>VZTE01005470.1:276383-307061 GCA_013397775.1 Eulacestoma nigropectus | reverse complement strand
GGATGGATGGATGGATGGATGGATGGATGGATGGATGGATGGAGGGATGGAGCCAAGCCTCACCATCGCTCCTGTGCCACGGCAGCGCTCATGCACAAAGCCTGCTGGGCAGCCCGTTTCATCACTTACATGGTCATAAGGTGGGTGAAACAGCCCACTTTGGTTCTGTAATTCAGACTATACCACATCTACATATACCTAATATACTGCAGGTATCAGAAAATGACAGTGTATAATAAGGGTCTGCTGAATGCTGCACCTCAGGGTTGGAAGTTCTGGGGGAAAAGCATGCAAGCAGGGGTAGAGAGGACATGGGAGGGTTAGAAAAAGACATGGGGGAATTTGGAGCAGTGAGGTGAGGTCTGGGGGCAAAACAGCAAAGGAGGAGGGAGCACAGCTGGGAAGCCCAGTGTTTAGGTAGGAGCTGGCTGTCCAGCTTGGCCAGGACCAGGTCATGCACACCCTCAATCTCCAACTACTTCATGTTGTCCCGTCATCCAGGTGATCCACACCTACTGAGCTGTGTGGCATGAAACCATGCCTTTGCTGCTTGATCCTGGCACAAGGTGCTGAGGAAGAAGGAGGGTGATGGGGATAAAGCTCTGGGGGTGCTGCAGAGGAAGGCAGGCATGCCAGCACAGGGATGCCTTCACGGAGCAGAGATCTGGGAGCCCCCCGCTCCACCTGCACTCCCTGCAAAGGTCAGCCCTTGAGTTTGAAGTACCAGCCTCTATTTTTGCTGACTTCCCAGGGAAAGGAAGTTTCGGGCTTGACCAGGAGATGTCTCTATTAAGCCACGTCGAGCTGAATGCGGAGGCAAAGCGGGAGGAGAGGACTGTGCTGGGGAAGCTCAGACCTGCAACAATCTGCTGGTGGTGGAGGGGTCCTCCCTTCGCTCTCACCGCTGCCTCGAATTAGCAGCACCTTATTACAACCCTCCGGCAGCTATTTAAGTGCTGTTTCCTTTCCCAACAGCTTAGATGGAGGGAGTAGACGTCTGCCTGGCTTTCAAGGCAGACTGCAACAGATCTGGTGTGAAGAGCCTCTTCTCCCCTGTGAGCTCTGCCCATCACTGCATCTCCTTCAGCAAGAAGACCCAGTTGAATTTTCTCTGGTCTACAGGATGGACCAGTGACTGGGAAAACAAATTGGTTAGGAAGGGACATGCTGTTGCTCCTGGCTCCCTGCCCTGCTGCCTGATTTGCCTGAATAGGTGGGAGTTGAGGGCATTTAATGGCACAAAAGCAGGTGGGAGCTTTAATCTGTTATACAGGAGTAAGTAATACATTTGTAGATGTATTTCTTGAGGGCATCCAGCCTCCAAAATGTGAGATTAGCAGAAAAGAATTTATCCAGATATATAATAAAAGCAGAACTGAGTCTTCACTCCCAACCCCATTAACCTCACCACGGTTTCTGCACTTGCGGCAATTTAGGAGAGAGGGGGATAAAATACTGCATGAAGAAGCTGTTGCTGCAATCTTTGGGCACCTGGGTGCTGCTGCTTTCATCCCTGCCCATGCAGTGCCAGCTGCTCTTGCTGATGGGACTTTATTTTTGGGGCCAAGCCCTGGGCACTGTTGTGCTGCCCCCAGGCCAGGCTCACTCACGGGTTGAGACGCTGTCGGAGGTGGGAGGGCTTCTGGCTTGTTCCTTCAGGGCCACTACGGTGACGGTGTACTCTTCCCCTGGCTTCAGCCCCGTCTGGTTGAAGGTGGTGACGGTGCTGGGGAGCTGGGCGATCACACCACCCTCATTATTCTGTCAGGGAATGAAATGAGCATTAACCCTCCCCCACAAACTGGTGTTTTGGGGGGGGGACTGAAGCATGGACAGGAGGTGCCCCCCATGTTGCATCCTTCCACGGCCCGCTCTGCATCCCCAAATCACATCGTCACCTTGGCACGTCCCGCCATGGAGGTGCAGAAACCGGGGCTGAAGTCGCCCACCAAGCGTGGAGCACTCGTGTTGTTGGGCTCCAAAATCCTGCCCATCCCTCCTCCCTCCCCAGCTTCTGTGTTTTGCCATTTGTGCCTCTGCTGTTCTCCAGAAGAGGAAAGGTGATAAAACCAAAGCCTTGGCTAGACTTGTTTTCCCTGCTCTTCAGGTGCCAGGAGCCTTCTCTTGTTGATGTATAGGTACGAGGCTGAGAGGTCTTTATTTTGCCATCCCCTGCTTTTTACACCATCTTTATTACACTCATTTATACCGTGCAGTTTTTCCCTGAAAAACTCTAAGGCTTTAAACAATTGCACATGTCACCTTTCCTGCCAGTGTTTGGACAAAGGATCTTTTCTTGCTGCTGTCTTCACTAATAACATGCTAAACAAATCTTTGCACATAACTCTCAATTCACATTCATCTCTTTTCTCATTAAAGAGAAAATCTTCCATTTTAACCATCAATTGCCATTTTACCTTTCCTAATTTTCTTTGCTACATCTGTCTTCTCTTTGTCTTTTTCCCACCTCATCCCCAGTGCAGGCAGCAGATGGGCAATCCTGGCTCACCCAGCTTTTATGGGGGTGAGAGCCTTGTGGAGACCACGGAAGGAGAGTTGCTCTGCAGGAAGCTGCAAGCATCCTCGTTGGGCTGCTGAGGACCAAATTAGCATCTTCTCACCCAGTTTTTGGGAAGACAGGGACGTCAGTTTTTCTCACAGAGGTTGTGATGCTGCAGTTATAACTCTGTTGTTTTTAGTCTTTGGGAATAGGTTTTGGGTTTGTTGAGGTGTGGCAATGTTTTGGCATGTGCCCAAGCAAGCGTTGCTTGCAGGGCAGTAAAGGACACAGCACCCTCTGCCTAATTTTAGGGGAAAAGCTGATGACGGAGACTCAAGAGAGGCCAATTTTGGGAGCTGATGAGCAGGAGCATGACTGTGACTTTATGTCTTGATTCATGGATTTGAGAACTTTAAAGCTCGGTGAGCTACATCCCTTCCCTACCCAAGACCCTGCATCCAGGAACAGCCATCCTTTTGCATCCTATCTGCCTTTAAATCCCAAAATGTTTCCATGTATTTTGAAGTTTAAGCTTAAAAGTGGAAAAGAGAACCAATGGTCTGCATTTATCTGCTTCAGGGGGATGCTGTTCAGCTTAATTCCTGAGTAACACTGAAATGTTTGAAAGAGCTTTTTTTCCTACCAAAAGCTTTTCTCTGATGTAGCTGTATTTTTCAGCTTTAGTCCTGATGGTGACTGAAAATTATCCCAGGGTTTATACCCGCACTACCTGAGCTTCAACTTCTGACACAATTTGCATGTGGATGTAGCCAACACTGCATCAAGAATCTTCCAGCAACTCTTTGGAAATGAGAGAATTGAGTTATTTAAGGCAATTGGGCCCTTGCTTTGTGCTGTGCAATGATACTTCATAGTTAAGAGCATTTAAAACTTCGGGGCCAAATTCTGCAGTTCTCCGCTGCCCAGAGCTGCCTTTGATCCCAGTGAAGGTTTTGTAGAAGTGAAAACATCATAATTGAGCCCTTAATCAGCATTTCTTTTACTGCTGGGGCTTGAATGCTCTTGTCAAGAGGCTCCATATACAATTGAAGCTATACTTATGGCTAAATGGTGTAGAAATTATGAATATAGATTAAATACTTGATGTACAATTTTTGTTGCTGCGCACAGAAAATATGGGGTATTTAGGGCGACATTTTTATCCTTTCATCTTTTCTGGCACAATTTCTACCTGTTCGCCACTGCAATTAAAATTCCATGGCAGGAATTAGCTGTGCGTGTGACTCGGAGATGTTGAAGGTTGTTGTCTGAGAGCCAGCAGCTGCTCGGTTTGATCCGGGCTGCTTTGGGGAGCTTAGAGTAGAGAGCAGGGCAAGGAAGAGGAGGAGGAGAAAGAGTCATTGCAAAGGAGATGGAAGGGAAAAAGAGGGTGCAACAACAAGAGGCAGTGAGGCTGGAAGGTTTTTTTCCCATCACTGGATTTTTTTGGGGAAATTTCTTGGAGGACATGTGTGTCTTGACACAAAAACTAATGGGGAAATGCAGGCTGGCGATGTTTGGGGGAGGCTGATGTGCAGCACACAAATGGCAAACACAGGCTGGGTATTTTGGGAAGGGGGTAACTGGAAACTGATTTAGGATGCACTCCGTGCCTTCAGGGTGACCCTGCAATGCCACGAGTGTGGCAGCAGTACCTTGGGAATGAAGCTGATCTCCCAGCCGTCGAAGGGGAAGGAGAAGGGCTCCCACTGCACCTCTGCCGTCGTCTCTGTGATGGTCTTGAACTTCAGCCCCTGCGGCGTGGCGAGGTCTGCAAGGGAGCAGGGGGTGGTGAGCAGAGCGGGGTGGGAGTGCACACGCTGTCAGTCCCCACCCTGCTCCCTGTGCGTGTTTTGTCATCTGGGCAAGGAGAACGGGGAACTTTTGGTAACTGTTAGCAAAATTCCTTTGTCCCCACTCCACGTGGGCTGGAGGGAAAAGAGGGAAAGGCCGGGGCCTATGGACACTGAGGCAAGCCACTGCACTGTGGTGAGAACAGAGTGAATGATGGGGTTGCAAGGGGTGCCTGGATAGTTCCTGGTTTTCCCCTGCCCTCTGTATCCTTCGTCTCTAAGAAATCTTTCTGGAGGTTGGCATTATAGCTTGATAGTCCTGTTTTCCTCTCTGCATCAGGGTCCTGGTCAGGACTGTGTTTCTCCTGGTGCATGGCAGCATCCCCTCTTGCTGTACTATCCCCATATCATGGGGAGTCATCATGAGGATCATCCCTTCAGGAGTGGGAGGAGAACCTTCTATGTTATATTGTAGTATTTTCTCTGAGGAAAAAAAAGGAATGTTTTGGGCCACATTCTGGGGGCTTCAGTCAAACTCTGAAGGTTTCTAAGCTTCTTCTTCTTTTTAGACATCCAGGTTTTCATCCAAACTGAGTATTTCTGAAGAGGGTGGACACATTTCCTCCTTTCCTATATCCCTATACAGATAATTTTTTTTTTTTTTTTTTGAAGGCCCAGGTTTCTGCTGCTAGAAGGTTTTTATGGAAAAAGTGGGCCAGCTTGAGCATCCCCTCTGGATACACGGGTGGCAAACGACAAGTGCAGCAGGATACTTACTGGTCATCACCTTGGAGGTAACAGGGATGCTGAAGACGTCACTGATGACTGCGTAGATGCTGACATTGTAGGCAACACCTGGCTCCAGATCCGTGATGGTGATGCTGCTCCAGTCCCCAGGCACCCGCTGCTGGAGCTGGGTGCCCCCCGGCACCGCGGGCTGGTACGAGACGACGTACTCGGTGGCTGCCCCGGGGCTGTCCCAAGCCAGCTCGATGGAGCTGTCGCTGATCCCCGTCACCCGCAGGTTTCCAGGAGGAGACACTGGTGGGAAGGGCAGAGGTAAGGAGAGTGTCAGGGTGTGCGTGGCTTATTCTTCCACTGCTATGGGAGGGTGTCTAGGTCTGCTGGTGGGACATGGGCACGGGCTGGGGGTTGTGTGCTATCTGTGGTTGTATTAACAGCTAAAGCAAGGTAAAGGCTCAGGAGAACCTGTTGCGCTAAGGGTTTAGCCCCCATGCTGGGATGAACCTCACTGGCTTTTGGCTCGCCTCTCAAACTTTTGTCCACGGTGTCTCTGGGGACAGGGATGACAGGGAGATAGCCACACTGCGGGGCCTGAGCGGGTCCTAAGTGATGTGCTCTGCCGGGTTTGGATTTCTCCCAGGCTTCATGGTGCTGCTATGGGACTCCGGGCACCTCGACACCCTTGCTTATACGCTCAAGTCTGGCTCTCCTCACGCATCCCCCCCTCTACCTGCTGAGCAGTCCTGCCCTTCGTAGCCTCGCTCGCAGACGCAGAGCCCGTCCCGGCAGAGCCCGCGGCCGCCGCAGGCGCTGGGGCAGTGCAGCCTGGCGCAGTCCTCGCCGGCGTAGCCCTCCTGGCACACGCAGGTGCCGTTCACGCAGTGGCCCCGGCCCGAGCAGTCGCGGGGGCAGCGCAGCTGGGAGCAGTCCTCCCCGGTGAAACCCTCCTCGCACACGCACTCGCCGTCCACGCAGAGCCCGCGGGAGCCGCAGCCGGCGGGGCAGCGGAGCTGGGAGCAGTCCTCGCCCCCGTAGTCGTTGTCGCAGATGCACTGGCCCTCCAGGCAGACGCCGCGGCTGGAGCAGCCCCGGGGGCAGCGCGGCTCGGAGCAGTTGCTGCCTGCCCAGCCCTCCATGCACACGCAGCTGCACGACTCCAGGCTGAAATTCCCGTGGCCGCTGCACTGCGGGATGTAATCCAGCTGCCCTGCAAGGATGCAGGACCGAGGGTCAGAACCCACCGGGTGGGAGGTGGAAGAAGGTCAGTTTTGGTCTCAGTTCAGCCCTCTGATGGGCTGGAGAAGGGGGGCAGGTGTGGGGCAAGCAGGGGATAGTCCTCCCTCTGAGCACACCCAGCTCTGGGGAACTGATGGCTTTAGGGCTGAAAGGGGAAGAATCGGTGATACGGGGTCATGGTGGGGTTTGGGTGGATCTTTCCCTGGGGACCAGGGGTCTCCGTAACCATGGGTGCCATCAGCCTTGTGGTGGGGCAGGTGCTCCCTTTGGTTTCTCTCCAGCTCAGCACTCAGTCAATAGGAACTTCCCTAGACCTCTTACTGGACAAAACCTTCCCTGGGCAAACCCTCTGCACCAGCCATGACTCCTCTGGTCTCACATCTACCCAATTCTCCTTTTTTAAGTGAGAGGTCCCTCTCTGCTCTCTCTCTCTCCTATAAGAAGTAGGTATGTACCCAAAGGCGTCATCTTCATCCCTGTCCTGGCGAACCTGATTAAGGCAGAGCTGTTGGCTTTGGGCACACTGAGGTTGTGGAAAAGCAGGCAAAGCACATGGGCTCTGTGGCCAGCACCTCCAATGCCCCTGCTCTACCTGGCAGCCTTGCACAGGATGCTCTGGGGTGAGGAGGGATGCATGGGGATGAAGGCACCACTCACTGACATTGCTAATGCTCCCCTGTTTTACCCTAAAACAGAGCCATTGCTCCAGCTAAGGGTTTATCCCAGGCAGGTTAATTTTTCCTTGCTGATTTTTACTGCTTTTCCTCATGTGAACCAAGGAAGAACAGAAACCCTTTCTGTGCTTCCTCCAAACCATGGGAAACCTTTGCACCCCAAAGACTCCCAAGCCCCAGGACTCTGTCCCCAGCTAAGTTTTCCATCTTAGATGACCTTTCCAAGCAGCTCTTCCAATGGGCGATGTAGCAGATGCACATGGAAAAAGCAGCTCCGTTACATGCTGTGCCAGACAGACCCATCTGGGTTACTTTGCAGGAAAATTCCCATCTAAACTGCGAATACTGGGAATGCCAGTCAGGATCTCTTCAGATCTCAGCCTCCAGTTAAGTTATCAAAAGATGAGAGAAGATGCTTTTAAGTGTGCTGGAGGAGAGAGGCTTTCCTCAGGGAAATGCCTTGGGCGATGGGGTAGGGATGCTGATCTCCTGTGCAGTGCAGTGAATTGAAGGCAACTCTGGTAAAAATAAATGAAATTACTCCAGTTTCAGCTCGGCGCATCTGCGATGGGAGTGGGGACTCCACCAAGTGATCAATGTTTAATGGGACTGTCTGTGTATGTTGCAAGTAACCCAAATAGGCCCATCAGAGTTTCAAATTAATTCCTTTAAAACAGGTTTTTCCCATAGCATTTCCTACGTGATTTTAACCCTCACTGTGCACAGACTGGTGTTTTCTGTTTTGTCTTAGTTATTAATGCAGCTGTTGAATGTGGCATTGGGAGGGCTGTGGGCTGAACCCACGGCTGGGAATGCACTGACTTCCACTGGCCCCGTGATGGATGCCAGCCCAAGCCACCCTGCTGTGTGTCCATCCTTGTTTCTCCCTCCCTGACCAACACACCTTTGTTGGAACTCTTGACCTGAGCACTGGTTGCACCCATTTCATTTTAATGTGTCCTACACACAGAGGTGTTGGGGTATCACTGGAGAAATCACACTAAGAGCTGCAAAACTTTAAAAAAAATGCAGTGAGTACTGGGGGGTAAAAGGGTTGCCTTTAATTTCTCTTCCTTCCTGTTGCTGTTCTTGGTGTGAAAAGCAGTTTTCCCCTGGAAAGATGCTCTGTGTGGTTCTCCTTGCTTAGTGTTTTCCTCCCTGCAAGGAGCCCTGGTGCATTGAAGCCACGAGCAGGGCTGGGCTGCGTTTGGGATGGATGCCCTTCGAGACAGCCCCTCTTCCTCGAGACAAGGACAACGGTCAGTGTGCTGGTTCCTGTACCATGGAAATGCAGCTGCTAGCCCAAACCTTCCTGACCCATCTCACTTCAGCTGAATGCTGCTTTCCTGACCCTGAGGGACAGCTGAGGTGAAACGAGGGGCTGCCTTTAATGGAGTAACCCTAATGAGACCTCTTGGAGGTCTCCACAAAAGCACATCTTTTTATTCAGATAAAATATCATGTTGATGGTTTTGTGCCTTTTTTACAGGTTTTGTTTGCATCTTTCATGTATTTTTTGTATTTTTTAATCCTTTTATTTTTTTTTTTTTAACTCAGCTTTTCAGATGTGTTCACTCCCCCTACAGAGAAGGTGAAGGGGCTTATTGCCAACTCCCAAGGGGCTGCCTTCAGCCCAGGGACAGCTTAGGAGAGCAGCAGCTCCATCTCTGCTCCCTGTCCCACAAGCAGTGGCAGATGTCTAAGAGGGTTGGAAGGACTGCAGAGCTGGGAGATCTCCCTGCTCACCCCTAACCAGCTGTAATTTCATCCATAAAGGGGGTCCAGCTCTCTCCATTTTGCAGTGAGTGGGGCACGGGCACTCAAGTGACCAAAGCCCTCCCGGGGGTTTTCCTGGCTTAGAGGACTTAAGCTAAGTTTTTTCACTAAAGCCACAGCCCCATCATGGGTGAACATTGGTCTTCCTCTGACACCACTCTGAGTGGCACCATCAGGTTTTGTATTATTTCTCCTGCCTTTTGCTCAAGCCCTCAGTCCCCAGCAAGAGCTAACAGGATGGCATTACTACCTGTGGCTGCATTTTCTTGGCAGCAATTGGAGGTGCATTGGTCCCGGAGGATGGAGACCTCCCTCTCCAGCATCTCAATCCTGCTCAGCAGCTCCTGCAGGGATGGGAGGGAGGTGGAGCACTTGCAGGCCTGCTTGGGCATGTTTATCCTGTGGGTGAAGGTGACCTGGCTCTCGCTGTCGGAGGTCTGCTCCGTGTACTCTGCCAGCCGGTCGTCTTCTGAACTCACCTCCTCGGCCGAAGACTTGAACATGGATGAGCAGCAGCTGTCCAGCGGGATGTTGATGTTGTAGATGTGGTGGAAGACCATGGGCTGCTCTTTGACAGGTGGGCTGCAGTTGGCGAGGCCACCTGCCTCATCCACCGCTGTCCTCTCAGCCGGCTCTGTTGTCACCTCCAGCCGGCACTCAAAAGGCTTGAGGACAGCGCCCAGCAGAAGCAAGTTGAAGCTGATGAGCACGTTCCTCAGGACCGGGTTTTCACCGTCAGTCCCCATTTTCCTGGGAGAGGGAAGAGCCTTCCGAGCCAGTCTTGGTCAGCCAAGAGTGGGGAGGATCTGGGAACACAAGCAAAAGAGCATGGTTGGTGTTAGCCTCAAAACTATGCTCAGCACAGAGAGGCAAATCCTTCTTGGCAGTTATCCAGGCACATGTGGGGCCGACTTGACCCACGTGCAGTCCTGCTGGCTTTGGTGGAGCCTAAATCAACCCTGAATGGAACCCACGGCTGGTGGGAAGAACTTGTCGTAGCCCTTGAGCAGTGACACAGAGAGATTCTTGTTGCTGCTGCTTTTTTATTTAGGAAACAGTTAATCTGGTGCTATCAAAGCACCAAATACTCGTCTCTGGGCCACTTACCACATCTGACTTTGCCACCCTCTGCCAATGCCATAACCTTGAGCAATTGCTGTCTCTTGCTTCTAATGGCTCTCCTGCTCTGGAGCTCCTCTCCAGCTCCCTGGGGAACATCCCTGCCTCCCCCATTACCCTGCTGCTGAATGAAAATAATGTTTGCTGGTTTCTCTCCAACAACACCTGGGACTCCTTTGGTAGGCTCTCTGTTTTTTCCCCAGTTTTAGGAAAAGCAAGAGAATTGGAAATAACTCTGCAATGGGATGGCTCTGACCATGCTCACAGGAGACAGGCTCTGTAAGTGGCAATTTTTGGCTGCATTCTCATATCCTGACTCCCTGAAGTTCTCCTCTGCCTTCTGGGCTCTCCACTGGCTCCTGGGTGGCCCTGGCTGACCCACGGAGAGACTCCTTGTCCCTGCGTAATGGAGCGGCCGTGACAGGGGAGGGCACAGGGACTAAGGAACACCGGCTGCCTTTGATTGAGTCGCTGGTGCTCAAATCTCAGTACCCCCTCCTTGGCCTCTTGCTTGGCTTTTTGTGTGTGCTCAGAGTGGAAGTAATTGTGGCCATGAGCCAGCTGCTCCGAGCCGGGCCAGTGCTTCAAAGGAAGACTCCTTGCAGGATTACAGGAGCAGCTTAGACATGGGGAAATGAAATCCTTCCTCTCCCCCTCTTCACATTCAGCTTGCCTCAAGAGAGAGGTCAGAGGCTGTTTGAGAGCACAACCGGCTGGGGGGAGAAGGGTTCCGTGTGGATGCAGGAATGAGGGAGTGGGAGATGGATGGTGAATAAAGCAGGGTGAGCAGATACACACGGAGATTGCTCGCCAATGACAGTGAGCAGGGTAGTTGGGTAGGTAACGACTCTGTAACCCACAGACCGAAAGCCATTCATTTGCTGGTAGAAACTGCCAGGCTTATTGATCTGAATCTCTTTATCAGTACATTCATTACAGCTGCCCAGCTCTCGGTTCTGAGCAGTCACGGCATCCCCCTCCTGCCCCTTAGGCAGGGCATGATGCTGTGGGAGTGTTGGCATCCCTGGGCCGTGGTGCCAGGGAGATTTCTCCTAATGCCACTGGTTGGGCTCTTAGTTGTGAAATGATGAAAAGTCACCATAGCTCAGGCTGACCCCGGCTCAAACCAGGCTGAATCCACAGGGCAGGTGGATGCTCCTTGCTGTCTTCCAACCCAGAGCAGGCCATACATCCCTATTAATCCTCAGCTTCTTCCCAGAGGCTTGGGCTGACAGCTCTGAAGCCCTGCCAAATTTGTGAATGCATTCCTGAGCTCTGTCACCTCCATTCCCTATCTGGTCCTGCTCTGTCTCCTGCTCCTCGTGTCAACAGTTTGCTTTTCAGCCAGGGTGGGCTGGGAGAGCTCTGGGGCTGCATGAGCAATCTGACAGCTTGAGTCGTGTCTACTGGGGAAGAGAAGTTGCATGAACATTCCTCCTTTGGGTTCCTCATTTTCCTGTGCTCCTGATGCTTTCCACACTGCAGTGACAGAACCATTAAAAACCACTGACTGGGGGAACAGATCCAGGGCTGTATCTTTTTTCTCCCTCCTTGTCAAGGAAAAGAAGCCAATTTCTGTGGTCATTTAATGTGTAAAATTGGTTGCAATAGAGCAAATTTATCTAGGTTGCTTTTAGTCTTCTTTTCAAATTATGCCTTTGTTGTCCCCAAGTTCAGATAAAACTCCCAGCTGGTGGCCTTCTTGATGGCTTTGATCCCTTCATCCCTAGAAGTGGCCTTGGAAAACCTCCCATCCAGGGCAGTGAAGGCAGCTCTGAGCCCGTCACTTTCCTGGCATCCGATGTCAATACCCTTCTCCTTCACTTTCCGCTGGACTGGGACAATGCCTGTCCATCCCAGAATGGCCTCTGTGGAACCAGGATAGGACAGCTGATCTCCAGTTGCCTCTGGCACAGCACAAGCTTGGGGCTGCTTCTACATTTTACCAGAACTAGTTACCTTTTGTTTATTTTGCCTTTTTTTCCCCCCTACAATCCCCCTGAAACATGGGTGTTTGAATTAAAGTTCAAATTAAAGAGTTATTACAGTTAATTGCAAAGTTTGGCAGGCATTGAGCTTTTGGCTCCAAAGCATTTCAACTTTGGGGAGCTGTGAAAGAATCAATCTGCTGCAATTTCTCTGTAGTGCTCAATAAAAAATACAGACAATATAAAACTGAGAAAAATATTTGAGGGTTTTGCCAAACATATACCACAGCAAAGCGCTCTCTTTCCCTCCCCATCAGCCTCTCTCCATCCAGGATTTGTGCCTTATGGGCCAGCAAAGGAAGAAATATAAAAACCCTATTAAATGCACAGTGCATCCACCCTAATTATATCTTTTCAGTTATTTTTACATTTTGCTGATGGGCTGTATCTGTGTGAGCAGCTTTGTGAGAACAACTGCAGAAGGGAACCTGTGTGTGTGTGGCTGCTCAGAGCAGCTGCGCCGAGAAAGCCATTCATGGTGTGGCAGTGGTTTGGGGGGATGGGGAGGAACAGCATCCCCCCAAAATGCAGCACTGGGTCCTCCAGCAGCATCTGCAGCTCCTTTTTTATAACTTAGCATTGTGAAGGTAGCAAATGCAAACTGTGCCCCAGGGGCTGCTGCAGGATGGGTGCAGAGACATCAGATCTGCACAATGGGTATGATGCCAGCAGTTTTGTCCCTGGCATTTTGTGGGGATAATTTAATATATGGATGGTCCAACAATATTTCTATGTTCATGGCAGCTTTGATGAATTGCTTTGGTTAAAAAAAAAAAGTCAAATGTTGCCTGGGAAGATGCTTGAGAAAGGAAAATATCTGTTTCTTCAGCCAGATATTGTGTCTTAAAATGTTTTTGAAGCCACTAAAGATGTGAAAATAGTGAGCATTTTGTTTTGAGTGAGAAACCTTTTAATCTACCCAGAGCATATAGAGATGTATGTGTGTGTGTATATATATTTATGTACATTGATTGCATTCCCTTTTTCTGAACACCAGATAAACCCCAAGCCCTGCTGTTTGGTGCAGGTGACCAACTGGTAAATCAGATCTATTTGGAGTTCAGGCCCCTGCTCATCCTCGATGCTGACCAACAAACCATCAAGAGAGTTTGCTGCCTGCTTCCTCGGCATGGCAGAAGCAAGCAGGTCTTTGCTAGCACCCAGCAGTCCCTGAGCCGTGCAAGTGGAGCTGTGATGTGTTCCCTGCTGGAGCACTACTGGCAGGAGCCGGATGTCTATGATGGATTTGCTCCCACTGCTGTTAATGGTGGGAGTGACCCCAGGGTGTGGTGATGCGGGACGCCTCCGAGTGTATTATTTCGACTTTTATGTTGAAAAGTATCTTGCAGGTTTTCCATAAGCCAAAACCACCCGCTGATGGATGGTTTTCAAGGCTGCCAAAACCACCCTGGAGATAACCAAGTGCTTGGTGCAGATGGTGCCTGTTCCATGGTTCGGCAAGATGCAGCCCATGCAGCTTTCCTCTCGGGAAATTCAGCTCCATGGTATCCCTGACTGGCTTCCCAGCCTTAGACTTTTCATTCCAAGGTGATCACACAGCTGGAAAACTGACGTGGATTGCATTGCAAGCTCTGAGTCCCAACTCTGGAGTTTTTTGGGATCTCCAAAGTGAGGCTGCAGTACTCGCTGGTTTAGGGCAACTCATCGTTCCCATCCATGGGCATCATTACTGCCCTGACATTGAAATCTCTCCTGGGTGCTGTGTCCTTCGACCATGGCAGGTGAGGATGTGTGCATGGCAAGGCACACCTTGTCAAGCACTGGCACCCAGGCAAGTGGTGAATCACCATCCTTGGAGGGATTTTGAAAAACTCCTATATATGGCACATGGGGACGTGGTTTAGTGGTGGGCTTGGCTCTGCCAAATTAATGGTTGGACCTTGATTTTAGAGGTCTTTTCTAACCCAAATGCTTCTAGGATTCTCAGACCCTGTGGTGTGTGCCTTGCTTTTGTTTTGCTTTCTGATTCAGCAAGAAACTCTGGTGATTTTCCTGTCCCACTGGAAAGAACTTGCGTTGCAGCAGCTGCTAATGAAGAAATAGTGGAAATAATTGGGTCAGCTCCTCAGCAGCTGAAACTGCTGCAAATTTGGTGTCACAAGACTGGTCTGCACCAGCAGGATCCTCCTGAGCAGATGCAGAGATGCAGCGTGTCCTGCAGACCAATTCCCCCCTGCAGCTTTCTGAGCACTGGCACCCAGTTATTACTGATCTACTGATGTGTAATTTGTCTGTTTAAAAAGGTTTTCATTGCATTAATTCCATGAGCAGAGTGAAGGTCCTTGCTACGTGCAAGCAAATGAAGCCTCCTCCCTGATCAACTCCTTCTGCGCCCTCTGCTTAATTGCAATCCTTACCGCCCCTCTTGCAGGATTTGGGGGAAATTAAAGGAGGTGGAGGTGCTTTGAGGAGCAAACCATCCACTGGAACAGTGGTTGCTTGAAGGCCAGATCCTGTGACCTCACGGGGCCGGAGCTGAGGACCAACGAGGAAACCTGCACCATGCCAGAGAAACACAACTGAGTGTTTCCATTTCCATTCCATGTTGACACCAAGCAGCCCTCAGAGAGGGAATGATTTTCACCCTTCTGACCAATGACATGTTTAAGGATGAAATACTTTGATGCTGTTACCATTTCCCCTAACTCTATGCGGATGAAGAAATCCATAGCTCTCCCAGCTGACTGCAAATTCTGCCAGTTTAAAACTTCACGCACACCTCTGTCATTGCAACCTGCGTTATGTCTTGCTTTCATTACATATTCTTTTATTGCATTGCCATGGAATGTATCAATAGCCTCTACAAACTCCCACAGGAAAGCAAGCAGTAGCTTAGTGCAGAGGTTTCGGGGGGAATCTCCTTTTATTTTCACATTAAAGAGCCTGGATCCAGCATGTCTGGCTTCACATCACCTCACCAGCTGCCTTCTGCCCGCTCCCCTGCAAAGTCTGGGAATGACCAGGTTAAGTCTTATTTTAGCAAGGGTGACAGCTCTAATCTGAGCCTATCCCAGCATTTTAAAGAGCACATTTTGGTGCTGTCTTCATTTATACACATATATTCACAGGTACATTATCAGCTCCCCATTCAAACCAACTGTGTTTAACCACACGCAACAAAAGAAGACTTGCTCAGTGCAAAACTTGCTTCTGTGACTGGCTTGCAAAGGCAGGCACCTAATTTTATACTGAAGACCGAGGTGGGTGCCGAATTTCATAATGAAAGCTGTTAGCAGTGAGCTTGGTGTGGCCACTGCCCATCCCTCTTCACTGTTACCAGCCCCAGTGCTCCGTGGGCAATGCTGGGATGCGGCACAGGCTGCAAACACGTGGTGTGGCACAGGATGGCTCATGGTTAAAGGCCTTCCTCTATTCTCCAGCACAAATCTAAAGACCTATAAACACCCATAGTGTCCAGTGTCCTGCAGGAAGGTGACCCGTTCCCCTCTGGGTCCATATGTAACACCCTGGTCCAGTGGTGCCTGAAATCCCAGCTCCTCATGGGAGCTGCTGCCTGCGAACACTGAGCTCTTCCACACCAACTTGTGAGGCTGGACATGTGTTTTGAGTGGTGACAGGTGAGTATTTGGTAGCCTGGCCCTTTGAGCACCAAGATTTGATGTCTGTCGGAGATGGCCTCAGCTGCCCTGCTGCCAGGACAGCCCCATCCTTCGGGACTTCCTGCCTGTGAAAAGTCCTCACGTCCTGCACTTCACACCACATATTTATTCACACTGAGCTGTGAAATAACCCCCCCCTCAGCATGTTGCAGAAGGGTTTATTTCATCCTTACGTGGTGTCTCTGGGAGCTAAAGGAGTTTTGCCAGGGAGAGCAGGGGATGGGATAGCTCCTGCTGCTGTTCTCACCAGCACCCCCATTTGCCCATAACGATGCTCCTGGGGTCATCACTCCCGCCCTGTGCCTGGGGAGAGTTTAACTTTCTGAAGAAAGATTTTGGGATGAGGACAGACCTTTCAAGATGCTAGCCTTCAGTGCTAAAGCCCTGCACTGTGTTCCCAAGCCCCATGATGGCCATTGTCCCTGCCCTGGCAGCTCCTGGAGCTCCACTGGAGATGCTTAGAAGCTGTAAACGAGAAATTAACCGCAATTATGGAGCATCGCAGGGCATAAATACCCTCTAAATCCTCTTTAATTACATGGTAGCACTTAATTACATGGCGACTAGAATGTAAGCACAAAAATAAATATGATTTCAGTTTTATCTTCAGCAGAGGCGCTGGTAATTAATTTTGGAGGGTAATGTAGGACCTGCATGGTGTGGACTCCACTAACACAGTACTGCAAAGGTGCTGCTGCCCAGGACAGACAAACCTCCCTCTTCTCCCTCTCCAACAGCCACGACTTTGTCACCTCTTCCCATTCCCCACTCAGTGTCATCCCTCTGTCTGTCTGTCTGTCTGCGTGTTGATGCACAGGCAGAGACTTGCAGATGCCAGGATAAGGCAGGACCGGTCAGTGTGGTATCCACCCATCATCCTGCGTGGAGAAAACCAGGCATGAGAGCCTCCGTGGTTCATTCATCCCACCTCAATTATGCTGTGAACTCACAGCCATCAGGATTTGGATCACTCTCAGCCATGGGCACGGGGCTTTTCTCCCCATTTGCTCCCAGCATTCCTCTCGGGTGCCGGCAGCGAGTCCTCGTGCTCATCTGGCTGGTGCTTGGCTGTCATGTTGCATTAGAGCCTGCAAATCAATCCAGACCTCCTCGGGGCTCAGCTGAAGCGGATGCAAACCCTGCTTGGGATGCTCCTTTGCCGAAACGCTGCCACCCATTACCCCCAGCACAGATCGAGCATATGCCTTGGTGCAGATGGAGGAGTGTGCAACGAAGCACAAAGTCACGCTGAAGAACTTGGATGCACCTTAACCTCTGCCACCCCCTGTAACCACCCCGACCACGCTGAAATGGAGAACAGTGCTGCGGATCAGCAGAGGAAAATCCCTGCTATTTCCCTAGATTTTTAAACCGTAATTAGTGGATTGCTGCATTTTTCCCTGGGAACTCTGAGCAGAAGCACACAGGGACTTAGTTTGCTTTCAGGAAAAGCAAACTCACCTGCTGAAGTCAAACGAGCACCGTTTTAAACTTGCTCTTCAGTTTACCAAGCCATTTATACCCTCACCCAAATTTAGGGGGATGGAAAAGGAAGGTTGATCTGGTGCATTTTTGCATTAATTTTCCCCTCACGTGTGATTTTACACCACAGAGATGAAGCAGAGCTGATATGATCACAGTTGAGTGTGCTGTGACTTTCCCCCACCTGCTTTATAAACCCCGATACTGGAAAAAAATCAGACTTTCCTTTCTTTTGAATGTATTACTCAAACTAAACAGCATGTTACAGCTGATTCACATGCACATGCAACCTGACAGGTAGCAGCAGGGATTGTGCTGTTTGAACCTTCCAATAATTGTTATTTTCTACTTGCCTTCCCATTGTAATTTCCCTGGAATATAAAGAGCAACAGCAGATTTGAGGCTGGAACAAAGCTGCCACGGTGGAGCTGGCTGGAGGGTGATTTTACTTGGGCAAAGCTTGTACCAGCTCCCTTTTGGGGACCTGCAGGATCTCCTCAGGAGGGGAACAACCTTCGTTCAGTGACCACAAGGAGCCTGCAAAGATTTTCTATCATCTATTGAAAAGACATCTGAAGAGAGCATGAGCAAGCTGGAGCAGAGAAATGCAGAGAGAGAGAATCACAGTCCTGCTGCAGAGACTTCATTTGATAAATAATGTATATGGCGTTTACAGTGATAACCGGTTTTTTCCCACCCAGGCAGCTGGGCCGGGTTTCCTCCTCCCAGGCAGTGTGACAGACTCTGTTTTGCCAGACAGGTTAATCTGGGGCTTTTCTCACCTCTGGCCAGCCACACGTGTGGGTATGGAGAGGAAGTGCATTCCCAGACACGGCGGGAGGAAAGCAGTGCGCGGGGGCTGCAGTGTTTGGGAGATCTCCTGGGGTTAATGCGTGCCGTGGATGTATGGCTGAGAGGAGGTGTACAGCCCTGGCTCTGCACGCGGGCACCAGCTGCCCCAACACCAGGATGCTGCACCCTGAACTGCCCAGTGCTGGGAGGTGGCTTCCCCATCCCAGCACCTAGGCCCTCATCCCACCACTGAAATAAATTTTTTGTCTTCAAGCATGCTTTCCAAAGAGTACATGGCATCTCCCGCAGGTGGGTCCCCTCAGGAAAGATGGGGCCTTGGAGGTGACCAGCTAAATCACCTCTGGGTATGCCTGTAGAGCGCTGGAGCAGGGACTATCCTTTGTGATCCCATGCTGCTGGTACAACAACATGAAGTGAAGTGCTCCCATCACCTTCCCTGCCCAATTTCCCTCCCCTTTGACCGTAACAGCCATCACAATGGGACAATCCAAACCGCGGGCTAGCCCTTGTCCTCCCTCTTGTGACATCTGAAGACATGGAGATGGGAACCTGGGTGCTGAAAGGGGGTCTCTTTAGGAAGCAGGAAAAGGGAGAAATTTCCTCTTGCCGCTCTCATTTTTGGGCTTCTGAAGAATAGCAAGAGGGGATAGGGGAGGAGAGAGGAGGACTGTGACCACTCCTGAGCCTCAGAGATCCTGGTCACTCAAGGATTTCCTAACCTGCAAGAGCCTGTGTGGCTTGAGAGGGGCTCACAGGTGTAGGACAGAGCTGGTCTGGCCTTTTAGGATGGGAGTCAAGTACAATAAGTCATGCTGTGGGCATGCAGTCCAAATCCCAGATTTCCTTAGGTTATGTCCTCCCGCCAGCTGGGATAGCCTCCATGGCCATGTCTGGATGTGAGGAGCTGACTGGGCACCTGCATGGAGCCTCCGGTGCCACTAGAAGAATATAAAATGGCTTTAATCAAGGCACACCAGAGAAAATACTCTTTAGTCATTTTTATAGCAGGCCTTGAAGGCTTCGACTGGTGTGATTTGGTTAAAAATAGATTTGTTTCTGTTGGGCTTTGGCAGAAAACCTGGGCTATGGTACTAATGAAGGCAAATGGGAAAACCCATATCTCCCTCCATTTAACATCCCCATGGAAGAGCTGGAAATAGCCTCAGCACCTTTACTGCAGAGATAAACAAGATCCTTGGGAGGGAAAAGAGCTGTAGTCATTGTGGGCTTGCACCAGCTAAAGATGGGAGTCAGGCTGGGGTTTTATTGCCCTGTAACAGGCAAGTACCTCATCGTGGAGTGGATATAAATGCATAAGATAATTTCATGGAGCCGGTGCGGGGCGTGAGAGCTTGGAAGCCAGCCCACTGCTTTGCCATGTGTTTTAAGCGAGAGCTTGGTTTTGCTCCCTTTAGTTCTCCAACTGGTATTGTAAGCGTTGGGGTTAGTTCACAAGCAAACACTTCAAATCAATTTTAAGGCTGTTTTTAGTCTGAAGAACTCTGTGGAGATCTAAGACTCAGGATGAAGGAGACCTCTCAAGTCCTGTGACGGACAGTGATGTAAGTCCTTTCATGAACGGGTCAAAATTCATCTTTGGATTGACTGCTATGGTCCCCAGTGTCCCAGAATTCTGGCTCAGCACTTCGCATTTCCAAGACTTTTATAATTTCTAAGCCAAAATTAACCAGAGTGGGTTGAAACACACTTCCTTGCCTGCCTTGGCTGTCCTCCTTCACTTCTGATCAAAGCAATAGATAAATAATGACAAATAACACGCTGTGGCCACTTGAGTAGGGCTTGCTGAACTGAGAAATGAGACCACTTGGGCAGCAATTGCAGCAGTGCAAACAGCCGAGAACATTTGCAGTGTTGGAGTGCAGCAATTTAAAACTGAGGAATTACTGGCTGCATCCTACTCCCCCAGAAGGGGAGGAGCAAATGCCCCTCGATGCCTGCTGGGAGTAGGACAGCCCTGTCAAATTAGGCAAACCCAACCTGCTAATTGAGGTGGACGTGGACTGCTTCTCACGGCCCTGCAACAGAGCAAACAGGAGAGTGTTCGGAGAGATTTCACCCGGAGGGAGCTGGACAAGCTCAAGGAATGGGCCCATGGGAGCCTCATGAGATTCAACAAGGTCAAAAGCAAGGCCTTGCACCTGGGTTGGGGCAACTCCTGCTATCAGCACAAGCTGAGGGAAGAAGGGATAGAGAGCAGCCCTGAGAAGTTCTTGGAAGTAATGGCAGATGAAAGGCTGGGCATAAGCTGCCAGGGTGTGTTCACAGCCCAGAAAGTAACTCTCATCCTGGGCGGGCAGTGCGGGCAGCGGGTCAAGGAGGTGATGCCCCACCTCTACTCGAGATCCCACCCCTGGAGTGCTGCATCTGGCCCAGGTGTCCTCAGCACAGGAAATGTGTTGGAAACCTGTTGGAGGAGGGCCAGAGGAGGCCATGAAGAAGTTCTGAGGGCTGGAGCATCTCTTCTCTGCAGACAGGCTGGAAGAGCTGGGGGTGTCCAGTCTGGAGAAGAGAAGGCTCCAGAGAGACCTTAGAGCCCCTTCCATTCCTTAAAGGGGCTCGAAGAGGGCTGGAGAGGGACTTTGGACAAGAGCCTGGAGTGACAGGACACAGGGAATGGCTTCAAACTGCACGAGCAGCTTCCTACGAAAAGCTGAAATAACAGCCCACAGAACAGTACCGTGAGCTGGTGGAAGTTTGCTTCTGTGCTGCTGTCAGGGATTGAAATGGTTCATGCCTTAAACATTATTATGAAGGAGTTTTGCCCATTATAGCAAAAACTGTATAAAGAAGCTACAACCCCAGAAGCCTCCTTGAAGATGCCAGACTGGAACCTTGGACTGTGGGTTCAGCTGCCCAGATAGGACAAAGGGGACACTGTTGTTCAGTCACCTCAGGTCTAGGGAGAAGTAAACAAGGCTGAGCAAAAAGAATACATCCACAGAAAAGCCAAATGCAGCAGAAAACCATCCCTGGCTGGGTTTGGGATGGGGGAGACCACAGCCCACAGAGGCCAGGTTTGCACAGACTCCCCCCAGCTGAGGGGGGAGGAGGAGGTTTCGGGTGTGCGGTGTAACCTCTGGTCAGAGGCACTGAACACCCATCCTCCCTCACACAAACCGGCCCAGCTGTGAAACCCCACCCCGGGAAGGCCACATCCACGGGACATTCCCCTGAGAGGCAGCTGAGGGGGTGTCAGAACCCATCAAAGACCCCCCGAAGCGCTCCCCAGGGGCCTCGCGCCACAGGGCTGCACGGGGTGCAAAGTGATGCCACAGACCCAGAGCCTGCTGCAGGAGACTGCTGCAAACTGCCCCCCCGGGGAGGCACCTGGGCATTCCCACCTGGCCCGAGATAGATAAATTAACCCTCGGATTCTGTGCCTTCTGGGGGACCCTCACCACCAAGAAGACCAGCTGGAGAGGATCATCGGGACACCGGTGCGATCCACGGAGTTGTGATACTTCCTTTAGTCTGTCTCTGTCACTCTCTTTTTGTCCTCCCACCTCTTTTCAGTTTCTCCCTCTCTCTCTCTCTCTCTCTCTCATATTTACTATCAAATAAAATCCGTACTATTGACTTTGGCATATGGTCTCGTTTGCACCTTAATTCGGGCAGAGGCATTTCTAAGAACTTTAAAAATTGGACCGTAACAGCTGCCAATCTAATTTTCCATTCTAGATAGATATTTTAGAACTCAAAGTCCTCTTACTTCAGTGGGATTTTCTATGTAGCACTTTTCTTTCTCAAAGTCCCAAATACTTTGCTAAAATGCACATGAGAAGGGAAAACAGAAGCCTTGTAAGAGACCCCCACGTGCTTGGCTGGGAGGGTGGCACGGATGTCTCCACTGCCCAAATTGTGAAAAAATTTAATTTCACAATCTGGTCTGAAATTTGGGTGGATTCTCTTCCTATCTTAGCTGGCCTTGCCATGTCTAGTGTGGTGTTTAGCTGGTCTCTAGGAGATACAACTGAGCTGTGATGTCTCTGATTCCTCGTCTTCTTTTACAAGTGCGGTAAGCAGAAAAAAATGTTCTTTTGATGTAAGCCTTGGCTGGAAGATCAATAGCAGTTTGACATGCTTTTTTCCCTAATATTCAGTTTTGTAGGGCTTGGGGAGTACGTGGAGGAAACTTTCTTTTCACACAGCACATGGACAGGATGAGTTCTGCTGACAGGTTCTGGGCTTTTATCACAAACTGCCTTCCCAACCACTGGGGCCAAAACCCTGTGGCCAGGGGCAGGCAGCAAGCCAGGAGTGCCTGTACTCATCTCAGACCTCTTCTGCCCAAATAGATGGACACCCTGAAGCTAGAGCACGGTTGGTGTTTAGCCTGCAGTGTCCTGGTGTGCCTCACGGAGGGTCTGTCACTGCTAGTGCTTGTACAGGGCTGCGAGATGCTCCGACAGAAGATTTTCTGGCTCTAAGTCATTATAATAATTTTCATATATGATTTTGTTTCCTGGCAGAGAATTGAGTGTGCTAGACATGGGCCTGCCTTGGCTGCTCTGGAGAAACTAAAGAAACACCAAGCATTGCTAATAGTTATTTTGAAATTCCACCTTCTTCTCTCTGTGCTTCTCCTTTCTAAACCTGCTGCAGCTCTGGCAGGTGAGATGGGTGATTAGAGGGGTGGTGCCAGCCACAAATAATTAGGCTGTGGATCAACTCCTTTAAGCCTATGTGCCTCCACTGATTTCTGTGCTCATTTATGTCTGCTGAGATAGGTCAGGAGCAGAGGATTGTGGTGAAGGAGGGGTTGGTGATGTTCTGCACAGGTAGGACCAGAAGGAGAGGAAAGGGGGCTGTTTGTTGGGGAGGGAGGGTGGTTTGTGCTTCAAGAGGAACATCTCGGGTTTGGTGTGGTGCCCATGGGCAGAAAAAATGCCAGAGGACTCACTGGGGATGCTTCTGTCTCATTCCAGTGTGTGCATTAGCATGCTGTTGGCATGCTGCCTTCCTGGGAGTCACAGAGGAGGAAATGCATCAATCTTCTGTGGCCTGGGTCCTGTGCTCTGCAGTTCACGTGTGCTTCTTGTGTTGATTTTCTGCTGTCTCATTTTCTACAATGCTGTGCCATCTTCTGTATCTCACATTTATATAAAATACCAACATATATATTCTCTGGTTTTTTGATGTTTGGTCAACCCCTGATCTATGCAAAGCCAGGGTCACAGAAGGACATAGCAGTTAATCATAAAGACAGCCACGTGTTTGGAGAAGATTCAAGTATTTTCTTTAAATCTTCACGCCCTGAGGAAAATAACATTTAAAAACCAGCATCGTGCCTTAAGCTTCTCACAGCTGGCTGTCAAGCATGGATGGGAGAATGCAGGGAGGGAAGGTCTTATCACAGCATTTGTCTCCCCTCTCCATGTTTCCCTGTCAGTGGTTTGGAGGGGGCTTGGTTCATGCCAGGACTTTCTGATGTGCCCAGTTGATGCTCTCTCTGAGCTGGTTTCACATCTCCTCCGAGCTGCTTGTGCAGCTCTGAGTGTGCCACTGCCTGTCACCAGCTTTCATATCCCTCCAGGGTGGCCTGAGAGCCTTCCCGTTTCCCCAAATGTGGGTGCTTTGGAGTATGCAGACTTTGACATGGTCTAAACAAAATTTAGAGGAACAGCTGAAGGCAGTCAAATGCTTTCTGTCTGCTGAAGTCAGGAGGCAACAGTACTGTCCCCACCTAGGGGTACTGCAGACACGGAAACTTCTGCCCTGAGCACGTCATCCAGATGTCCTAGAGCTTTTTCTGGGTGTATTTCCTGGGTGATTGCCCTGGGAAGCGATGAGGGTGGCTGTAAGAGACGGAAGGAGGACCTTGCTCTAGCTGGAAGCAGTGCATCCGGATGAGGAGAAGCTGCTGGACACTGAGACACGGAACTGCTTCCCCTGAGCTGCCGTGGTCACTCTCCCTCAACTGATTGAAAACTCAGTCTGCAGCTCAACAAAACCCTGTTTATCCTTGCTGGATATCGTGTTTTGCATTTTTGCTGTACTTAAACCACAGGATGATGCTCCTGTGCACGACTGTAACAGGACAGAGCCTCCACTGAAGCACCTGCCTTTCCAAGGAGCTTAAGTTTTATTTTTCGACAAGCACTCCAGTGACCTTTGAATTCCCATGCAGCTCTTGAGCACGTGTGACCTGAGGCTTTGGTGGTATGAATCCAATTCTGAAAAAGCCTGGAAACTGATTTATGGCTGAGACACACAGAGGCTTTGGAGACACAGGAGAGATGACGGCTTCTTATCTAGAAGTGCTTTGTTGTTGGACCACAGCCACGGGTGCACCCCTGGTGGGCCCATCCATCCTGCAGCAGATGTGCTCGTGGGCTCACCAGGCACTTCCTACCACAGGAAAATGCAAGTTTATGTTGAGTTGAGTTTAAAAATAAGGGGATTTGCTAGTTTGGGGAGCCCAAAATTTTGAAATAAAAAGTGTTGGTGCCGATGGGATCCATCCATCCAACAACTGTGGTGGCTCTGCTGTGTTCACACAGCTCCAGCAGTCTACCTCATGTCTGTAATTATGTTCTGGTCAACACAGGATCTTCATAGAATCAGAACAGTTTGGGCTCAAAGAGACCTTAAAGCATATTTAATCCAACCCTCCTGCCATGGGCAGGGACACCTTCCACGAGACCAGGCTGTTCAGAGCCCTGTCCAGCTTGGCCTTGGACATTTCTAGGAAGAGCACATCCACAGCTTCTCTGGGCAACCTGTGCCAGTGCCTCTCCACCCTAATTGTGAAAAAACTTCTTCCTTACAGCTAGTCTAGGGTGGGGGGGTGGGCATAGATGATGGAAACTTGCCTGCATTTCACGTCAGCCTTCCTTGGCACAGGAAAAATTACTTTTTTTATTTGCTCTGACAGCAGGAACTTAAATCAAATCTTAAATAGCCATAAAACTGTATTAGTTGTGGAAGTCCCTGCTTCCTGAGGCTGGGAGAAAGGAACATGGCTGCTGGAAGGGACCATCATGAGCAGGAGCTCTGTGAGCCCTGCTGAGTGCTGTCCGTGGCAGTGGAGCATGCTGTGAGCACTGCTCCAGCTCCTGGCTTCAGGCCGGGTCCGCCTGCTGGAGTGCTGTGTTGGTTGGCAAAGGCACACTGAGGCACATCAAATCAGCTCACAGACTTGTATGGAGTTAAACTTTGCATAGTTTTGGTTGAGAAATGGCCCTGAAGCTTGAATATTTATTTCAAAGGAAATCTCTCAGGCCGTGTTTCAGTATAACTTGTTTTCTAAGTAATCTTACACTAAGGGGAGGGAGGAGAAATTACTGCAAAGCCACTTTTTGGTGGGTCTCGGCTTCCTGTTGCCAAATCTGGCTGAGGTTCTGACGCTAACAAAGCAGAGTGACCTTTGTGGAGAGCCAGATGCCGCCTGTGAGCTGAGCTTGCCAGGGGAGAATAAATTCCCCAAATATACTGCTCCAGAGAGCGCGAC
Organism: Eulacestoma nigropectus; assembly: GCA_013397775.1. Lineage (NCBI taxonomy): Eukaryota > Metazoa > Chordata > Aves > Passeriformes > Eulacestoma > Eulacestoma nigropectus. Next base: position 281,824 of record VZTE01005470.1, on the reverse strand, counting down.
CGAGCCTGCGTGGAGGCAGCACCAGCACAAAACCTGAGGGATGCAGGGGAGGATTTACAGCATGGTGATCACAGCCTTAGGAACTGGTTACCTGGGGCTTGGCATGGCTTTTGGGACGTCTCCTTTGCTTAGTTTTGTCTTTCCTCCCTAAAAGTGAGGGAGGGAGATGGCATCCCCTCTGCTGCAGGAGGCAGCTGCTTCTGCTGCACACTCAGGCCAGAGCTGTGCTTCCAACCTCCTGGGCTCTGCCATCTCCTCTCCCCTTAACCCCAGTGTCTCCTGGGGGGTTCTGGAACAGAGCTGAGGCTAAGAATACTTTTTTCCTTTCTGATTTTATTTTTAGACCCAGCCCTGAGGGTGCAATGTCGGAGCTGCTGCTGTTTGCCTGAAGGCTGATTCAGGCTGAGCTGATGCCCAGGTGAAACAGCTCATGTATCCACTTCAGGGTGTTCATCTGCCATGGGAAACGATGTCCTGGGCCTGGGCTCACCAGCAGTGTTTAGAGAAGACAACCTCCTTCCCAGCTGTGCCCACAGCACATCCGGGTGGTGACAGGGCCCCTGTGTGTCGCTGCTTCTGCACCACGTGGGGAAAAGCAGCTTCCCTGGAGACAGGGGTGGCCGAGGGCAGCATGGATGCCATGACTGCACCAGAACCAGCTTCTGTGGTGTCTCCACCCGGCTCCCATCCAGCCCCTGCACCCCTGGCAGCACTGCTTGGGGCTGCAGGCTGGTCAAGGTAATGGCTGGGAGGATGACAGGATCTCTCTGCAGCATCTGTTCTATGTTTTTAAGTGAGGAGGCTGCCAAGGAGCATCCCTTGGAGGGGGGGTGTGTGTGTGTGAGTGACTGGGGTGGCTGCTCAGCTTTCCTGCCACTGAGCAGCTCCAAGCCAGAGATGTCAAACCCAAGAGCCAAGCGTCCCCCAAGATGTGCCACCACATTGCTCTTTATTAGGGGACCTGTGATGCTGCAGGAACTTGAAAGGCAGCCCCAACTCTGCAGGACACCTCCTTTGTATCAGAGAACCCCCTTCCTTTTCCTCCTCCTCCTAGGATAAAGTTAAGGATGGGGAGGATGAGATGTTTTTACTCCCATTTTTGAAATGGATACCGGTAAAGTTTTGCCCAGCTCTCACTTACTGGCTGTTTTATAAAGCAAGTTGTATCTCTCACTCCTTGGACACCAAAGCAATGGCCATGAAAACCCCCTCTGTTTGTCTGGACTGGAAACTGGACATTTGGGTTCAGCCCAAAGCTGGGTCCCAGTGAGACCTGTGAGCTCTTGACTGTGACACACCCAATTTTTATTCCAAACTAAATGACCATGGGTGCTAAGAGGGGAGAGTCCAACTCTCAAATCCGTATTTAAACTAAGAAGAAACCGTAACTTTCGGGAAATGTGTCTTGAGTGTTGTTTCCTGGCCTTTTTTACCCCCTTGAAAGCAAGAGATCTTAATAGAACATGGCTTTCTTGCTGGTTCTTGTGGTTCATACTCTGTGAAAGGGCAAGAATAATTCTCCCTGCCCTAAGAAAACTTTCACTTGATGGTTAAAACCACTGCTAGAAAGAGCTGTGGAGACCTGCAGGTGTCAGGGTAATTCCATTAGCTGCGCTGCTATTGCACCCTGTAGGAATTTCCCAGAGTGTGGTTTCTCAGGGAGCTTTGCCCGTGTACACCAACACTCAGGCACCTAGAAGAGCCAAAATAACCTAATTTCTTCTCCTGAATAAAGGGGATTTCACCTCCCTTTCTATTTTCTACTCTATTTCAGAAGCACCCTGAGGCTATGCCCAGATGCTGCTGCCTTCACACATTCGGGTTTTCTACCCTCCTGCCCCACTTTGAGGCTGTCTAATCCCTTGATGGCAGCAGGATGTGTCCCTGTGACAAAGTGGAAGAATGTGGATGATGCCACCAGAACGGGAGCTGCTCCCATTGCTGCAGGCACCCCAGAGCCTCTGGGTCCCAGCACAGCACCTCACACACAAGCCTTGCACCCAGATTTGCATTCCTGGCTTACCACAGAGCCTGGAAGGGCTTTGGCTGATGCCTGGAGATCCTGGAGACACAAGACTGGGAACTTGGTGAGAAGCAGGTGGCAGAGAGCAACAGGAGAGTTCAGTTCTTGCTCCGTGGGGTTTCCCTTAGCTAGGATGAAAAGTCCTGCTCTGAGTCTCCCTCTGGCAGCCAGCACCAGGTCAGACTAATTTTTTTTTTCTCCCCAGCCTACGCTTTTGTTCTTTGTCTCTATCTTGCTATCCCTAAAGGGAAATCACAGCCACTCATGCACAGACTGGTGGGAGCCCTCAACCCTGGGCATTTCTCAGTGTGGGTAATATTGCAGCAGCATTCACAGACTGGCTGAGCAGAGAGCTCTGTGGGACAGCAGTCTCCAAACAGCTTAAATGCTTTATTCCAGGGCTGTTGGACAAGCCATTGATCCTTTCCAGCTCTGTGTTCTGGTGCCTTCCCATGCACTACCATGGATTTTTCATATTTTTTTTTTCTCTGCTCTAGATTTTGTCAGGTTTTTCTCCTACATCAGGCAGTGTAAGCAGCTCTTTTTCAAAATAACCAGCAAATATCCTGATCTGCTGAAATCCTTGTGCAAACTCCTGCTGATCTCCCTGGCCTTCCCTGTGTTGGAGAAAAGGGACGTTTTCCTGGCACAAACCTCCCAAGTAACAGCATGTGAAAGCTGACTATTACAGTTTCTCTTCAAAGCTCCATTGTCTTCTGTGATTCCTGTTACATGACAATGCTCACAAAGTTTCCAGCTTGTTATTTATCAGGGCTGGAGCTTCTGGTGATGACAAAAATTGGGAGGTTTTTCTACAAACTTCCTCGGGCAGCCGCAGCAGGTTAGTCATTAAGGGCTCTGTGCACAAGTTCATCCTGAAGTCGAGCAGAGCTTCACTTCCAATTTCCCCTCCTATCCTTCACCCTTGTTCTGTTTTCCCTTTGGGAGACCTGTTGTAGTGAATTTTTTTATTCCCCCCTGTATCTAGCAGAGTTTGATTTGGCAACTGTCCAGGAGAGAAAGGACTTGCAATTGCTTTGTCCTTTGGTGATTTAGGTTATTGCGACTTCATGGTTTGCTGTTGGGAAAGCGATTAAGAGAAAAAGTCCCATCTGTGACTGAAAATGGACTTTTAGTGATAAAAAATGTCCCTGGGTTATCTCTGAGGCTGGTGCAATCTCCAGCATTCTTCTTTTTCAATTTTTTTTCACGCTTAATATTTTTTTTCTGCTAGGTCTTCTATTTATTTCCCAGGCCCTTTGCATTTGAAGGATATTTCTTCTCCCTTTCTGCTTGGACGTGTGCAGATGGTACTTTAAGCCCATTAAACCCTGTGTGCTGGAAACAAGGGCAGAATCCAAAGGTTTTGAGGAGCTCTGGGTTGAATGTGCTGAGAAGTGGCTGATGGAGACAGGCTGAGTTGGGGACCAACTTGAGACACTTGATATTTACGGGGTGCCCTCTCGGTGGGGGAGGTCGGGATCACCTTAATAAGAAAAGGCAGCTGGTCCTGCTGGCAGGCTGCCCAAGTAAGGAGGTGCCACTTATCCACAGGAGAACAGAAGAAATGCCAACACATGGCAGGAAAAAATGTGGTGGTGAGGTCAGAAAAGGGAGGAGAAAGCAAAATAACAGGGCGATGTCTGTACACACGTACAGGCTGAACGTTGGCACAATAAAAAGGCTGATGAAGACACCTCGGTACCTTGCTCAGACTAGGGCTTAAGTAGCATTTCAGGGATTTGGTAGGATGAAGAGGAGCTGCTGGGGAAGAGCAAGTGAGGAAGGAAGGAAAGCAGTGTACCAAGAATGGGGTGTGTTTGTCCTGTAGGTTAGCAAGGGGCTGGGAACGGGCAACCTCAATGTGGGCAACTTACAAGGGTGAGACTGCTGGGACAGAACTCATGTGAGCTAAAAGGAGGAGGTGGGTGGATGTGAGTGACTTAAACCCCAGAGTGCCTCCAGCTTAAATGGCATCTTTAACTCCATCATGAGTGACAGAGCAGCACAGAGCTGTTCAGTTCCCTGGGTGTGTCAGTGCAACATCTCCTCTCTAATGGTGACCAGGACTCCTGGAAAAGCTGCTGGTTTGAGCTTGATTTGGGATAATAGAGCAGAACTGGCTGAAAGAAGTGGAAGGTAACTTCAGGAAATAAGTCATGAAACAGTGGAGCCAAGAATGCCATGAGAAAGGGAGTGCAAGCAGCAGAGTAAGGATAATGGGCTGCAAAAATCTCCGGGAATCAGGCAGCAAGCCCTGGGAAGGTAATCCAAGGGCTTAAGGAGTGCAGGGAAGCTGGCAATTACTTAAAGTGACTGCGTTAGGGGCACTACAACATCCCAAGGAACAGGAGGAAGATGATGCAGAGACTTGATGGACCTCAGACACAGCGAAGAGCTGCAGAAGAGGGGACCTGATGCCAGAGGCCTGGCAGCAGGGACCACGGAGCAGTGGCTGCTCAGCTACAAGCTGGAGGTGCAGAACAAGCTCCAGTGTTGTTGGGTTGTCCACTTTAAGGCTGGGAAAAACCCTTTGTAAATTCAGAGGAAGGAGGAGAGCTGAGGGAAGCCCCGGCGTGTTGCTTAAATGAAGGGATTCATTGTGGACTTTGCTTCAGCCTTCCCTTGCACCCACTAATTAGGACAGGATGATTAAATGGGGCAGGAGTCCAACTCGAACAGAGGGCAGAAGACCTGATAGGGTATTTAGAGCAGCCAGATGTGCTGGTGTTGGAAGGACCTGCTGAATTCCCCCTCGGGAGTACTTCCAGAGGTAATCCAACCTTGGAAGTGTTCAGGGTTTTTGCAGTATTGCAGGGCAGGGCAGGCTGGGAGCTGCGATGGGGCAACTTTGGGAGTTAGAGGCTTCAAACCAGGGAGCAATGCAAGAAGATGTTACTAAGCAATGAATCTGTAAGAACCTGGAGGATAATGAGGTTAGAAAGTGACACCTGACATGGGTTTGTCAAGGGCAAGTGAAATGAAACGAATGTAATTTTCCCCTCTGACAGGAGAATCAGGCTCATGGATAGGGGAGTGGTGCTGGATGGGATGGGGCTTGGCTGGCAGAGTGTGGCAAGCAGCCTTGGGAGGGTGACCTGCTCTGCACTTGGGGCTGGGGACCTTGAGCTGAGCTTTAGGGGGAGGTGAAGGGCTGACTCATCACACGGGATTTAAAACGACCACCTCAATGCACGATGCCATCAACTGCTTTCTGAACTGTCCCCCGATGGCACTTAGTGCCTATGCTGCTGCAACACGATGTGCTCGCCTGTGCGTCCAGCTCTGCCCTTCCTAATTCTCACCTGTGGTCATCAGGCAGTCCCTGTCACCATCAGCTCTGCTGCAGTGGCTCTCCATCCCCATCTTTGTGGTGGGCTGCCCTTACTGGGGCATAAGGCCATCAGCAGCTGCTTCC
>VZTE01005470.1:254101-276336 GCA_013397775.1 Eulacestoma nigropectus | reverse complement strand
GAATAAGGCCATCAGCAGCTGCTCCCCCCCCCCCACCCCGTCCCTGTCTCCTCGGTTCAAGACTCTGAAGGGCAACCCGGCCCTTAAGCAAACACTGCAGGACTTGCCCAGGTCATTTGTCACAGTGCCTTTTATTGTCCCCTCTGCTCTGTGCCTCATGCTGCAGCACAGCATCCCTCCTCCCCGGGATCTGCACCTCCTTTGCATCTCCAGGGACCGTGGTCCTGCCGTGCTCATGGCATGCCTGCATTTGTCTTAAGGATTGACCCTTCAGTTATTATTAGCCTCATGGTCACCTCCAGCACTGCCTGCCATGATGAATCAGAAATAGAACCTTCTCTGCATCATCGTCCTCGTTAAACCGACCATCCCCTTCTACCTGCTGCAGTCATCGCCTCATTATAACTCCATTACCTTTAACAACAACCCCATTACCATCCATTATCTTTCTTATCATCTCCTTTACAAGGCTGTTATTTGCACCTCCTCCTTTACAGCCATCCCCTCTTCAATTACGATTCCATTATCTTTATTACCACCCCATTACAGCCGTAATTATTCCCATTACAATTTTGAGAACTGCATCTCCATCCAGACAAGTCGGTGTCTCCATCAGCCCTATCACCAGCTTCTCCTGCTCCATGTTCCTCATTGCTCTCCTCCACCTTCCCTGCTTTCCTGACTATCCCCATACCAGTGGTGGTATTCTAATTATTTTTCATTATGGTTTTATAGTCTTTTGCTGTTATTGCTTCCTTTATCAGCCATTCTCATCTCCCTGAAGTCTCGTAGCTGCAGTGTGTACCGGGGTGGGAGCTGAGACTCAGGTCAGTGATACCACACTGATCTGCACCAGCCCTGAGCAGGTAATTACAGCCCATCCCTGTCCTCCTGTGCAATCCCAGCACTTAATCTCCATTGCAGCCCTAATTACTGATGTTATCTTTCTGTTATCCTTCAGCTCATCTCCGTTGCAGCTTCCCAGGCACGACCACCTCCTCCAGCCGGCGGTGCCCCTCTGCCTCCTGCCTGGGTAGAGGAGCATCCCTGACCCTACCTGATTGTCCATACCTGGAGCTGGACAACGACTCTAGGGACCTTTTGCCCTTTTAAATTAAAAGAATACCTCTGTGATATTAGCAAAAGTGGTTTTGTCACAAGGATTCACAAATTCTCATGGTACGACACCAAGCATCACATCCCAGAGAGGCGGTGGAGCCTCCTTCCCTGGAGAAGTTCAAAAGCCATCTGGACACATCCTGAGCAATATGCGCCAGGAGGCCCTGCTTGAGCAGGGAGGGTGGATTGGATGACCCCCAGTGGTGCCTTCTAACCTGACCCATTCTGTGATCCCCTCGGTGTTGCTGTCGCTGCGGTTTCAGCTGTGTGCCCACCCCAAGAGCAGCCAGACCTGCCTCTGCTCCATTCATACTGCTTTCATCTTCCAGAAGCCACGCTGGGGATTCAGGAGCAGCCCTGGGAAGCTTTTTCATCAGCACTAAGAGGAGGAAAAAGGCTTCTTGACTGTCACAGAGTGCGCTGCGCCCTTTAGGGCACCACGGAGGAGTTGGGTGCCGTGCTGTATCCTGATCCAGCAGAGGACAAGAGCCCTGACAGCGGGTCCAGTGCCCACGCTCCTTGAGAGGACACTGAGAGATTGGAGTGGTTACAGAGAGAGTCACAAAACCTCTCAAGGATGGGGAAACTGCCAGCTTCAGAGAGCTCGGTCTGCTTAGTTTATCACGAAGATTGAGGGGTGACTTCATGGCTTCCTATAAGAACTGTCAAGGCAGGGAAATACTGCAGAAGGTACTAAAGAGCCCTTTCCAGCAGGGAAAGGCAGCACGGCAGCAATGGCTGGGAGCTCAGGCAGGCAAATTTGGATGACTGATGCAGCGTGTGGGGTTTAAGTGAGAGCGATGCCCATCTCCAGTGGCTCCGGGAGACTGCGAGGTGGGTGCGATATTCCTCGCATCCCTGACCCCCGGGGGCAGAGCAGCTGCGAGCAGCTTGCAGGTAATTAACAGCTGTGGTGCGAGAGGGGATGTAGCTCATGTTGGAACGCCCCTGGGTTATTTCCCACAATCGATAAGCTTCATAAATAATGGATCCCTCAGGGGGAAAAGCTACCTTGCGCTTATCAGATTTTGTACTTGTTTGGCTTAGCAACGCTAAGAGGGAATACGGCTCAGAGGGAAAAACAGAAGCTATAAATAAGTACAGGGGAGTGTAAGCACGGGCACAGCCAGGGAGCTCAGGCTGGGTGACCCCCGTGCCTTGCAGCCGCCCCACAGATCCCGCTGGGCAGCAGTGGAATGGGAAAGCTGATTCAGAGCTAATGAAGGGACAGCGAGCTGCCATGCAGGGACAGACAGCAGCTCCCAGCGCCACGCTGTGCCCCGCCTGCAAAATTTGGGGGGATTTTTTCTGATTGTGGCTTGGTTAAAAGCAACCAAAGAAAGGGAGATGAAGCACTTAGCATCGCTCTCCTGTTATTTCTTTGCTTCACTGCCTGCAAGGGCACCTAAGGGAGCTGAGCCTGCTGCAAACCACGGGGCAGTGCCCTCCGTGAGGGATGTGGGGCACCACTGCTGGCACCATTGCTCTGCCATTCCCACAGGGATTCGGGGAGAGCACGCGAACACCCAGCGGTGGCCTCTCCACACCTCGGTGATGGCCTGGGAAACGCTGAATATAACATAGGACAGCAGGAAGTTTAAGCTCTTTTGGGATCAAGGGAAAACACTGGACTGAGCAACTGGGAAGCAGCGTGAGGAGACAGGGTCTTCTGGCTTTTGGGTTTAATCCATAGCCACAGTTTGCATCTTAAAAAGCACAGTCTGGGATTTGAGCAGACAGAGAGCTGCTTCTCTACCGTGACCTGTCACCTGCACTTTGGGTTTTCTACTAAATAAAAGGAGCTGGCAGGAAGCAGGCAGCGTGGTGGAAAACAACCCTGGGATTAAAATAACACCCTCAGTAAGCCCTGGCTGGCAGGTTTCTGCTGCCCAGGCTGCTCACTGCACAGCTGGAGCCAGCACATCTGGGAGGTTTTATAAATGAAAAGAAAACACAGGTTTCCTTGTTGTAAAACACAGAGTTATGGCGGGCAGTAGAGCATAGAGGTTCTTACAAGCTTCAACGAGATGAAAATTCTCGGCGAGGTCAGTAAATAATCCTGGGGTTGAAGCGTGGTAGCACCGTTTTCCACAGAGCTCCTTATGTGAGGGGCTGATCCTGGTGCTTGTTAGCCCACATTCCCTAAGAGCAGGCTGCAAATAATCCGTCACCTCCTGGCTGGGACCTGGACCGGGCTTCCTCCACCCTCGCGTTGCAATCCAGCTGCAGGCAGCAGCCAGGGGATGCGCGGGGCCGCGGGCAGCAGCGGGAACGCCACAAAGCGCCGGGCTGGGAAGGGAGTGCCCTGGGGAGTCTTTAACTACAGCTCAATTACACGAGTGATACACCAGCCCAGGGGATAATTTACAGCTCCAGACAGAGCTTTACTCCTTGCAACAAGACAGAAACAAGCGCGGCCCCCGTGCAGGTGCCGCCCGCGCTGGGGACGTCCCTGACCTGTCGAGAGCTGCGGCTCTTTCCTTGCTCTTTCCTCCCTCAGGGCTGACAAGTGGCTTTCTACATGTGCGTGGCCTAGGAATGCCCATGTGCAGCTCTAGCTGAAAGAGTAAATTAATATTTGCTCAGCGGCTGTGTAAGGGGCTGGCTCTGCTCCCTCCTGCCCCTGGGAGAGTGTTTGGTGAGGTGGGATGGACGCTCGCTGGCCCCCACTGGCTGGGAAGCTTTGCCCCGGGGCCTGGCTGCTGCACCACTCAGCTGCTTCGTGGTTTGAATTTCACCTTTCGTGGGGCTGGCACCGTCTCCCGATCTAATTTTTCCCCAACCTGCAACCTTAGCATGTCCCACCAGGGACCCAGCCTTGCTCCCTCCGAGCGAGGAGCTGCTGCACTGGGACCAGTGTGGCATTGCTGGGACTGGCAGGAGCCAGCACATCCCCACTGGGCTGTCTGTCCATCACCACACCTCGAAAAAAATCCCATGCTGATGTGGCTGGGGCTTGTTAAAGCTTTCCAGCCCCCATCAAGGCTGCTCCGGGAGCTGGAGCCCAGATGGTCTGAACAGATTACTGCAGCCTCCTGGGCTATCCATCCCCGGCACTCTGGCAGGCCTGAATTTCCTCCAAATGACAAAATGACAAAAATAAATAAAATCTCTCAGCATTAAAGCCTGGGAAGCCCATGAAAAAGCTGTGTACACAATGAAAACAAATATATGGTTAAATAACCTCTCTAACAGTATTTCTATGAAATGCCTCTCTAAATAATGGCAAGTGAAAGGCTCACTCCGTCCTGATTAACCTCAGTGGGGGAAGATTGTCTGTATCAGATCACCACCGTCAGCCCATTAAAAATGAATTAAACTGAACGGAAAACAAGTCCCAAAACATCCCCTCTCCTTTCCAATTCAGGGGCAAAATAAAAACAGCAATGAACCCTAAACGCTCCAGAGCAAGCACAGCACAGTCACCCCAGCCTGAGGATGAAGCAGGTAATGGGGACCTGGGATGGGATGGGATGGGATGGGATGGGATGGGATGGGATGGGGTGAGATTGGAAGCTTGACCATGGCCACTCCATGGAGAAGTGGCAGGACCAGGTGTAAGAGTCCTAAGGGATAAAGGGGATGCTGATGCAGATTAATTAAAACAACCTAAGTGAGCCATCCAGTCGCCTCTTGAACAGAGCCCTTTTTTCTTAAAAGACTGGAGTCAGCTAAAGTGACTTTTTAACATTTCTCTCTTATTTTTACCAAGCCCAGCAGACCCTTGGGGTCAACATATCCAAAGGCAACCCAAACCTCAAGTGTAGGCAAGATAAAACCATCCCAATAAGAGCATGCTCCAGTACTGAAAGCCAATAGGAGATGACCTTTCATACAGCAAAATCCCATCCCACTGGGAATTTTTTCAAAGACAACATCCCCAGCAGCATCACTGGTGAACACTGAGAGGGAAGTAGTGAGCAAATCCTGTGTTTGGCACCCTGGACCAGCACCCTCTTTCCCTATTTTCCCCAGGAAAAGATCCCGAATAACAGAAAGGCCTCAAATGTTTCTTCTCCTACTTATTTTTCCATTGTTCCCATTTTCTCAATTATTTTCTTCATAACAGCATAGTAATTGTTGGGTCCTATTGATGCCTTAGGTTATAACTTTTCTATTTTTCAAATCCTGTACTGCCTCGTGTGTAACTCTGAAGTTTCCTGTGGCCTGTTAGCTGCTGTTCTCTCATGCTGGTTAGACATAACAAGCCTCTCTAGGTTTGCTCTCCAAGGACACCTAGATTGTCCCAGGCCCCAAAATACGTAAACTAAAGCCCTGAGAGGAGGGGCAAACTTGGGGAAATTACATCATTAACTGAAGTTATAATTGGAGAATTAACCCTGATATGCAAATGGACCAAACTTATAAAAGGGTGAAGAACCCCTGACCCAGGGTCCATCTTGGGTGGAGCCTCTGGCCTGCCCAGGGTGGACCTTTGAAGGCCCCTCAAATAAATACCTACTTTAATTCTCTTGTTCTTGTCTAGCCTCTGTTTTCAGGTAGCATCAAGGCATCACTGTCAACACTCAGCTGCTGCTCCAAGGTCCTCCCTGTCTCGGGCTTGGACAAGAGGCATCCTAGGCCAGAGCAATGAAGGAGAAAGGTCCCAAAATTTTGGGGGCAAGAGGGTGCATCCTTCACTGAAGTTGTGCTCGTGACACTGCTGCAATGTCCCCGTGGTCCCCTACACGAGCTGGACAGAGAGTTTTGGGTCTCGGGGTAGGACTGCTGGCAACATTCACATCACCAACACTTCTGGACACAAACCCAGCATGTTAAGGACAGTCGAGTTACCAGCTCTAATTACTAAGAAGAGTGTATCACGCAGATTATTTAATTCTTTGGCTTTCACTGTGTGTCTTTGATATAATAAAGAAGAGTAAGTGACAAGCAGTGGGACCTGCCATCCTGACGCTTTAACGACAGCCTATTTTGAGACACCAGAACTGCAACTCAGTGGTTCTAGAAGTTGTAAAAACTGTTGTAAAACCTGCTCTTTGTCTAAGTGGTTGTAAAAACTTGTCTCCAATGATAAGGGGAGCACGACTGCTGCCAGGTGCCTTGGGGCACGGGTGTCCTCGCAAGGTCCTGTCCCCAGAACGAGGTGATTGTCCCTGATCTCCACCCCCATCTGACCCTGTGGGATGTGTGGAGGCCTGATGGCTGTGGGGGAGAGCAAAGAATCATCGAGGTGGGTGTTTTTTCCACCCCAGCCATGCTGTAAAAAGTGCATTTAATCCCCTAGCCGGGGCAGGGAGAGAGGGGAGTGAGCCAAGAGCAAAGCTGGGCATGGAGAACCCGTGGCAGGGGAGATTTGCTCCTCCACGAGACGTCAAAAATGCCTCTGTGCCTGAGGGAGATTTCCTGCTTTTCGCTCTGCCCCTCTCTAGCTTTCCAACACCAGGACATCCCTGCCTTTTGTCCACAGTGCTGGCACCCTAAAACCAGCAGAAACCCCCATAACAAGTGTGAATAGGAGCAGTGTGCATGCATGCATGTATATTTTGGAGCATCTTTTCGGGGTGCAGGGCGGTGCAATTAGCAGTGCAGCCTGCCAGGGGCCCATTAAGGGTAGGCAGCAGGAGCGGGGCTGGGTTGGTGCCTGGCTGCAGCCAGGAATCGGCACCGAGGTGCCTCTCGCTTTGTTTCAAATGGCTCTTGCACTCGGGCCATAAAATTAATGTCTGAGCAGTTAGCTGGGAAAACAGGAAGCCCTGTAAAGCACCTCGGTGCTCGGTGGGGGAACTGAGACGAGCTGCATCTGGGACACGCTGGGGGCTGATTGTATTTCTGTCCCCTCCAGAGATGCCGGGGGCCCGGCACGATGGGCATCAGTCCCATCCCTCCAGCCACCCACCCCAGCACTCCCCGACCTTCAGCTCCCTGGTAGTGCTCTCATTCTGCTTCTTATTTATGCACCTGGCTTTTCTTTTGAGTCCTCCATCCCTTGCACATTCATCCAGCCCTCCAGCCTCTCACTGCTTTATTCACTCTCTCTCCAGCCCAGCGCCTCCCTTGTGCTCCTGGTTCAAGCCTTACCCATTTATATTCTTAACCTTTGCCTCCCTTCCCTCTGCCTCTTTAATCCACACATCAATCCCGTTTATGGCCTCCCTCACGCATTACCTGTGAGCTAATGCTGCCTCATCTCTCTGCCCTCCCTCCTAAGCCACCCTCAGCTCCAGCTCTCCCACACAGCAAGATGTAATGGAAGAAGGCCTTTTGGCAAAGGAGCATCAGGTGCAGGAGCTCAGCATCCCACACCGTGGATGCATCCCCTCCCTGATGCACTTTTGGCCCCATTTTTGGGGTTAGGCTTTGCCCTGTGCAGAGGCACCAAGAAACCTGCAGCTGAAATACAGACACGGGGCACCCAACCTGCTGCACCCTTTTCCCTGGGGATGCTCAGGACCTGAGCACCCTGCAGAGGACCGTGGGTTTGGGGACAAAGCTCACATTTCAGAGATGTTCTGAGATTGGTACCTAGGGCAGCTTCCCGAGCTTCCTGGCAGCTGAAATCCAAGCCTGGAGGATCATCAGCTGACCATCCTCAGTACACCGTCCCATTGCTACAGCCCGCTGGCTGCTTTGGCACCACAGCTCCGTGCCTTTCCCTGCCCTCCCCATTCCCACTCCCCCACTGCATCCCACAAAGTTGCCCCACGGAGTCCAGCCTGTCATTTTTCTGCCTCCTCTCCTTCCCCAGACGGTGGGAATTTTCCTCTTGCTGATTCACGCCTCTGTCACGTCACATTTTTTTTTAGCGCTGACGCTGGCTCCGCTCACCCCAGGGAAAGGCTAAAACCCCAAGCTGCTGCTTTGGGGACTGGCCCTCTGCCAGCCACGTGCTGCCAACTCAGCCAAAAACCTGCATCTGTGCTAAGAAAACCCAAACCTCTCCCACCGTCGGGGTCAAATAAGGGAAATTTCAGGGGTTCATTTTCTCCCTACCTCCCTAATCCCAGCCCTGGGCTCCCAAGTGAGTCCTCATGCTGGGTACAGCACACCTCCAGCTTCAAAACACCCCTTTTTTTAGTATAAAAATCCTCTGGCTCTTCCCTCTGGCCAATAGAGTGGCATGAAGAGGTGGAGGGCCCCATGGACATCACCTGCATCCCTGGTGGGATGGAGCCATCTGCAACCCTGGAAAGGTTTTGGGCAAGGGGAGCATCGAGAACCTCTCGCAGGCACCTTTTGGGGGGTTCAGCGGCTGGACTGGGTTTACACCTCTGCTAATTCCTCCTGGAAACAGTAACTGTGGGAATTTCACCCTTCCCTCTGTTTCTTCTCAGCCCCCTCCACACTGTGCCCTGATGGATCCATCCCCCATGGAGGGGTCAGGAACAGCGTCTCCTGCCACGACAGGCACTTCCAATGGACTTTTCAATTAATTTTCTTTTATCTTTTGCTACTGAAAAGGCTCAGGAAGCATCCTCCCGCCTTCCCAAACCCCACTCATTTCAGCATCCCTGCCAACCCCTTGCTCAGCAGCAATCCTGCTTCTCACCAGCAGGTTACAGCAGTGCCATGCACCACCTGGGAATTCCAAGCAATCCAAGCAATTCCCACTTGCAAAGCCACGCGCTGGTCCTCGTGATCAGCTCTGGAGGCAAGGTCCCAGCAGGCATCCGAGGGATGTCTCTCCAAATCCTGGATCACGGAGGAATGACTGCTGGGCACCTTGTTCAGGGAGCAGCTCGGGGGCAGACTCCCACTCCCGTCCAGGGAAAGCGGGATGCATCCCATCCCTGCCTTGCCCTGGGATGGCAGCAGTGGCACATCCCTGCAGCCAAAGCCCCTGGCTCGGCGTCTGTGCCTCAGTTTCCCTAAGCAGGATGAGGAATAAACCGAAGAAGGAGTTCCCTAAATAGACATTAGATCAAATTCTTCACTTCGGAGTTTCTCCTTCCTGGCGGGGGGTGGGGCGGGGGTTGTTTTCGGGGTGCACCCACACAGTCAGGGAACCCTCGTGGGGTGGAATGGGTTTGGAAGGTCTCAGCCGCGCCGGGGGAATCCTGCTGGCAAAGGCTGCCCGTGCCCTGCCCCACCGAGCTTTTTGGGGCCAGCACAGCTCTGTGTCTCCCGTGGCCATCCCATGGACATCTCCTCTCTCCCCCATCGTCCTGCTGAGTCCCGAGAACAATTATCGAGTGACGAGCCCCACGGTCACAAAGTCAGAGCGGCTTTAGCTCCGGCTGCTCTGCCGCCGTGCAAATTACCGGGAAATGGGGATTTTGGCATTCAGCTGCACCACCGTCATTACGGATAATCGCAAGGTGCCCCTGCCAGGGGTGAGGCTGCGAGGTGCAGGGAGGAAGGCCGGGGAATGAAAATACAGTAATTAGCGGGTAATTGCCAAGGAAGGAGGGGCGATGAGCGCTGCTGCCTGTGACGGGGTGGCATTGCAACCGTGGGCTTGGGACACCGTGGGACTCTTTTCATATCAAATACACCATAAATACATCACAAATTAAAGATTCTGGGTTGTTTTCCCCCATCTTTGCATTAAATAATTTATTTCCAAGTGACCATGAGGGAAAAAAAGGAAAGGAGAAGAAAGGATGCAGCTTCCTGTGGATGATGGCTGGGGAAGGCTGGTACCCACAAGTGTCACGAGTTTGCAGTGCCACTGCCATGCTGAACCCAGCACTGGGGCAGCCACAGCTCCAAGGGGGGAGCAACGAGCCGGGAGCTTTCCCCTCTGCAAAGCCCTGGAGGAGATGCAGCAAGGCAAGAATTTCCCTTTCCCTGGTCACATTATTGGGGTGTCACCCACTGGGCCCTCGGCGTGGAGCCCAAGCCAGCAATGAACTGCACTGGTGCCTCTCTCATTTGGAGTGAGTACTTTCATCAGGGTCAAGTGGCAGGGAATGTATTTCTGTGGCTGTCTGCAGGGTTCAGGAGGAAATACCCCCAAAGACCTGAATTTTCACCCCAATTTAGTTTTTAGCCTCGTAACGATGACCGGTGCTCCCTCCTGAGTTATAGGCCATAGTCTGTAGCATCCCAAAACATCCCACCCTCGGATGCAGGACTTACCCCTGGATGGCTGCTGGGGTCTGGACACAGCCACGTCAGCAGCTTAGTGGGATTTGAGAGAGGATTAGACACCAAAGGGGATAACAAGAGAGGATAAAAGCTTAGAGGGAATAAAAGACCCTGGCCCGTGGGGGTGAGAGGCAAACACTAATTGCCTGGGGTTGAGAAGGCAGATTCCCGCTGGGAGGGGGATCTGTGGCTGTGGGCAGGATGTTGCTGGGCCTGGGTACGCAGACCAACTGATGTGGCTGCAGCCAGTGCCTTTCCCTAAAAACAAAGCTGAGATTTCTCCCTGGTTTGGGTACAGAGGTGTACGCATTCATGTGCAAAAAGTACTTGAAAGGGACAATAATTTTGACGAAAGCATCTCCAGCATGGGGTCAATTTGTACCCTGGAGATTTAAGTCTGTTGGTGTCCTGTTTAGTACGACCCCAGTGTTGGCACTGAGCAGGTAAATGGAGAAGCCTGCTGTTTTCTGTGGTGTGGCATGCCCCAAATACACTGATTTTAGGAGGAAGGGAGCCCATGCTGGGCCAGAACTCAGCCGCTCCTCCGTGCCAGCTCCACAGGCCCCTCACAGGCATCCCCCCTGGCAGAAGCAGGAGCAGAGGGATGTGCTGCCTGCCCCAGCTCCATCTGCCTCCAGGAGCCAAATTGGGGTCCCTCCTGCCTTTTCCAGCTGATGGAGGACTGTCCCATTGGCTGGGAGTGGTGGGCCACGTGCCAAAACTCAACGAGAGGTCTGCCTGCACCGGGCCCTGTGGGACCCAGACTCCTGGAGGCTTGGAAATAAAAGCCACCAGTGGCAACCCCCTGTGCCTGGTGGCCTCACGCCAGGCAGTGGCTTTATTAAGAAGCCATCAGGGCTGACACGGGCTGTGTGTGCCACAGCTGAGGAGTGCTGCGTGTGCCACAGCCGAGGAATGCTGTGTGTGCCACAGCTGAGGAGTGCTGCGTGTGCCACAGCCGAGGAATGCTGTGTGTGCCACAGCTGAGGAGTGCTGTGTGTGCCAGCACGATCTGCGGGTGGTTTGGGGGTCCCGTCTCTCCCACTGGTGGTGGGGGTGGGGGTGGGATCCTTCCCCAGGATGGTGATACTTGGGGGTCAACTCAGGGCTGGACGGCTTCAAATCAGCACTGTGGGGTAAGGACCAGCTGGGGGGAGAAGGGCAGGGATGCTCTGCAGCCCCTGACTGCCCATGCTGGTGGCATCATCACCCTGTCTCGAATCCTGCCAGATGTGGGAGGAGAGCAAGTCACTGGGGCAGGGCCAGGGCTTGCAAATGCAAGGATCCTCATCCATGGGCTGCTGACTGGTCTCCTAAAATCCCCCCGCCAGGGCAGGCTGCACGGGAGCTGGGTACGGGTGACCCTGCCAGCGGCACACAGATGTGCGGGACGCAGCGACGGCGCACACATCCCTCCTGCAGCTGCGTGCAACCCCAAGACAATGCTTTATTCTCCTCTGTGGCACGAGCAGCTCCATCCCTGCCCTGCTCTACCCCGCCTTGGGCAGAGGAGAAGCGGTTCTCTCCCAGCTGGATGGGGGCACGCACCTTCCCCAGCGGCCACATGACGGCCGTCGGGATGCTCCTCGTGCTGCTCGTGCAGGACCCACGTGTGCAGTGCCCTGGCGGTGATGGAAATCTGCTCTTCCCAGCTGGATCCTGCTCTGCCCTCATGGGATCCCACGTGGGGATCTCTCCTCCAGTTACGCTGGGATATGAATGGGATATGCAAGGGCTGGACTGAAAGGCAGCTCTACTCCTACCCGGCAGCTGAAACACGGACTGAGGCTGGGATACGGGTGAGTGAGAGATTGCCTGGGATTTAACAGCATTTTTAAAAGCAGATGTAAACCCCAGCCCTTGCTCTTCAGAGTCATTAAACGTCCCCATGTTCATTCTGCAAAGGGTAGGCACATTAACCTGCTGGCCTGGCCACCCTCTGCTAACCACATCCTCATCACACCAACTCCCCTGACATTTGAAACTGCTCTGTTTTCCAAAGCCACTGCCTACTTTCATTCCCAACCCACCATTTTGAGGCTGGGCATTCGCTTCTTGTCATTCCTGAGGATCTTACAGAATAAATGATACTGTGGAGGGAGAAAATCCGTTACCAAAGCATCAGGAACAAGCACACACCTCCATCACGAAGAGACTGATTTTTGCTCGAATTAATACACTAAAACTGCAGGGAGAAGCCCTCCCTTGGGAGTGAGGGGCAGGGCAGAGCACCACCCCTGCCAGGGCTCACACTGCCTGTTCTGCCTTTGCCACCTCTCCTGCCAGCTCCCATTTCTATGGAAACCTGCCCTCCTCACTCTTTCCCCTGCCTGCACTCCTGCTAATTTAAGGAAACCAACTTTCTGCTCTCTGAGGAGCTGCCTGGATGGAGACATGCCACTGGGGCAGGCAGTGATGTCCCCCTGCCCACCAGTACCTGGCAGCCCCTGCCCACCACTAACGGGAGCCATGCAAAGCTCGGGGTGGGTGCACAGCCCTGTTCCTGCTCTCCTGAGCAAGGAAAGGCAGGATTCCTCCTTATCTCAACACTTTTCACCTGCTCCGGGTCCTTTCCATGGCTGTCTCTCCTCTCCCTTATCAGTTCTCCCCCCATCCCTCTCCCCAGCTTTGTTTACACCAGTAAAACACTTGTCCAGGCCAAACACGGTTTCCTGATAAACGCATTTCCATTGATTGCTGGAAAGAAAAAAATCCTCCAGAGAAGCACATTCTTTGCTCTGGGAATCAATAACCTCCAAACCCCTCTTATCCCCCACCCCAGCCCTCCACCTTGGTGAAGAGGATGTGCTTTGGGGCTCCCCTCGGAGCAGAGGCAGGAGTGGATGTAAGATGTGACACCTGGAGAAGGTGTGACACGAGGGACCTGTAAGTCCCCCTGAGCTCCTGCATGCTGCACCCAAGGATGGCAAACCCCTTCCAGCTGCTTCCTGAGTGCATCAGCACCTGCACCCACGTGCGTGCAGGGGCTGCACTGCATCCCTCCTCCCCGGGCCTGTCCAAACTCTCCCATTTCAGGCTGGAAATCAAGGATGCCTGGGCCCTGCCAGAACCCCTGGAGGGGACAGCAGGTGAGGGGCTGATGGTCGGAGTCCCACAGGCCACCAATGCACTGGCCATGGGGGAGCTCGAGTGTCCCTGCAGAGAGGGACTGAGCTCTGCAGCCACAACCACCAATACAGAAAAATTTAAAGGGGTTCGACTTTTTGCCACTGCCACAAATGTGATGCTCCCCATAGTGGTCTCCCCTCCTGGAATGCATCAGCACTTCATGGGTGAGGTGTGTGACCTGCACTGAGACCCCCTGGGTACCTACAGGGTTCACTCAAGAAGCTTTTTTTAGACCAAAAACGCTGAACAGCACAGAATTTACTGTGCAGAATGATGCTCTGCCCACCTGTCCAGCCTGTGGTTCATCTCCTCTACGGCAAAACACATACAGGGTGCTGCTGGGAAGCATCCCAGCCCAGTAAGCCTCACCATTTAGTGCAGGGAGAAAACAAATTCAATTATAATCCTGAATAATTAATGATACATAATTAACAAAGACGTAAAAATTATAAATAATAATCTGGGCTAGGAAGAAACAAGCTCAAGTGCTCCATAGGGCCCACATAAACTACCAGAGCCCTGACCCGAGGGAGCCAGAAAAGCCCTGTGTGATGGAGCATAAGGAGTTGTAATGAATTCAGAGTTTCCACCAGGCTTTAATAAAGCCCTTCTGCAGAGACCATTAAGGGGACTAAGATGAGAGGTGGAAGTTTGTTATGGATTGGAAGCTGTCTAGAAGACAGAGAAAAGATAAAAGAGCCAACGACTGATGAGCTGGGGAGCCTGGGACATCTCCCGTGGGACACGTGCCCTAGAGAGGGCCCTGGGCCGTGCTGGGGGCGGCAGGAGGATGATTTGTGCCCATTCTCAGGAGCTGGGCTGGTTCTAAAGCAGAAGCTGAACCTCATTCACTGCCAGTGCGGGCGCTCATTCAGAAGGAACGCTGCCTTCACTGCCGAGGAGGGTGATGCCATCTCCCTCCCTCCCGACAGCATCCGGCCGGCACATCCTCAAGCAGCCCCCATCCCCCCCAAAAGGCTGGGTTTGCCCAGCTCAGCCTCGCTGCTGCTGCCAGGCAGAGCCCGTGGAGCACAACTCCACCACGGATTTACACCCAGCTCCATCCTGATTTTCAACCAGCACTGGCTCTGCGAGGCGTCGGGGCTGCCATGGGGGCACTTCTGCCTCTCCCGGGGGTGTCAGCTTTGTGCCTACCCCTTGCTGAGAGGGCTGGGATGACCTTTCCCAAAGGCAAAACAAGCCCCTGGGGTATCCAGAAATTGAGGGCGGGGGGTGGAGTTACAGCCCCCAGTCCCCCCCAGTCCCACTCAGCTTCACGCCTCCAAGCCCCCGGTGTGAGAGCTGCAACCACCCAGTGCCTCCCAAACCCTGCCCTGCTGGGATGGATTTTTTAAATTGGATTGTGACAAACATTTAATACCTAATAGAGCTCACACCAGCACAGTTAATTAAGAAGGTGACTAATCCAATTCACTCGTGGGAGAGCAGAGAGTGAGGAGAAGGAGGGAGGGAGGCAGGGAGCCTGCGTTAGTGTGGGGAGGGAGCAGGAGAGAATCAGTTCAGCTGCTCTCACCCATCATTTCATTCTGTGTGTGCACACACGATGAAGAAGGACTTTCCTTCCCTGTTGCAAACTCTGGAGCTGCTGAGTAGAAGCTGAGCTGCCCCAGGCTCTGTGTGAGCTTCTCTGGGGTAGCAGACCAGGGGAGGGTCTGAGGAATTCATGGCAGGTCGGATGCCGGCAGCTGGAGTCTCCTTGGGGCTCGGCCACACAGATGCCCATAGCCCAAATCTCGCTTTCATTTTAAAACACCCCCCAGGAGTTTTTCCAGCTCTGAAGGGGCTGCTGAGACACAGACACTGCGGAGCATCCCCCTGCTCCACACGGGACTGCGCTGTGGGACCGCTCCCAGGCACGTCGGGCTGGCAGAGCCAGCTGTGCCAACATCTGTATGCCACTCACACCCCGTCCCCCCGGAGTTGATAAATAAAACAAGTGGAGTTATTTTGGCCCCGGGGACTGGGCTGTCTCCCGGAGCACAGAGTGGCTCTTTTTCCGTCTCCCTGTGGCGCCCGAGTTCATTGTTATTCCCCAGTGGAGAACAGGACGTGGATTGAGCCGAGGTCCCCATCTGCGGAGGGCAGCCGGAGAGAGACTCCCTTCATATTAGCGCCTAATGGCATCAATGGCGCTTTTAAACGAAGCCCAGGGCGAAACAAAAGGTCGGAGCGAGGAAGAGCGTGCGGGCGCAGCCGGGGAGGGCTGGGGAGCGGGGACGCAGCCAGCGGAGGAGGGCGAGCAGGATGCGCGGCAGAGGAGGACAGGGGGAGGAAACATGAACGGAGCAGCTCCATCTAAACCGTGTTTCCTACAGAAAGCCGGGCAGCCGGAGGGCTTCGGGATGCGGGCAGCAGTGCCAGCAGCGTCAGGTACCACCGCCCGCCTCCAGCCCAGCCACTGCCCACTGCCAGGCTCCTCGCGGGGCACAGTCCTGCACGTTCATCAGTGTCCCACTGCAATTAGTCTTCATTAACCAAGGCTTGCAAAAGGGGACCCTGCCTCAGTAACGTGACAAGCAGATGGGCTAAAATTGGAGAGGAACAGAGTAAAAACCGAAACAACCCAAAGGAAAACCAACCAACCTCTGCCTGGGAGTGCTGCCAGGCTGCAGCCCGTGGCTCCCATGGGCAGCACTGGAAGCACCCACTGGGACCCCGTGGCCGTCCTGGGGTGCACGGGGTGATGGGTGCATGTCAGGCAGATGTGGGGAGGAGGAAAACACACCATCGACTAATTAATGAGTTATTACACTACCAGCTCATCCCTCCTGCGGCCAGAAAACCCCCAGGGTGCTCCCAGCATCCCCCCCACCTCGCAGGAAATAATTACTTAAATTAAAATTATTTACCAAATGAGGCAATTCTCGGCGTGCTATCTCGCCGCCGTTTGCCTGGTTTACATTGTTACTAGTGCTACATAATAAATTAACTGTGTAATTAAAGCCAACTTTAATGCTGATGCTTTGCAGAGGGATTTTCTTTCGAGTCTCTCTGCAAGTAGAAGCAGCACGCGTTAGTGAGGGGCTGCGGCCGTGGGCAGGGGCTGGCAGAGCCCAGCAGGACCAGGCAGGACACTGACCCCCACAACAAATGTGTCCCTCGCTTCCCCAAGGGACAAGAACCAGATCGAATCAAATCAATCTGCATTTTAATTACCAGCCACACTCTCTCTGCGGGGATGCTGGGCCGTCTGCAGTGGGAGCAGCCAAGATCGCCTCCGGTGAAGCTCCCTGCCTGTCCCCATGTTATTTGGCAGGGACATGGATGCTCCATCAACGGGACCTATTCCTGACTGTGGTGACCAACCAAGCGAGGCTGCAAAACCCCACGGGGATTAGAGGATTCATCCACCAAAAAACCCAAGGAAAATAAACAATGCACTTCAGGAATTCACGGTTTTGGTGGTTTCTGCTGACTAACGTGATTTCAGCCAAAACGAAGGGAGCCATCAGGGAAATGGTTCAAGAGCTTCACCAGGAAACAGTTCCTTACTGGAGATGATGCTCTAGGAACACAGTGGTGGGCGCTGAGCTCCGGTGGTGGGGACCGTGGGGGGCTGTGTGACCCGGGGCACGCTTTGCTCCTCCTGCAGCTCATCCCTCCTGCTTCCCCCAGCCCTGGCCCCAGCGCGCTGTGGGCAGGGCTCAGTGCAGGCAGGGCTCAGTGGTCACCTCCCCTGCTAGCCATGAGATGGAGAGCCAAAGCCCAGCCTGTTGGTGGGGGCAGCATCCCCCAGGGCCTGCCTCCCGCCGCCAGCAGCCCGGCACGGCCCGAATGCATCGCTATTGACTCGGCAATCAATTTTCAAATCCCAGGCAGCCGGGCCAAGGAGGAGCAATTCCCCCAGCCAGCCACGAGCTCCAGCTAATGCAAACAGCACAGCTCTCCCCAGGGACACGGCCACACATGCCATGATGCCAGGCGGGCAGGGCAAGGCTTTTTCCCTTCCACCACGGAGGGTATTTGCACTTCAGAAGGAGAGCCAGCCCCCAGCGGAGCACTTCTGCTGCCAGGCTCCTCTCCAGCTGCAGCCCCAGCCTTCAGCCCTGCATGGTCTCAAGTGGGATATTCTTCCCAAATGAGTGGGAGAAAGAGGAGGGAGCTGCCTTGGAGATGAACGACAGAGAGCTGAATTAATTTCTCCCTCCTGTGATGCCTCTCATGAGTGGAGAGGAAGGAGAGAGCAAATCCCTCACCTCTGCCAAACCATTCTTCAGGAGAACAGCCATTACCACTTTCCTGCACTTGTAGCAGCTACAAGCATTTCATTTCCCCAAAGAGTGAGGGATTTGTGATCTCCAACAGGAGAGAGAGTTCTGGCTGGGCCAAAGGAACATCCCACATCCACCCAGGTATCAGTCAAACACCTCTGGATAATTTCTCTAGCAATGATCCACACCACCCCACACTGGCAAGAGGCTCCAAACCTCATCCTCCCATGGTGACTCACTGGAGCTCCATCACTTGGAGGAAAGAGATGGGGAGCAGAAATCCCTCCCCAGAAGCCTTTGTTTAGCAAAAAAGCTGAGAGGGAGAGAGAGAGAGAGGCAGGTAGGGGTGGGAGGTGGTAGCTGGGATGGTTTTTAGCATGTCCTGGGTCAAGCTGCCCTCAAAACCAAACACCTTAGAAGGACAAGGTTCAGATGAAGATCTCTGCTCACCAGACCTCCTAGGGACAGCAACCTCAGCAGCCCTTACCACCCCTACTGTCCTTTTCCTGGCGATTCTGGGGGAATCCGGACCCCTTCCTAAACCCCAGGGAGCATGAGGGAAGAATTCAGCATCCCTGGGATTCTCACCCCACCAGTAAATCTGGCAGCAGCCGGCCGTAGAGTATCAAACCCCACAGACACGGGAAGCAGGCGAGGGGACAGGTGACACCCCACAGCTGTGACACCCCCACCCGCTCATCTTTTCCCAACCTTTGCCATCTCAGATCCTCCAGGGCCGGCAGGACGAGCTCACCACGGGGCTCCTTAAAAGCGCCGTGTTTTGCTGAAGGCAGCTGGTGGAAGCTGGAGACAGGCAAGGCAGCTGCCAGCTTCGCTGCCTGCACCTTGCCAAGGTTCCTGCCCCGTGGATGGAAATTATGGAAATACCAGGCTTTGACACTGCAAAGTGTCAAGGAAAATAGAGGGCAGGGGGAAAAGAACTGAACAATAACCAAACAATTACCTGGGGCTCATCAAGGAGCTGCTGGGAAAGATTGTGATGGCTAATTACAAAGGGAAAATTAAATCAAGCTCTGAGGTGAAGACAGCAAGCTGGGGAAAACAGGAAGGCGCAGGAGGAGAGGGGGTCTGAGCACCTTACAGCAGCCTGTGGATGGGATGTTTGGCGCTGAGATTCTGGCAAGGAAAGGTGTTCCTTCGAATATCCCCCGGTGGGAAGGGGCTGGCTCGCTGCCATTCCTCTGGCTAGGTGATGGGAGAGGCCCTTTCAATTCCCACGGAACCCAGCTGAAGCACCGCCCCTTGGGGCTGTGGGAGTGGAGGCAGCTGAGAGGGAAAATCTTTAACTAAGGGTCAGCTGAAATGGTGCTGGGCATCCTGGCACTCGTTTCAGGCACATCAGTAAGGGAGACTGGACCTGCCTGGTGGTGAGAGCGATGAGGGGAAAATCCCTTTCAGACCAAGGGACAGACAAATGGCACCTGCTGAACCTGCCCTGCATTTTCTATTGTATTTTTTAATTTCCTATCCCCATCCCTCCTGATTTCCTTATTTCTTGCACAGTGGGGTGGGTGAGGGAAGACCAGGAACTAATCATGCTGTCAAATAGGTCCTGCAGAGAGTGTGAGCTTCAAGCACTTAATGCCTTTCAACGTAGCAGCCAGCTCCCAGTAACTCCAGCCAGCAAACTGGCCTTGTAGACCAGCACCCAGCAGCTGGCAGCATCCAAGCAGTCCCAGATTTCACCCTCACTAGGATTTCTACCCTGGATCTAGGCTGCTGCTCCCCTGGCTGGGACCACCTTACGGATGGGAGCAGCATCTAACGCCATTGACATTTTGTTTCTCATTACAGGCGCAATTAAAAGGCGAGAGGATTACAGGCGCTGGCTGCATCATGTCCCCGTCCCTCAGCCGCCTTTATCTCTTCTGCCTGGGCAGTTCCATCGATGAATTGACTTCTTCCCCTGCTTAATTTATGGCTCCTTTATGTTTGTTTATATAATAAGGTTAAACATCTACTTTACACCCTACATGCTTGTACTTGTTAATTAGAGTTTTTCTTGGGTTTTACTGCATTTGCTACGGGCTCTGACAAGATGAACAGTAGCAAGGAGAGGGCTGGGAACCCCACGGACACCCCGTGCCAGGGCAGGAGCTGCAGCCCCCAGCCCACCCCAGCCCAGCAGGTTTGGGTGCCTGTTACCCCCCAAGAGCTGTGGGTGAAGCAGTCAGAGCTGCAGCTGTGTCAGGGAAGGGCTCCCATTTGGTTTCTACTTCTCAATACCGTTCAGGAGCTGTTTTAGGGGGACTGGGGAGCTTGGAGCACCACCATCAGGAGAACAGCAGGAGATCCACGCGTTCCCCCGTGGCTGCTGCCCATGGTGACAAACTGTCCCTGCAGCCTCACCTTGCTGATGCTCAAATCCACCTGACGGGTTCCTGTGAGCAGGTTTGGGGTGTGGGGCGGGGCAGGGAGTTCTCCAGGGGAGTGGTTTGAGACCCTCGTACCCCACAGGCAGCCTCACAAACGTGGGAGCTCAGCCCTTCCCTGCCTGCAGAGCCGCCTCACTCACCAGGACCTGAGCCCAGGGGAAGCCTCAGCCTCAGCCCCGACACAGACTCTTTCTTCATCCTTGGTTTGCCAGGACTTACAGCCAAACCCCTCCTCAGCACCAGCGCGATGAGCCCCAGCAGCCAGCACGCGTTTTTCCAGTGCTGGCAGAGCGGTTCTACACATGGATCCACACGAGCCCGGGGCCCAGCTCCCGAGGAGCCACCACCTCCGGCTGCTCAGGTGCCTGGGGGGCAGGACCCGCTCCTCCCAGCAGGCTGGAGGGACTGGCGGTGCTCCGCGGCCCCTCTCTCCCTCCGAGCCTCCCTGTACAGCCCGGGGGTTTGCGCCTCACTGCCGTGAGCACAGACCTGAGATTCAAAGAAACAGCCAGGCTCATGCTCCACCAGAGGTGCAGGAAAAGCCCCTCTGACCCTTCTGCCTGCCCGCCCAGCCTCGTCCTCTCGCCCATTCCCCACGCCTCAGCTTCCCTGCCTGCAGACACACGTCCCACGGGGGTGCGATGCAGGGGGCGGCCACAGGGATGCAGCCGGCGGAAGGCAATGCCCAAATCTGACCCTTCCTGGAGACCCCAGTGCCACCGCAGGACACGTCTGCTCTCAGCTGCCCAGCCGACACACAGGCAAGAGCTTAAAGCGGCGAGGTGCTCCCCATTTCCAGCCAGGACGGCAGGATACAGGGATGCTTCCTTCCCCGGGTTCCACAGCACCTCCGCGAACCCCTTGCCTCTGCAGGAAGGATCCCCCTGGGCTTAGCCTTCTCCTCCTCTCCGGATAGATGGATTCTGTCAGAAGCCGTAACAGGTAACTGCTAATGAAGCACGGCTAATTACTGCGTTCCTCAGACACGCCCTTGGCGTCCCTTCCTCCAGATGCTCTGCCACCCCTCCGGCAGCGGTGACCTCGCCCAGCAAGCGCTCCGCTCCCCGGCTTTAAAAGTCGCAGCTCTGCACGGGCTCGGGGAGCATCTTTCAGCCCAAAGCTCTGCGATGGCCCCTTCCAGGGCTCAGCTCTCCTACAGGAAGGCACCGTTGCTGCTTGAGCAGGCGGGAGAGGAGGCCAAAACCTTGTTCAAACTTTGGTGAATGGAAGCAGAAAGCCGGGGCTAAGGCTCAGCAGAGCCTGGGTGGGCTTCGCCTTTGCCGATAGCATCCGCGCGCAGGCGACAGCCGGTGCGGGAGGGAGGGAGGGAAAGGCTGCTCAGGCTTGTTCCCAGCTCCCGGAGTTGGGGATGCTGCTGCCCCCGCGGCCCTCCGGGAGTGGGAGTCGTGGGCAGAAGGGAGGGAGCGGGCTGAGAAGGAGAGATGGAGCCTGGGTTTGACGGGGAGAGGGTGCGAATGAGCCCCCCGGCGCTGCCTGCAAGGATGCAGCAAGGAGCCTCCTCCCTCCACGAACTGTCTCCGTGTGACGCAGGTGCCGAGAGCCAAATTTCTTTAATCTCATTCCAGCCACAAAAGGAACTTGCAGAAAGTGCAGGCAGCCTTTACCACCCCCCAAAAATAACCATCGCACCCCCCCTCTTCTCTCGCACAGCCGCCCGCGGCCGGGCCGGGGAGACGCCGCGGCGGGGGAAGCGCGGGTCGCTGCCCAGCGCCGCTGCCCTCCGCGCTCAACTCCGCGCCTCCCGCCCGGCCGCGGGGCTGGACAGGGGGTGCGCACGCAGAGCGAAGAGCGCAGGCAGCCGGGACCGGGGCGCGGCTGCTGCGGGGCTGGGATGCGCGGGGACGCGGAGCGCCCGGAGCCGCCCGCGGAGCGCGGGGCAGAGCGGGGCAGAGCGCGGAGCCCCGGAGCGCGGAGCCGTCACACGGAGCCGTCACACGGAGCTCGGCAGCGCGGAGCGCGGAGCCCAGACTGCGGAACGCGGTGCCGCGAAAGCCGGAGCGCGGAGCCGGAGCGCGAAGCCCGGAGTAGGGAGCGCGCAGCTGAGAGCCCGGAGCGCGGAACGCGAAGCCGGAGCGCGGAGCTGTCCGCGGTGCTGAGGACACTCACCGGGCCGGGCCGGGCCGGGTCGGCTCCTCCTGCCGCCGCCGGGAAGCGCGTGGGGCGGCCCCGCTCCGCGGGTGCCCGGGCTCGGCCTGGCGCCCTGCCTGGCACCGGCAGCCCCTCTGGCTGCTGCGGCCGACAGGAGCGACCCTGGGACTGCCTCGCTGCCGCTCCGTCCCCTCCTTAAATT
>VZTE01005470.1:226852-253993 GCA_013397775.1 Eulacestoma nigropectus | reverse complement strand
CGGCTGCCCCCCGCCCCCGCCGCGCTGCGAGCGCCTCCCGGAGCGGCCGGGCCGCGGCAAAAGAAGGGGAGGGAGAAAGGCGAGGCAGGAAAGGGGGTAAAACAGGATGCAAAAAAAAGTGAGAGCCAACTGAGTTTGACCTCAGCCTTCCTGGGCTCTGGAGGCAAACCAGCGTGGGCACCGAAAGGGTCGGAGGGCTGGAATTACTCTCTGCTGTGAGGGAAGGCTGACACAGCTGGCGCTGGTCAGCCCGGCGAAGAGAAGGCTCCAGGGAGACCTTAGAGCCCCTTCCAGCGACTAAAGGGGCTCCAAGAGAGAGGACTTTGGACAAGGGTATGGAGCGACTGCCAGAGGGCAGGGTTAGATGGGATATTAGGAAGGAATTCTCCCCTGTGAGGGTGGTGAGGCCCTGGCACAGGCTGCCCAGAGAAGCTGTGGCTGCCCCATCCCTGGAAGTGTCCGAGGCCAGGCTGGATGGGGCTGGGAGCAGCCTGGGATAGTGGAGGGTGGAATGAGATGGCCTTTAAAGTCCCTTCCAACACAAACAATTCTGGAATTCTATAATACCACACAAGTGTGGGCAGTACCCACGGCTCTGGGTTCTGACACCCACCGCCCCCCCCGGCCCCCCAAAGGTTAATTAACATTTGGGGAGGTGAGGTTCTTACTCAGCTGGGAGGTTGGGGTATCAGCTGTAATGACAGGACAGAGGAGCAGAGCTGCCTGGGGAGGAGAGAGCAGCAGCTGCAGCCTCACCAGGAAGGCTGAGGAGCTTCCTGCTGAGGGTCACATGCAGCTCTCCTTCCCAGCAGGATGCTGGAAGAGCCATGTTGGCAGTATATGTTGCCCCCGACCAGCTGTCAGACCTTGGGGGAGTGGAAAGGTAAATGGCCAAGCTGGCAGCAGGTGTTTTTGCACCCATCCTTACTGAACTTGGTTAAAAAGATCTGAATTCAGCACTCCCCACTGCTCCTCGAGAGCCAGAGACCGGCCTCACCAAAAACATGTGAAATGAGCCTCTGTTCCCGGTGGTCCCTTCCTCAAACACAGCCGAGAGAGATTTTCAGTGGAATTCTCTCCTTGCAGGTTGAGAGCCATTGAAGCCATTTCTGAATTAGTGACGAATTCACCCAATTACTGTTATATATATAATTAGCATCAAGCAAAATAATGCAGCAAAGATGCTGGAGAGGCTGTATTTTAGCATATTTGGAGCACTCTAATTCCTTTTCACGTCATAACCTACCTGAATATCCAAAGTAATGAGCCTCCAAAAGCTTTTTGCTCAACAATGAGTAGCACTGTTGACAGGAGAAAGTATTTTTTTCCCAGCTGAGCCAGTGAACCGAAGTTGAGAAGAGCAATTCCACCTAACTCTGCATAAAACTTGGAGAGGTTTCCTGGTGAGCTGCTTACTCCCTCAGGTGCGAGAGTTCTGTCCTGGCATGTTAAAACAGACCTTTTTCAGTCACGGGAACAAGGTGGTCCTAAATGTATTCGTGACTCCTGAGATATGATTTCATGTCCCAGTTTCCCCGCATCGCTTTGGGTAAATTGCCTCATCCACCTCCTACCTCCATAAAATGGAAGCTCAGTGAGAGAGATAAAGGCCATTAATAATGATGAGCTGTTCAGCTCTGTAGATAAGTACCCACTTAGATGTGTAGGGAGTCCTGTACCTTCAGCTGCGCACACAGACATCCTACACAGAGTGAAACCCACCACTCCGAGGAAGCCAGCAGTGATTCTTCAATGGTCTCAGGCACCAGAGAGAACTAAACCTGGCTGACCTGTATCCTGAGTGCCACCAGTGAGGTGGGAGGTAACTCTCCAGACTGTGATGCAAAAGCCTGAGTTGGAAACGAGATATTTCAGCTTTGGCTTTACAGATGCACCAGCACGACAAAAAACATGTTCCTTGGACCACGCCGATGGGAAAAAACCCAAGAAGCCATACGTAAGCAGGATTGAAGCAGCTGATCAGGCCCTCCTGGCTTTCTCCAGCTGGAGGAGAGGAGTCACTGCCCTCCTTCACCTTCCAGCCATGACAACGAGCCTGCAAGTCAAAGCCAAGGGCAATGTCCCCGAAACTCACGTGTTTTGGGTGTGGCCATGCACTAAGGAGCAGTTTCTCACCCAAGTCCCTCGGAGCAGGGTGCCTGGCTGTGAAACCCATGTGCTCTAATTCCTGTGCAGTGAAGGTGCAAGGGAGAAGCAGGGTCAAGCAGAGCCCAAAGCTGTCACCCCTGTTTGTGGGTCCTTAACGAAACCTTAATGATGCTGAGGAGAGACAGACAAAATCCCTTGCTCTTCAATGTACTTCAGAACAAAGCACACCCCAAAATGGGAAACTTGCTTGTTTTGTAGCCAACACAAGTTTTCCAAGGGATGGTCTCTGGAGGGAAGAGCATATGGTTTGCATGAGGCATGGATGGTCTGAAGGGGTCCCTGGGGGCCATGCTGGGAAGAACTAGAGACCTTAATTTAGAAAAATTATTTGGGAGATCATTTCAAATCCCTTTTCTCTCTGTTTTGCTCATGCTCATTTTGGGACTCTGGGCCATAATCACCCACACAGCATAGGCACCCTCATGTTTCACAAGCCTGCCTTGCTGATGCCAGTGGGAATTAAGCCTCAGGGATACCCCAGGGGTTTGCATCACTTCAGTATTAGGGAAAGCACTCTCCAGTGAACGAGACCTTCTGGACTGGCCTGAAAGCCCCAAGATGTCTTCCCTGTGCAGTCTTGGGGGGATGCCCAGCACTGAGCCGCTGCTGTTCCCACCCCTCCCCTCCTGCTGCTCCTCTTGCAGCACATCCCTCAAAAAAAATCTGGGTGGAAAGACATCTGCAGCCAGTGGCCACCCGCTTCCCTGGGCTTTGAGCATCCTGTTTCCCTGGGGGTGCGTGGCAATGGGAATTCTGCAGAAAAAGTTGGGGAGATGCCTTTTATTCCTTCTCCTGTCAGGGAGGCTGGGGACTGCAGC
Organism: Eulacestoma nigropectus; assembly: GCA_013397775.1. Classification (NCBI taxonomy): domain Eukaryota; kingdom Metazoa; phylum Chordata; class Aves; order Passeriformes; genus Eulacestoma; species Eulacestoma nigropectus. The sequence goes on along the minus strand of VZTE01005470.1, from coordinate 251,006 downwards.
CCCAGGGAGAAGCTCTTGTGCAGAGCTGCGTGTGCGGAGCGAAGCCGCCGCCCGGCAGCGGCGATCCCTCCGTGCGCGCACAGGAGCCAACCGGGGCTCCCAGCCTGAATTACCAGAAAATTAAACATATGTCTCCATTCACCCAGGCGAGGAATTAGATGTTGATCCGTCCTGATTCCATCTATTTCAATTATAGGCAAGGACAGGCACTGCCTGCCCCACACAGAGACCCAGGGAGGCTGAATAGTCCTGGAGAGGTCTCCAGCCCGCAGGGCACGTTCTGGGCAGGGGAGCATCCCAGGCACTGCAGCCCCTTTGAACCCCATGGGGGGGTGCTCAAGGCTATGGAAGGATGCTTGAGGCTGGCGGGGCATATTTGAGGACCTAGGGTAGATGCTCAGCACCATGGGGGGGTTACTGGGGCCGTGGCAGGGGGAAGTTCTTAGGGCTCTGGGTGGATGCTTGAGGTTCTAGGGTGGAAGTTTGGAGACCTGGGGTAGATCCTCAGGGCTCTGGGGAGATACTTGAAGCCGTGGATGGGGTGCTCAGGGCCCTGGGGAGATGCTCAGAATAAGGGGCCGTGGGGGGCTGACAGCAGGGACTTGCAGAATACACAGGGCTGTGTCTCTAATAAGAGGGAGCAGCACACTGTAAACCAAAGGTGGTATTAAAAAGGTTTGACTATAATCACGAGAGCAATAAACTCTCCAGTCAAAGCCGCCACATTATCTGCTATCATGCAATGGTTCACTGAATGTGAGCGCTGGCAGGGGCGTGGAGAACGGCATCGGAGCCAAAAAACCGTCCCACAAAACAGATGTGAGCTTTATGGCAAGGCAGCTCAGGAGCTTTATTAGTCCATAGCACCAGGGCTTCAGTCCTCCTGCTGATGGGCTGGGAAAGCCACTCCCCAGTCCACTGCGAAGAACTCCTTTAGTGCAGTTTGTGCTTCCAAAGGAGAGGAGAAGGACCTTGAGATGCTCCAGCGGTGAGAAATGCAAGTGAGCTCAGGTGGGTGACGTGCTGGCAGCCACAACCTGTGCTGCCCGTGGGGCTGCCTCCATCTCTGACCTCGCTGGGGAGAAGCAAACACCTTTGCTGTGAAGCCAGGGGAAGCTGGTCTTGTAATGACCAAACAGTGTCTAACGTTCCATATGTGAGTAACAAATATCAGTGTTGCAGACCAGCCCTGACATGGAGCCCAGCTCCTGCAGCAGGCGTGTTCAGCCAACACGCCTGTATAGGTAACACCCATCAGGAGAGGAGGCTTCTCGGAAAACATCCAATAGACCTGTGCTTAAGGATCACCAGGAGCACACAAGAAACCGAATGGATTCTTTGATTTCGCACGTTAAGGACAGGCACAGCTTTGGAGCCGAGAGCATGGAGACACAGAGGCCACATTGCTCCTCGCGGGAGGCACAGAGGATGTGGCAGCTCCTGGCATTACGTGTTGGTCTTGTCCACACTTCTCTGTCTCCAGCCCCTCCTTGAGCATGCCCAGGAGAATTCAGTCACCCACGGGGCATCACCGAGGCTGGTCACTGCTGCTGGGGTAAGTGGGTGCGAAGTTGTGCCCCATCCTTGGGTTTCAGGGTGCTGCTGGCAGCGATTTCTCTGCTCCTCCCTAGCATCAGCTGTGTCTCCCTGCATTTAATAGTCGCTTCGTTGCCAACCTGTGCTCAGATACATTCCCAAATACCTCTGCATTATGCCCAGCCACAGGGAGAGAGGGAAGAGAGGTGCCACCCTGCCGGGGCTCGCTCCTCTGAGGGTCCCTCTTGGAGCCCAGAGGCCAGCAGGAGCCGTAGCCAGGCTGGCAGGGCTGTGGGGCAGGGCTGTGGGGCAGCGTATTGCCCCCATGGCAGGGGGCTCTGCCATGGGGCTGTCATCCCCAGGCTCAAAACATGCAGAAAACTCGGAAAGCAGCCAGTGGCTTTCCTGGCTCGCCAGGATGGAGACAGCAGCCTGCCCAGAAGACAGCCTGCAGGCAGGAGCAGGGAATTTGGGCAGGCAGGGACCGAGAGCAGGCGTTGGATAGAGCATCTCCTCCCTTGGCAGAACACAACACAACCCCTTTGGTATCCTGAGGTTCTTCCATGCAAAGCAAGCTGGAAATCTCCCCCTGCTCCAGGGGCCAACCCAAAAGGAGGGTTTATCTAAGCCCAGACCCTTGTACCCTGGCAAAGCAAAACAGTTCCCAGCTTTCTAAATCACACTGGGTGCTTTGGGACATTGGCTTCGCTTTTTTCTTCCCCCTCTGTCCCACTGCTCCCAGCAGGAGGTGCAGCAGCAAGGCCTCAGCTGCTCAGAAATGCCCGGAGCTGTGCTCCTTCCCTGGGTGGGCGGCACCAATCTGGCTTTTGTCCCTCTTTACCCGGCCGGGTAAGCAGTGCCTACGGTAACACTTCATCATCGTTAAAGCATCATCACTGTGATGAGCCTTTGCTTTCTCATCCATCGGCAGTGCCAGACACCTGGAACAAACAGCCCTCAAGAGCACGGGCAAGAGGCAAACAGCCTCTGGGGGCTCAGAACAAGTGGTGCTGAAGCTCCCTGAAACCTCCTTTTGAAAACTTTCCCCCAGATTCCTGCCTCCCAAGCAGCAGCGCTGACCCCCCCCAGCCCATGCCATTGAAACCCGAGACTTTGCATCCCATCAGAAGAGGCTCTGCAGGCCCCCAGACAGGCAAACAGCTCTGGAAGGAGCCGTGGGGAAAACTGGTACACAAGAGATGTTAGTCCACGGCTAAATGCAAGGATTTATAATCCTGATTTTCTATTGCAAACGAGCACGGCATGCTCTCGGCACAATCCCTCACTGGGTGCAGCCAAGCAGGGACAGTCTCCTTGCCCCCGTGCAGAAGAGGACAAAGCCCCCTCCCACCCCAAACTGTCTCCTACTCCACATGAGAGCCTCGGGGGTGCTCTGTGCCTGGAACACACTGGACTGGAGATGTTCCCTCACTGGCTGCACGGTGCTGGGCTCCCTCTCCCTCCTCTTCCTCCTCCTCCTTCCAGCCCTGTGGGGAATTGCAGCACACCTCAGCGACATCAGGACATTACAGATTCCTGGGGTTTTTTAAAGTGCAAAATGCCCTTTAGCGCTGCTATTGCCATGCACAAGGCTTTTTAGATGTCACAGGAATGTAGTGCAATAATTAAAACCCATGTTCAGACCTTAAATCTGGTATTAAAATGAAACTCCGGCAGCTCCAGAGCTGTACAGAAGCTCCGCAAAGGAAGGAACCTTAACCCCATGTCTGTGCCTTGGGATAAGGCCACGCCATTCTGCCTCTGCCAGCAGTTTGGGCACATCCCCAGTGCTTCATGTGCCCCTCCAGCTGTGCTCCTGCAGACCCACTTTCCTGCAGGAACCAACACCTATGTGGGGTTGGCACGCAGGCAAATTTGTGCCCATTTTATAGTTGGATAAAACTGATCCCAGAAGCAGCGAGGGCAAGGCAGGAGTTATAGGGATGGTTCACCACCCCAAACATCTCCTTTGCCAGCAGAGGGGGGTTGGGGCAGCCAGAGCAGCTCAGTGGGTCCTGCTGAGCTGGAGGGGATGAGGGGGATGCTTGTCCTACAAGGAACCAGCACACAGGTACTGGAATTTCCATCACTTGGCTGCACACAAGTTGTTAGGAAAAAAAGGGAAGATAAATAAAGATAAATGGAGGAGAGCTGAGCATGCTGGCAACCCTTCTCTATCATTCCTTTTCTTCCCTAAGCAGATCAAATTATGACCTGAAATCACTGAATACATATTTTATTATGTGGGTAATTTAAAGGATGAGGATGAGACAGAGAATTCATAAGGTAGAGTCATGTTAGAAGACGAAGAGTTCCCATTAATCTCCTACAGGGAAAAAAACTGAACAGGAGAAAAGGGTGGGGGGAACAGGTTGTAATCGATGCTGTCCTCTCTTCTCTCTGGGTGAGCTGGGACATGCAGGGATGTCTTCTCCACCAACACCAGACAGAAGCCGCTTCTTAAGATCTCACGAAACAGACGTGGCACTCCGAGCTCTTCCCGGCTCCACTGCCCTTCACTAGCAACATAAACCCATCATCTCTCATCCCATTTAAAGAGCTTGGAAATCAGCTCTCCTCCTGCTCAGTGCAGAGCTGGGGAGCAGGAGATGCCCCCTTCCCTTCCCCACAGCCCCGGGGAGGGCTGTCTCATGTCCCTCCTGGGACTCGGAGCCCTCCCTGGGGCTGGGCCATCACGGTCTGCTGGGCTTTGGCCCATTTCACCCCGTCTGGCGCCAGCTCGAGCGTGATGCTCTGGTGACTTTGAGGGGTCAGCCCCACTTTACTTCCCCTCTGCAGCCCCTGCCCCATTCAGCCACGAGTTGCTCTGCTCTCCGCAGATCAATGCCAGCTTCAGGATGTTTTTTGGTCACCACAGGACCGGGAAAGAGCCGCTGGCTCTTGGTAATTGTTTTCATAACTATGAAGCAATAAACAAAGCAACTCCATAGTTTATGGGTAGCTGAGCCCTGGCACCGCTCTGGTGGTGTGAGGGCTCATCCCTGGAGGCAGCACCCTGAGCACACGCCTCTGACCCAGGACAGTAGCAATGGGACAGGAGCAGTGGGGCTGGTGGCTTCACACCAGTTCCTGCTCAGATCTAAAGGGATAAAAGGAGTGTATTTTGCCTCTTAAACACCTTAAATGGTTTTATGGAGATTTTGACAAGTCAGATTAAGCACTGTAATCAAGACAAACATGTTGTTGAAATAAGGCCCCTAAGGACAAAATCAGAGCTGCTGAGCATTTTCCCTACCCAGCCCCACACATCTCACAGTGGAGAGACAGGTGCTGGGATCATGCCTGCAGCACGAGCTGCTCATCCTCCAGTGGTCACTGTCCTCACTGTGGGGTCTGGAGAAGGGGACACACAGGATTGTCCAGTGCCTTCACACCTCCAGGGCTCGGTCCATCAGAGCCCAGCACTGTGCCTGTGGCTCCCCGCAGGCCCACTGTGGTGGTTGGCCCTCTCTGGGAGACTCCTGATGCTGAGGGGGTTATGGTGAGGTAATCTTGAAATGAACACTTCTAATTCATGAATTAAAAGCTCCTGGGGCTGCAAGGGCACATCAGTGCTTGTGGGTTTGGGACTCGTGTTGGGCTCACGCTGCTGGCTCAGTTTCAGCTGTCACGTGCTATTCCTCTTGCCTCCCAAGGACAGCCTTTACCTCCAGAATTACTTCCCAAATTATTATCTGCCTGCAAGGATCTCATGAGACAGTGTGCTTCCCAGTTTTTGGATAGGTGGAGGCACTGGGGGGATTTCAGGGAGGATGATGGTGTTAGAGATGCTCATGGCGCTCACACTCCTCTGCTATTCATGCAAGTCTCCACTCCCAAATTTTGGGAGTCATACAAGACCATCGAGGTAATACAACTCCCCAGACAGCCTGGGGAGACACTAGAGAAGGCAGAACTGGGAGACAAATAAAACCTGTCTCTCTCTGCATGGATCAGAGGTTTTAGGCAAGCAGCTATCAGATGAGATTGGTTTTGTCACCTCGCTCCCTGATGAGCTGTTTTCCATCACAGCCCACTGGCAGTAGCAGGCACACTGCAAACTTTCTGTTCCAGGCAGGTTAGAGGCTGTGATGCGTGTGTGGAACCCTCCTTCCCCTGAAAGGTTCCTGATGCCGGGAGCCCTGCGAGATGCTGCGGTCCTGAGAGAGGTGGGACCACCTTCTCCCCTTCCCCTGCACACTGGTCAAGGGAAGTTCACACTTATTCTCACAATTTATTTCTAAGAGATATCAAAAAACCCTCACTTTTTTTCCTCTCCTAAGAAATTTTCCCTGCTGTTTGATGTTGGAGGGCAAATTCTTGTCCTGCCTCTGCTGAGTTACAATGGCCAGCCACCAGCCAGAGCCAGATTTAAGATGTTAAAGTTAAGATGGAGAGATTTAAAACAGGCCTTTTGGTAAGACCTACTCAACTCAAATGGCTGGTTAACACACAGAGCAGAGAATTCATCTTGCCTTAACCCAATCAACCATTTTAAAATTAACTCGTGAAGAATTTAAAGACTTAACATACCCAAATACTGCCTTGTAACGGAACAGAGATGAGATGATCATCACTTCAAGAATTTGCAGCTCACTCTGAAAGCAAAATTAAAGCAAACCATGTGGTGATGGTTACCACAAGGCTGGGGGGACTTGGGCTAGAGGTGCTTCTCCAGGAGACAGATGTGGGCCCTGCTCCTTATGCCACTGATGCTGCTCCAATTTGTGGATTCCCATGGTCTCAAGCACACCTCCCCACTAGCCAAACCTCTCAGATCCTCAGCATCTGAAGTAGGTGACACTCCCTGACCTCTACAGATGCTCCACCATTAACAAGCGCAGGACATGGTCTCCACGCTGCTGAGAGGAAGGAAAATCCCTCTCCGAGACCAGGCGAGAAACGTCCCATGAGGCTGGCCTCGAGGAAGAGTCTTTGCAGGCAGTGGCGAAGGCTGGCAGGAGCAGGATGTAATCACCTCCTCTGGACGCCCGCCGGGACGCCGGGTGCTGCTGACACACAAGATGACTTCTTCAAGGCAAACGCCACGGTGAACACCCTACTCACCCCTGGGCTGCTGCAGGTCCTTGCTGGGTGTTTCTGGCCTCCAGAAAAGCAGTGAGAAAAGAAAGAGGACTTCTGAATTGGAAAGGAGTTAGATTTGCCTTCCCAATTATCTGCTGATGTCATTATGACCTTCCATAGTTAAACAAAATTACCCTAAACAAACAAGGCTCCACACTCGGGTCGAACGCTGGCATTAGCAGCCGGCCGCGCTCACCGCAGGAGAGCCCTGACATATTGATATTAATTTAAATTTCCCATTGACCATCATTTTCAATTCCCTCCAGCACTGAATTTCTTTTTAGCACTGAGGCATGTTCCTCCTACTCTTCTGTTAAATGCTTTAAAATTAATTGAAGAGGCTGGCTGGCCAAGAAAGGTTTGAAATTCCCTTTCTCAAAGAAAAATCTGACTCACCAACACCTCTTGCAAGGACATGAGCACTGGAGGCAAATCCGTTCTGGGGGACCTTCCAGCCAAGGGCTTTGTAACCTGGTTTTCTCAAAAGAAGAAAGTGAGAATAAAGACTCCAAGTGCCCACCATCTGCAATTAATTTTCACAAGAAGAGTGGTTAAGTGCTGGAACAGGTTTTCCAGAGGGACTCGGGAACCTCCAATCCTTGCCTGGTTGAGTTGTGAATATCTCCAGGCCCTAAAGCAACCTCATCCAACTTTGAGTAAGCTCTGCTCTGGAAAGGGGGTTGGACCAAAGACCTCTGGACATTCCTCCTAAAGTCAATCACCCCCCGACTCTAAAAAGGCTGAAAACCTGACAGGAACCATTTGTTGAAGAGGTGACTAATTAAAAAAATATTGACCACACACTGTTTAAAAAAACCAAACAAAATTACAGTAATTATATGCGACTTAATATGTCAACTGTGAAGAGTTACCTGAAGGAAAGAAACTTAAGGAGATTAAAATAAGGAGCGTTACCTCTTGCGACAAAGAGACACAGACAAAAAAATGCCATCAACTTGTGTTTATGAGCTGCTGTGTTTCTAATTAGGGCCAGACACCAAATTTGCATTTTATCTTGATTGAATAGAATGAAAACTGAAAAATGAAGGCAGCTGATGTTAAACAGCTTTCCCTGTTTAATTCAAGGAGTAACCTTACTGCATTCAAAACAGCTGCTTTTTTTCTTCTGTTTTAAAGATCTCAGCTTTGTCAGAGCAATTTCAATTTAAAACACAGAGGATCTTCAAGTGGGGGGGGAGAAGGAATGAGGTCACCTGCCAACAGCGGCTGCGTGGCACCGGGCTGGGCTGCAACAGCAGCCAGGGCAATTTGCAAAATAAATGAGTAGGCATTGATAAGCAAGCCAGAGGCTGGGGGAAACCCACACCTGAAACCAGGAGGAGCAATGGCAATGGATCAGCACATGGGCCCTGCCTTTGGAGGGGGCTGGCTGGGAAGGATGCTCAGCACTGTCACTCCACACCAAATGCTCTTACAATGCAGCAAAATGGAAATCAAACTAGTGCTCAGTGGGATGTGTCAGACAGCTGCCATCAGGCAGAGGGAACCAATTTTGTTTTCTTCTGCCACAGTGACTCAGGTTACTCATACAACAGAGACCTGCAGGTAGCACTCTGAGCAGGACACAAGCTAGTGTGCTCTCTTCTCTCTCCTTTCCTTCTCTCCTCACTCTCAGCCCCACTGACACACCAGAAATCATGGAAGAAAACCAGCATGCAGCATCTGAGAGCCATCCATCCACCCCTCCCTTGGAGCTCAGCATCACTTTTCTCCCCACTGGCCTAGACTCTCCAGAAGCTACTGGTGGTGTGTCCCACATCCTTCTACCTTTGAAGGAGCACAGATGACACCCTAGAAACACGCACCGGCACTGAACCAGGACAGGAACTGTCCCCAGTTCTGCCATAAGGCTTCAACCCTGCTTCTTTATTCATATCCTCAAGACCGTCCTTGCTCTTCCCTGCTCTGTGCCCAAAGGGTGTGAGAAGATCACACAGTCCTCCTGGGAAGATCAGAATCAGGCTTTCAACACCTGGAGGACACGAGGCCTGTTAGGGTTCCTGCACGGGTAGCCCATGACCACGGCAGAGCCTTGCTTTGCCAACACAGAGAGCGAAGCCCCTGAATCAGTCCCAGCCTCTGCGGCGTGAGGGAGACACAGACTGCAGGGGATGAACAGAGAGGGATTCTGTGTGCAAACCAGAACCCCTCCCACAGGTAGCACTGTCTGCACTGCACCTTTGGTACCCACGGCAGGGAAAAGATGCTACACCCACCAAATCCACTTTCAAGCTTAACGAGTTCTGGCAGCAATCCTGACAGTTCAGCCTGGCTGCTGCTCGTGACGGCTGTCTGCACCTTCTTATCTGCTCTGCTATCCTGCCAAGAAAGCAACAACAACTCCCAGCTTCATGGTTTATTCCCCCTCCATATGTACAATTAAGTGTATGCATGACCATTAAAAATAAGGCTACTTATATCATGGCTCTGGAACACGTTACAAACCAACTCTGTCCCCTCTCTTATTACAACATTCGAAACGCTTGGCTTCCACGGTGTGCAGAGAGGGGCAAACACAACCAGACCACACAGGCGATTGAGTGGTGCAGGGCTTTGGTAACTGGATCTAGAAGCTTCCTCCTCTAGCTGAGATAGTCAAGCACAGCCAGGTCAGTGGGAGGCAGATCTTTATCCCACGATGTCTTGGCAAGGTCAGTCCAGGTCCCAGAACTGTAGGCCCCCTCATCTCAGCACGTTGCTGGTGGCAGGTGGCCCCCGCGGATGGGAGGACAACTTCATCCTCTCCTTCGGAACTGCCCCTTTGGGGCAAGGAAGGGGTCTAAGGAGAGGAGGAAGGGGAAGGTGTCCTTCTCTTCTTGATGCCTAGAGGACTTCAGTCTCCAGTGGTGTCAACCTCGGTGACATTTCTCAACATAGAATGCATCTAAAAAATAATTAATAAATCAAAGGAACAACAGAACCATATCATGATGGGATTTCAAAGTGAATTGCTTGCATGTCCAGGTAAGGCTTAGAGACTTTCTGTTTCCAGTGAGGATGAAGAAGAGTCCAGATGAACGTAACTGGAGATGTGCAACTGAGGACAGCCCTGTGTGCTCCCGTTATCTCCCTTCACAAGTAAATCTGTTCCCTTATGCAACAAGACAATCTTCCAGCTTCAGCTTGTGGCTCAATAAATTTTATTATTCCTTTTTGTTTTTATTTAAAAGAATTTGTTTTCCTATCATAAAAATTAGACAACCATACCACCACCACCACCAGCAAAGTCTGTGGAGTTAATGTTGATGGCAGACAGTTCACTGGTGCTACCAATGTCTCAAAATGTCCTAGAAAGTCCGTAAATGGAAAAGAACCCAAACATGATAGTTTTGGGGAGGAACATCAAGGTGGTTTTGGTTTCTTGTCCCACTGTGGTTCCCAGATGAATACTGTAGCATATCAGCAGGACCAAGTACCTCATGCCTTGAGAGAAAACCCTTCATACCAGCTCCAGTACCTGATTAGTAAGGAAGATGAGACATTTAGAATAGGAATTTATGACATTCAGTACTTCCTACATCAGCATATAGATCACCAAGACAGGACTGACCCTTCCATCTCCACCCCTTACCCTTTATTCACCAGCATACAATAATATCCCACAAATGGGATAAGCACTTGGCAAGCATCCCAATTTTGATGTCTGCTTGTGTGATGATAAATTAGCCATGAAGCAAAACCATCCACAGCTGCCTCATCTCCCCTCAATCACACAGCTCTTGGAAATCCTGTAACAGAGATCAGAGCTTTTATCATCCCAGCCCTCTGTGCTCTTGTTTCCCTTGTCCAGGCTGGGGTGGAACAGCAGCCTCTGACAGTAGAAAAGTGCCTGTGGGGCTGCCACAGTCTGCATTAGCCTGGTTTGGCTTGACTGGGAAAAGCTCTAGAGCTGTAGCTCATGGGTAATGCCCAGTATGGCATCTGTCCTCAAAGTGGTGTGGGTGTGAGCAAACCCAGGCCTTTCCCAGACCATCCCACCTCCCTGCTGCATGCTGCCAAAGGCAAATGGAGATACCAGAGTTCTGACAGCCCTGGCTGTTTGCACATTTCTCTCTGTCTACCTTCTCTCATTAACAAGCACGGTGCATGAGCAAAACCTCTCCTCTCTAATCACTGCTCTTGCTGCTGGATTCACTTCAAAATATCAAAAGTGTCTGTGCGTTTTGTCCATTTTACTGAGGGGGAAGTGACCAAAGTAACCACCAAGCAATTCCAGAACATGATATATAAATAAATCCCCTATGAATGAGAGGCTACAGCATCACATGCTGCAACAGCAAGAGTAACCCAGACACTTGTGTCCTAAAAAAGGGGAAAAAAAATCCTGACATGCAGTTAAACACAGACCACTTGGGTCTCTCACTATTCTTGCATTTTTGGTGATTTTTCCAGGGTGGTTCAGACCAGCAGCTCTGGTAGGGCTCCAGAGAGCTGCCGTTGCCACAGGGATGTGAGGGACAATCAGGACCTCAGCCTCATGACAGTGACAATGCAGTGTATGACTCTGCAGACAGCAAGTAAACCCCTTCAGCAGCAGCTCCAGAATGCTGCCAGGGGTCTGGGCTACAAGCTTAGGGCATTAACCACCAACCCTCACAGCATGGTGGAGGGCAGTGCTGCCATGTAGAATGTGGGATAAAGTTCTGGGTCTGGGTTCAGTTTGGTTCTGCCTTGGGCCCTGGTTTTGCTTGGCTGATAGACACATAAAGAAGGGCAGTCTTTTCCCTATCAGGTGACATTCCAGGGACAGAAACACATTGAACAGACACTCTGGAAGACTTAATTCAAGCACTGAAAACCTGGTACTGCGCTGATGTCTCGGTGCACGGAGAAGGCTGATGCTTCCCAAAACCCTGTGCTGGCAGCTGCTGTTTGTTACTGCCCGTCTGAGCACCAGAGTCAGCAAAGACAGGGAGCATCCCCGCTCATTCCAGCGCTGCCCCAGCCGGCTGCACACCAGGAGCTCAGCTCTCAGCCCTGCTGCACCTGCAGCAGCCAGAGAATGGGCTCAGGTTAATGCTGGTGAGTTAACACAGCCTCTGCTGCCATGGGAGCCAGCACCAGCCTGGGGAGGTGCTTGTGCCAGGCCCTCTGTGCTGCCAGGACCCCAAGGAGCAGCAGCGGGTGCTGGATGGCCACCAGCAACTCTTCCACACCTCACTGCAAAACTCGTTTCACTGCTGGGGCACTGCCTGCTCACTCCACTGTGTGCCAGAGGCAAATACATCATTGAAATCACAAACCTCCACAGCCAAGATGACCTCCTCTAATGGTTTCTCCTGGCTGTTCAGTGTCTCTGACCTTGCTCTTTACTATCAACAGATTCAAGTGTTTAAAGGCGAGATGTGTAGAATAACTTACCTTAATTGTACCCTGACTGTTAGCAGCAATAAGCACGTTGGACTCCTGGAAAGGAAAAAAAAAGAGGCACTATCAGAACCTGCCATTGCTTTTTTTTTCCCCCTTTTTTTGGATGAAGCAGCAGAGACGAAGTTATTTTTATCTTAAACATTAGAAGTATATCTAATTTCAAAGGGATTTAACTCTTCCTGTATCCGAGATGCTTTCAAGGCTAGAAGTCTTTATAAGTTATACTACCTTGAAGAATTAGAAAGCAATAATCCTTAGTGCTTGTACAGAGCTTTAAATCTCCAAAGCAATTTACAAACAAGAATTAATTCTCATAGCCTCCCTGTGGAGTGGACTAATAAAAATAATAGTTATTTTCATCTTTTGGCAGCATATGGACAAAGGTCTCCTGCACCCTAACTAAACCACCTAATCACTGTTACAAAACCCCTCTAGCTCTGAGGCCACGAGGATTCAGATGAGTAAAACAAAGGGAAGATATTAGAGAGCAATAGCAGGTGCACCCAGTTTGAGAGGGAAGATAAACAAGAAGGGCTCTAGCCCTGCCTTAAGCAGAGAGGCAGCATCTATTTATCTCCTGCCAATTGATGGAGTTGCATTTGGAGATATCCTGGTTGACTGCCAATTAAGGGTCTGCTGCATCAGTCAGGCAACCCCCAGGCAAAAGCTGGAGGAGAGAGAGCGTCTTCTCTCCAGACCGCATTCCTCACATGACCAGCAAGCACAGATGCACCCTTTCCAGCCAAAATCCTATCCAAAATCTACAGGGAAATCCAAAGGAATGACACCATGCCAATAAGCCTAAAGCACAGAAGCACTGGGGTGCTGGCAAGAGCCCCAGAGATGCTGAGGGAGAAGCACTGCCCCAGACGGGTGTCCCGCAGCCATCCCCGTGCCGGTAGATGTAGCGCACGCTGCCGAACCGCCTGCTGCCAACTGTTTTCTCTCAAGACAGCTGATATCTTTTCTGAGACACATTTTTAAATTCCTCTCGCTCCTGCTATCCCTCCCCAGACAAACTGGCTGTAATTATCCCATCGCTTAACACATGCATTTTTAATAAACTCCGCGACTAGAACACGCCCCGCTCCAAAGGGAGTGGGAAGGCAGCTCAACACAGCCCCAAGCTGGCTGTGCGCTGCCTCACCATCAAGTTCAGGACTTTGCACAGCCTCCAGATTTGGGGCAAAGGGAGAAAAATCCCCTTCAGTGTGAAAATCCACGTATCAGGTAAGAGTAGCCTTGTGGTGGACCACTGAGCTAACTTACACAGATAGACTTGTTCCCCCTGGTACAATCATTAGAGGATTAGTTAAAACTCCTGATACTATGTCACTAATGATCCTCCAAGTCTCAGCTCCTGAAAAGAAAGTATATCCTCAAAGGAAGAATATACTCCAATTTCTGTTAATTTGGCGCCTAAGAATCTAATCCAGTGAACTGCTCAGCTTCTGGTTAACAGCATTAAAATCAAAACCCACTGCGGGGGGGAATGCAGATATCAATATTATTTGGGTACTTAAACAGGGACCAGGATGCCCAATAGGATTCCGGAAGCAAGGGAGAGGGACCACCAGCTATCTACTGTGCAGGGCAGGAGACCTGAACTCCTGAGTACAGATGATGCAGGGTTTGAATGATTCCCGTTTGCACTGTGAGTGACTGGTAATTCATCCTGCTGCTGCAGTCTGCTGGGGTGCCACTGTAAATGAACTCTGTTTCAATGAACAGTTTTACCTGCTAAATAAAATAAAAATGCCAGAGGGTAATTTACTCTCACTCCCTTGTTCTTCAGAAGCCCCTGGGTGCTGGGGTTTTTTTCAGCAAGGTCTGAGCTAATCACTGCTCTGCTGCTTTCATCCACAACCATGAGATGCAAACAGGAGCAGACAGCAGCAAAATTAGCACCAAATCTGTCACCGAACAAACACTGACTTGCTTGTTAAGGCACTCTAGCACTGCTTCTCCAGGAACACAGCTAAGTAACTTGTTTTTAATCCTCCAAAGAAACAATTCACTTCCTTTTGTGTTGCCTGTAAAACAGTCAATATACTTGATGTGTTCAACACCCAAAGAAGCCATGAAGTTGTTTAGATCTGTAGGTTTGTAACTCATGACAGCCGTGTGCACATTAAACCAATCTTTTTGCCAGGACACGTATGAATGGAGTCACCAGGACCTCAAAGGAAAACCACATCACCGCTGAACTGGCAGAACAGCTATTTCCCCAAACACACTACTATGACCACCTGTGTCGCTGGGGCATGAAAAACAGGGTCTCACCATCCATTGTGGCTGCATGTCCTACTTTACCATGATCAACTGGTGTTTCTATGCAGGGCAAGAAGGTTTAAAGACTGGCCTTACTCATCTCTTCCACTTCTGCTGCCTGCAGGAGCCAGCAACTCCCAAAGCAGAGGCAGCAGGATCTTCAACAATCCAGCCCAACTGAGAGTAATCCTGCTCTGAAGGAAGCAGTTATTAAAATGACTCTTCTACACACTAATTTCCTGTGAGTGGTTTGCACCTGCAGCCCCTCTTAGCAGGACAGGCAGAAGGAACCAGCTGCCTTTGCTAAAACAAGATTGAAGAAAAATGAACAAACGTTACAAAAACTGAGAGATGAGGGTTTGCTGCCTGGCAAGCAACAGCATTTTGTTCTGTGTGGCTGCTAATCTCAAGCACTACTGCACCCCGGAGGAAAGCCACTGACCGTGTCACCTGCTGGAACGTGGCAGCCTCTCCTCTGCACACCACGGCAGGTCAGGAGCGATCGGAGCCGCGGTGCGCTCCGGTCCCTGCCAGGAGTTAACGCAGCATCTCAACAAGCCAGTGAGAGCCACAAAACTGGCAGGAGACACCTTTAGTATCTTGGTCCTCTTAAGGCAATAGAAAAAAAGCTCTGGGGATGTCAAAATTATCTCCTCGGCTTTTAGCGTTACATGTGAATTAAAAAATTTAATTGGCAAATGTAGGTGCATGTCAGGACTCATGTTAAGATTAACAAAGGGTGAGGTTCCAGAACTGCTCTAATGTGCTCCAGAGCTGAAGTTCTGTGCTAAGACCTATGAAAAACCTTCTGCATCTGCCTGCTTTTTTTTTTTGATTGCAGAGACAGTATTATGGGAAATCTGAAGGGCAGCTCCTTGACATGGGAAGGACTTGACTCCACCACAAATCTCTGTTATTGCACAGGCTGGATACATATTCACAAGGGGTAAGCATTACGTAAAATGAAGTTGTAAACTGGTCTTGAGTGCAAAGACAGACCAGAAGCACCTCTGTCCGGAACCCGCCACATCCCTGTTTCTCCAGTCTGAGTATGACTGGTGCACCCACAGTAACTTTGGAGCATTCGCCCATGGGATTTGAAGGGGCTTTCACTGATTGCACCAAAAAAAAAGAGAAATTTTTGCAGCACATTCTTGATGGCAAAGAAAAACAAAATCAAGTTTAGGACCTTCCTGAGTAGATGAGATACCTGCTACATTCATCATTCAAAGGCATTATTCACCTGGTGACAGCTGGGTTTTGAAACACACTGATTTCCTTCCCTCTTAGATGAGCCCTATTTTGGATGGCCCTGGGGAAGCAATTTGTACAGGAAAGGAACGGAGGAGAAATAAAGTCTGGCTGGCTGCTGGTATTCACGCAAGAGCAGTCAACATTAAGACAATCAGAAATGCTCTGCATGTTTTGCGAGGATTGAAGAAACTCAGCTGAACAACTGAAAAGTTGTCAGAGCTGCTCCAGTGCAACAGGGAGTCAAAGACAGCTGAGGCTGCAGCTCTTCCCCTCCTTTGTGTAAGAAAACATTGCTGGGAGGGGAGGATACCTAAATGAACATGATCCCAGAGGGACAATTGTTAAAACCACGCGCACATCTCCTTGAAGGGACACCCACTGATAGCCGAGCGGACTCCACGGAGGAAGAGCTCTGGGCAGACCCTGCAGCGGAGCTGTGGCCCCTCCTCCCAGCACCTGCAGGGCTCCTCTCTGCCTATCCCCCCTCACCATAACGATGCCTCGCTGCGGCTGCAGGAGCTACACATCCCTCTCACCAGCGGGCCCGTGCAAAATCAGAGCTGAGGATTTTAGTCTTCCTCTGCTGACATCAAACTTGTCCCAAAAAGGCTCAAAATAAGACAAGATGAGCACGAATCACTAACATTTTTTTTCCCCTTTAATACAATCCTTTCTAAGACCATTCTTCCCCTGTTATCCCACACATACCAATCCTTGAAGTGGAATTCAGAAGCCCACACTGAAGGAAAAGCTGAAGAGATTGTTCCTTAGGGTTATAACAGGTGAAACAGGATGTGTTTCCAAGTTATATGTGCACATTTTCACACAATGGACTGGAAATCATTTTTGGGTCTTTCAGCATATTATAAATAATTACAGGCCATAACGTTTGTGCTTCTTTGTTATCCTCCCTTTTCTGCACAAATAAAGGAGATTAACCTCAAACTTCCAGCACAGCCATCACTCAGGTAAGCAGGAGTTTTCTGGATTTTCAGCTAGGTTTGTTCTATGGATTCACAGTTAGGGTTCTTAAAGATCTCATTTTAAATTAACAACTTCTCATTTTAAATTAACAACTTCTCACCTTCCCTCCCCAGCAGATGTTTTGGCTAACAAATGACTGGTTTGTCAGCACTTCTCTTTCAAGCAGACAGACTCACTGTCAGCAAGCACAACACTTATTCCAAGGAGCTGGTGCCTAATTAAGCAAAGCTGTTGATACAGTGGGAAAATCACCTGGGTGAGAAAGCTTGCGCTCAAGGGGCCATTGTCTTCTGCTATTTATAGGTAGAATAAAAGTATATAGTTGAACTAAATCTAGTGCTGTTTGTACAAAAAGCCCATTATTTAAGGAAATTTACTCTTCCCTTACTGAAGGTGGCAACTATTACTGAGGTGCTGGCTTTTAGGACCGAGCTGCAGACTATCTGCAAGACCTATTTCACCAAAACTTTTCCCATCAATGTCACACACAAAGTCTTGCCACACATCTAAATGTGCAGAAGTGGTTCCCCAACAGACCACCACTGTTTGACTGCTCTTCCTCTTGTAATTAGCAGATTCTAATGGCTTTTCACTCTAATTCCCCCGAGCCCCGGCTATTTTCTTGTTGTATGACACAAGTCAGCTTTTTGTTTTTGAAAGAAAATGACAAATTCTAACCCAGGAAACACAATAAACCTCCAGCGTACAAAAATCAAGAGGTTTTGAAAAGCTGAGCTGCTAGATTAGATCCCTTCCCAGCAGGACAATGTGCTGCATACCAAATTTTGGGGTTTTTTTCCTATTCTTGTGATAAAACTGTTATCAATGAAAAGTGCACAGTGGGTTGGTTGAAGTGGTGCACAACCCTCTGCCTCCCTGTGAACCAGGATTTCCTTTCTATGCCATCGTGCTCCCATAACATTAATCCCTTCTGAACAAATTTAAAGGAATATTTATTATCTATACTGTGAACATCAGGCTCAAGCAGAAATTAATTATTTTACACCGAGCGCTTCTTCACAGAACAACGTCTAACATATAAAAGATGTTGTACCAAAATATTTCAGGAGCGGCAACACCCAACTCTTTAGGTATTAAACCTGGAACAGGACATGCACGCCTAAACCGTGTCTTTTAATCCTTAGAAACTGTATTTTTATCTCATTCTGAAGGTAATTCCTTTGTACACACAGAGATAAAGCCTCTTTAGGCTTATCTGGGCCCCAGAAAAAAAGCAAAAACTCAATACATCTGAAAAAGGTCTTGTCTGTGCTTCTTTCTAGATCTAGCTGCAAATACACAATCTTTTGGGTTTTTAAGTTCATAAATGCTACACAATTATACCCACCCAGCATAACAAGGATATTTCCTTAAAATGTTAAGCCACAGATTTAAAGATGATGGCACTCCTTTGACTCACTTTCTGTAGAAAGAGCTGCCTACAGTCATATGCACATATGTATAGTTTCTTCTTATTTCAGAATTCATGGGCATGCTTTGTAAAGCTTTTTGGAAAAAAGTTTTCAAACAAATGAGTGTTTTCATCATCCTACATCATGCAGGGTTTGCAGCTTCCACGCAAGATGAAGTACATCTCGCTAGGAAATGTGCACAGGTAGAAATTCAGCATCTCCTTGAATCCCTTCCCTTGTTTTTCAGCAATTCCAGACTTTAACCGCTGTACCTGGGATGCCTTTATCAAGTTTTCTGACACTTCCACATGTCCAACACTTCTGATGTTTTCTAATTGCAACTCAATACACATGACTATATATAACCCTTTTTCCTACTCCCTGAAATAGTCTTCCCATATTTGGATTTTACAATGCATTTTTCTCCTTCTATTCTGATCAAACCCAGCCCAAGAAAACGCTGTAGAACTGGAAGCTTATTTGTTATCATGCACACCCAGGTTTGTATTCACAGCACATGGGTGCCCTGAGGAGAGCAGTCCAAGGCTTGCTCCAATGACACACTCAAATAAGGAGTAAGCTATCTCTCAGCCAAGTGAGAAATCTCTTTTTCTTAGTGTGCCCTTTTCATTTCAGCATGTAGCTCTCAAAAAACCAATATCAACAAGGCAACTGAAGACAGGGCTAGAAGAAAATAGAAGTACACACATATACAGGCATCAATTTTCTTGTTTCTACGCCGTCTTCTGAATTCAAGATGGAAATGGAGGCCAATGAGGCTGATGGGAAGAAGGCAAAGAAAGCTCTGCAAAGGCAGGAAAGCCAGCCAGCAAAGCCCACCCCAGGTACTGCTGATATATTACAGGCAACTGTCTCTGCAATTTAGTCCTTCTAGAACAAAACTGGTATTGATGAGCACCTAATTTATTTAGAATCCAAGATGGGGAAGTCTCATTAGACACTTACTATTCTGCATCTACTGCAAAGCAAGGTACACAGCTCTAACAGCTGCTGCACTCTCCCATCAGGCAAGGTAGGGAGACATTTTAAAACCAAATTATTTTGGTGTTAACCTTGCACCCCCAAAGGACAAGTCTTCCCCTCCTCTCTGTGTGGGAATATTGAGTTCCACTGCCCATTTATCTGTGACAGGGCCTCTAAAGTTACTTGTTCCTGTGGTCGTAAATCCTGGGATTTCAGGTGCTCCCCGTAAACAATATGCTCAAGACCTTGAAGGAAGTGGCAGCAGTACATAAATACAACTTACAATAAGCTTTCAAAAAACATATACATAAACCTGCAACACATTAATATCAATATTGCAAAACCACAGGAAATGGCAAGGCACTACTTTAGTGAAGACAACTTTTAGCATCAGTTCTTTTAAGACTTAAAACTCCCAAATATTCATTTGGCAATGCAATGCCGTACATCGCTTGACAGCTGCACGGTTTGAGACCTGCATTCCTACTGTCAATATGTTTCCCCCTTTCCCTTCTATTGTTTGTTGCAGTCGGTCATTACATCATGCTGGAGGTGATGTATTTAATCTCTCCCTAGCCAAGGTCAGGCTGCCCTGCCCATCAGTGCACTATGGGGCAAAACCAAGCCCCAGGATGTTATCATTAATATTGCTGTTGCTGATGTCTCCCTTCCAAACTCGCATCAGAAACAAAATACACAATCTGGAGAAACAGCCACCAATCTGCATGAGAGAATTCAGAAACATCATCTAAATCTGGTACTTTTAGATTTTGATCTTGTGCAGACCAGTGGCAAACCATCAGGGATCAGAGCTGTAAACAGAAATCAGTAGAATGTGAAAAGCCTTTTCAGTTCAAGCTACCCTGAATTAGATAAGACAAGCAATCCACCCTACAAACATGAGAGCTATGCAGCCCAGTCCCAAAGCACAACGAGGACCACAGCTCCCAGCTGCTGCACTAGGAAAGAATGGATGCAGGTGGGAAACTTAAGAGAGAAAGGTTCTCCCCCCAGCAGATGGTTGGGCACTGGAACAGGCTCCCCAGAGGAGTGGTCACAGCACCAAGCCTGACAGAGCTCAGTATGTGTTTGGACAACACTCTGAGGCATGTGGTGGGATTGCTGGGGTGTCCCGTGCAGGGCCAGGAGTTGGACTTCATGATTCCTGTGGGTCCCTTCCAACTCAGCATATTCTATGATTCTACGCTAGCTCCTTGGTCCTCTTTAGTTTACAGTACACTTCCTGCCCTTCCTGTGAAAGGCAAACTTCAGTCTGCTAAAGCCCTGCTTCATGTTCCGATGGTTCTGTCGTGCCTCTTTCACACTCATGATGTGCTTCTCCCAGCCCTCTTATCTTCTTTATTCTTCTTCCTTCTTTTTCCAAGTCAGTGATTTCTCTTCCAGCTCAACTGTACCCAACACTCCTCAGCTCCCTCTTTCAAATCATCTTCACACTCGAATCAGCAATTCCCTTACTTGTGCAAGAACGCTTGCATCTTTCCAAGACCATCTGTCCCATGTTCTTCAGGGCTTTTGTATTTGTGAGATCACTATCCCTGGCATGGCATTTCTCATCCAAACGTTACTTTCAGCACTCTGTTCTTGGTTTCAAATGCTTCTTCCACAGTACTGGGTACATCCTTCCATCTCCTCTTCCTCCTCTTGTGAATTCACCTTTGAAAATCCTGCTTACAGCACAGTTTCCTTTCCAACCCTCCAACATACTAGCACCAACAGCAATGTACGCATCTTCCTTGGGGCCAGAAAGGGAAGAGATGATGGTTAGCCTTCCTTTCTGGTCCCAGTACCCCATCAACCAACTGTATCTGCTTCTAGAGGCTGCCTTCCCTTCTTGGTTCCTGAGCTCATTACTGCGCTAGATGACACATCTGTTCCCCTGGGCCATGTCTGGGCTGTCAGCTACAGCGCATTCCCACATCTAAGAAACATCTGCCTACATAAACCCCAGAGGACAAAAGGATCTAAGCAGGTAGAAGCCCTATGGGTAGGGACTGCAACCCCACGATATTTTGCGGGAACAAACTGCTGCTGGGCCAGGAGCATCCAGCTGGAGAAGGTGATCCACGTCAGCAGCTTGCAGATGCACACGTGCCCCAGATAGCCTTGCTTGCATGCTTTTTCCTGATACACAAGAGCTAATAGTGCACATCAGCTGCTGTTCTGAGCTGGAGCATGGTCCTCTGAAGGCTGACAAATGGTTTCCCAGCTGGGCCAAGAGGGATCACTGCTATGTGACACATCTCCTGTGCTCTATAAAGCTCAGCACACCGTTGATGCTGCCAGCAGCTTGCCTAGGCCAGGCACCAGAATTCAGATACTGTTATTTAAATCGGTCCTCACATAGAAATACCACAAAATAAGCCATCAGCTGGTCTAGCTCCTGCTTTCCTTCCTTTCCCAGTGCCATTTGTTTCAGTCACTAAATAGCTGAATGATAACAGGCTTAAAATTGATCCAACCACCTTGATGTTAATATTTTGAATTATTAAGTCTTAGTTCTCTAATGCCAATAAATCATTTATATGTGCACATTTAATTAACAACCCAATCAGTAAAAACAACTTTGCATTCGCGCCACACGTTTTATCAGAGGAGCCAAAGACTCATTACAACATTAATTAAGTGTAGTAAATGCCCTGATGAGGTAGCACAGTATAATCCTACATGTGGGGAAACCGAGACAACACACTTGGTGGATTTGCCCAAGGTTAATCCTGATGTTCCCAATGAGGTATTGAAGAAAAAAGGCAGGGATGAAGAATCCTAAATTGTGACAGCCAGCCAGGTGAGGCTGAACACACTGGATCCAACACCATCCCCAGCCAAGGGTTCTGAAGGACGTGTCATGACCTTCCCACCCCAGAGTTCACACCTACACACATCCCTAAGCTCATGGGATGCTGGACACTTACTTAGTGGTCTGAGGTCCTAGACCTACAAGAGTGTCTGGTAGCTCCCAGGTGCTTC
Source organism: Eulacestoma nigropectus (assembly GCA_013397775.1). Lineage (NCBI taxonomy): Eukaryota > Metazoa > Chordata > Aves > Passeriformes > Eulacestoma > Eulacestoma nigropectus. The sequence goes on along the minus strand of VZTE01005470.1, from coordinate 229,101 downwards.
AACAGCTCATCCAGCCCTTGGGGAATTTCACACCAGGCTCCCATGCGAGAAGAAATTCCTGAATGACCCAAGCTGACCTCTGGTTAAAGAGGCCTTGAAGCTGTGCAACTGGTGCTAGTGGGACAGGCTGGGAAAAAATCCTTCCTAAACCCCTCACATGACACTGTCCCCCCAAGGCAAAAGTGGAAGGACAATTCATGCATCACAACCAGAGATGGTGGCAATCAATACAGGAAGATGGGTTAATCACAGGTGATGTCAGGAAGGACGAAGGGAGCCAAGCTGAGCCAGGCTGGCTAGGTCAGCAAAAGGGAAACACTTTGGCAAAAACTCATGAAATCAATTTATTTCAAACTGATAATAGATTCATACTCTGCTACTGTTCATTTTATATGGTTGGCTGTCAAGAATCTGGGGCAGCCAAGCTGTCTGTTTGGGCAACACCTAGTGTGGCAGGGTGACCTGGCTGGAAGCCAGGTGCCCACCAAAGCCAGTCTGACACTCCCCTCCCTCAACTGGACATAGGAGACAATAGGCTTAGGGTCGAGATAAGGACAGGGAGAGATCACTCTCCAATTACCATCATGGGCAAAACAGGCTCAACTTGAGGAAAATCTGATTTATTGCTAATCAAATCAGAGTAGGATAATGAGAAATAACAGAAAATCTTAAAAACACCTTTTCCCCATCCTTCCCTTCTTCCCAAGCTCAGCTTCACTCCTGATTTTTTCTTACTTCCCCCTCAGTGAGAGAGGGACAAGGAACTGGGGCCACAGTCAGTTCATCACATATTGTCTCTGCCGTTCCTTCACTTCTCAAGGGCAAGACTCCTCAAGCTCTTCCCCTGCTCCAGCATGGGGTCTCTCCCACTAGAGACAGTTCACAACCTCCTTCAGTGTGAGTCCTTCCCACAGGCTGCAGTTCTTCACAAACTGCTCCAGTGTGAGTCCCTGTCAGAGAACCTGCTCTGGAGTGTGGGCGCTTTTCTCCAAGTGGCCACAGGCCCTGCTGGGAGCCTGCCCCAGTGTGGGCTTCCCACAGGGTCACATCCTTCTTTTGGGCATCCACCTGCACTGGCATGGAGCTCTCCATGGGCTGCAGGTGGATCTCTCCTCCCTGTGGACCTCCATGGGCTGCAGGGGGACAGCTGCCTCACAGGCTGCAGGGAATTCTCTTGCACCTGGAGCACCTTCTCCCCCTCCTTCCTCACTGAGCTTTGGGTCTGCAGAATTGTTTCTCACATGTTGTCACTGCTCTCTCCCTGATGCAGTTGTGCAGCATTCCCTCTCACCTCTCCTTAAATACATCATCCCAGAGGTGCTACCAGCACTGCTGATGGGCTCAGCTTTGGCCAGCGGTGTGTCCATCTTGGAGCTGGCTGGCACCGGCTCTGCTAAACACAGGGGAAACCTTGGGAAACTTCTCACAGAAGCCACCCCTGCAGCCCCCCACGACCAAAACCTTGCCAGGCAAACCCACCTAGTAAATCACATCTCCTGCAGATTGTAGCTTCTGTGCCCCATTCTAATGAAAACCACCTCCACTCCCAACACTGGTCTGACCCAGAGAATCAAAAAAGGCTCAGCCTGAATTCTGACACTTAGTTTCTATGCTTTATCTGTAATAACATCCCTTGAACATACCCAACCATTTTTAAGTGGGATCCCACCACCAAACCAAAGCCAAATCCTGATACAACAGCATCCCAAACCAACCAACTTTGAAAGTTCAGGACATACATTTAAATCCTGACCATTGCATTAGCGAGTCTCAAAATAATGTTGCAGGGGGACTTGAGTGCTCAATAAACACATTAACTCTTCTAAATGTTTTGCTTATGCCAGCTGGAAAAGAAGGATGATGGTTTCACTGCGTCTGCAAGCTTTCTAATTGTGTTACTGGATGGGCCAGAAGTCTGGCAGCCATGGAAATCAAACCCTTCATTTCTCTTTAGGCCAAGAACAGTATAATTAATAGCAACAGGAATGGAGTCACAGGTCCAAGTGTCAGCACTGAGGGTGCTGTCTGAGGCAGAGAATGACAGCATTTGTAAAGCTGAGACTGCAGGCAGGGAGCGTGGGGAATTACACATCTGTGGGGCAAGCAGCGCTACAGCAATAGGAAGAAACACACCAGGAAAGCAAAAATATCTCATCCCTGGAGGCTGCTTCCACCCAAAGGGCTGCAGGCTGCTTGGTGGTAAGAACAGACAAGGGAAGGATACCTGCAATATGGCCCAGCCTGTAGCT
>VZTE01005470.1:197456-226708 GCA_013397775.1 Eulacestoma nigropectus | reverse complement strand
CGCAGCCTTGCGCTCAACAAGCCACTATTTATATAAAAATATATATTTATAAATTTTTTCCTTTTATTTTCTATGCAACACACATGTGCCACAGAAGTGACATCACCAGGACCTGGTGAGATAGAAGAAATAATAAACGGTTTCTTGCAGAGAAAACTCAAGGCACAAACATTAACATCAGCACGCTGAGAAGCCGAATGAAATTATACCTATAATAATGCTATTTATAACATATGCTGATTTGGGAAAAAGAACTTTGATTTAAGGAATTGAAGTTTAATTAAGGTAAAACAAAAGTTTCCATTAATCTTGAAAGAATTCACAACCTGCTGCTCTCCTTCACCATCCACTTCAGCTAATGCTGTAACAGGATCAAGTGCAGCACTCCGTACCTGAAACCTCCCGCAATGCAGACAAGGCTGGGCAAGCTGTACCAGAGCATGTGGCCTTCTTTAGGCTTGGGAAATAGGACACTTTGTCTCCTCAAGATAGTGTTCCAAAAATTCCCTGAGTGCAGTGGGCATGTATTTTCACTAGCCAGGACACACAGGAAAATGAAGAACGGATGTTGATAAACTTGAGAATGGCAAAGAAAAATGGCCAGAGCCTAGACCTGCAGGCAGGTTCTACTGACATGCATTTCATGTCACAAGCACAAGTTTCTCTTGAGCAGATAAAATTCCAGTTATACTGAAATCTTCTCCCTGCGTGAATCCAAGCCATAGAGTTTGTATCAAAAACATTTCCTGTCTTCTGTTCCCATGGTACAGGTAAGCACAGGTAAGGATGGGGCAGCAGAGCAGTGAATCTTCCCCAGTCAGCAGAACCATCTCCTATACCCCTGTGGCCAAGAAGGGGTTTAGAGCTGGCTTGGCTCATGGCCAGTGAGGGCTCTGTAAATGTAATGTAACTGTAGGGAAGAGGGAGATGACCTGAACTGTGGCCGGGTCATGTCTGCAAAGCTGTTTGGAAGAGAGAGATCTTTGCTTTGCACAGTGAAAGATGCTGGAATCTCTGAAAGAAGATATTTCAAAGCCATTTTTGCAGGTCAGTCTTCAAAGTAAAGCCACAATGCAAACTATCAGCTTTCATGACAAAACTGTATGGCTGGTATTGAAAAAGACAATACACTAAATTGCATTTTAATAAGGTCTGACTGTACATAAAAAGTGAAGAACTTCATTAAACAAGATCATACAGAGTACAGATGATACACATGAAGTTGCTTTCTGATATCCTACTCCTGATGCTTTCTCCATTGTATTTATCTGAGGGGAGAAGGGAGTGAGAAGACAGCTATGCCTTAGGCATTAAGAATGATGAGACTACAGCTTTATAGCTTTAGTACAATAAATGCAAAGCATGGCATCTTCCCTACTTTGTTCTGCAGAATGAACTATTCAAAAGATAATAATGAACTTTGCATCATCTAGAGGACTCAATTGTGCCTTCTGCCTGCTTCCCTAATCTCAGCCATCTAAAACAATCCTGAATCCAGAAGCATCAGTGAAACCAGCAACTAAAATGCACCTGAGAAGTCAGAAATCACTGGGTCATTCAGCTGTAGAAAAGTATTTTAGATTTGAAAACAAAGGATGCAAAAAGAACAAACAAGGAAACCCACCAAGGACTGAGATTAAAGTCAGAAGCAAATACAGGATGTCTTATGACAAGTTCATTGATTGTCAAAGGGAAAAAAAACATCCAAACTCAACACACAATTCATACTAGACAGAAATTCTCTATTCCTTCATTCACCTTCCAACTTTCCCTCTCCTCAACCAGCTCATTCACCTCCCTGCAACTTACCTTCCTCTAAGGAATACCAGGAGGCAGCCCCTGAATTCTAATTGCATTTGCTATTCTGCTAAATCCCATAGATTTAAATGGGCAAAATTAGCTGAATTCACTATCAGGCATTCTCCACAATACTAGAGCAGAAGCCACCCGAAGCTGTAGATGGGCTTTCTTTTGTTTATGGCTTTTAAATAATTCAGAGAGGAGCTGTCAAGTTGAATCTGCAAGGCTCCCTTGACTTTGGACTGATGCTATCAGACTGCTTGCCTATTGTTTATAAAGACAAAAACGGAAACATTACGGGATCATATGTCTGCACAGGAGGGGAGTCAAGGACTAGGAGAACAAGGGCTGTCAGGACAGAAGTCATAAAAAATACAGATGGGAAAGCAAAAGTAGGCAGTAGGTGAAATACAGATGTACCAGCGAGGCAGCAAGAGCAAGTTGCCAGTTTGGTTGTGCTATAAATACACAACACGAGCAGTTTCTTGTGCAATATGATGTCGTCCTTTAAAAAGGAAAACCCCAAATGCAAATGGTTAACTTTAATCAGCAATTAAAAGCCCAACTTCCCAGCTATACAACTGCAGCTGCCTCTCCCAGATCTGTCTCACTTCTGCAAACCCACGACAGCTGTCAGGCAGTGGGCCAGCACTTAATAATCATTCCCAAACCTCAGACAGCACAATTCTATCCTTTCTTTCCTTTTTTTCTGGGCTCTTTGGGTAGACAAAGATTTAGTAGGTCCTACCTGGGGACACCAGCAAACCACAGGCGATGGCCCCTGGCATCCCAGGGAGTTCATACATTTCAAGGTGCCTTTTAGAATTTTTTTTTCTTAAGTGACTCTGTAGCATGCACAGTTCTGATGGGGTTTTGCACAGTCATTTTCAATCAAAGCTGCAAACCTGACTTTAAAGCAAATGACTGTTTCTTGAAGCAGCAAGAATGGAGAGGGGAGGGAAACCTCAGGATGTGCAGCCTGTTCCACTCACGCACAACCAGAACGCAATCACCTCTACAACCAGTTCGCTAAACCTAACAAGAACTTTAAAAAAAGGACATTTTAATACAAAACCCAATAACTATGATTACAGTCTTGCTCTAAGCTACTGAGCTGGATTAACACTTGGCAATTATACTTAGCTCTGGATGCTGCAAACAAAATCCTGCCCAAGGGCTCTCCCCACGTGGTGGGACATTGCAGCCGAGGATGCTGCAGGAGCTCTCGGCACATTGCAGGATAACACACGTGTAAGGAGGGGAACGATCTGATTTAGTTGGCTGTCCTAAAGCAGACAGAGACCTCCACTTTGCTCTAGGAAGACTGCAACAGTGGACAAAAAAATATTTATTTTGCCCATTACTGGTCCCAACTGGTCCCAGCAGCTTCCAGTCCTAGAAAATGTCACGATTACACCAGCCTTTTATACACTGTCTTTTATCCTGGGTTCCTGACCATATCAAATCCTAAATGAAACATGATGTAAGGCATGCAAATAAGCCGAAGAAGAGAGGATTCACATAATAGGAAAATATCATTAAGTGGAAAAGTTTAACTCAGAAGGTCAAAGTCATTCTAAGAAGAAAGAGATGCTGCACGGGGCACGCTCACATGCCCGAAAGCCTTAAATGGGGCTCAGTGACTGCCAGCCAACAGCAGGGCCTGGAGCTGCAGTGCCATTAATAAGTCCCTAAATTTTTGGCCTTGAATACACCCTTAAACTCCAGGGAACAGCTTGCAGTGGTGTGTTGCCTGCTAGCGTCCGTACAGCAAGATGCTGCTTCACCACTCCCTGACCCCCTCCCCTTTTCTTAAAAATTGTTTTAAATGAGGTACATGCATCTGAAATAAGCAATGCCAGCTCCCAAACTCCACTGGTAACAGTCCGCTGTCAGGTAAGAGCCCTGAAATGAACAGAGGGGCTGTCAAGTTCCCATGTCACCACCTGGAAATCCCTTAATTAGCTGCTTCCCCCCATGCCCTCTCGTTGCCCTCAAAGGGCAAAAACCAGCTGATATCATAACTGTTCCAGGCTGTGACTGGAGATTTAGGACGACTTTATAGCTCTACACACTTCCTGGTGGAAAACAAGAGGTTAGAAAAAGCCAGTAATTCTAGAAAGCGTGTTTTTGTTGTTAGCACCAGTGCACGGGCAGTGAGCACTTGGGGCCAGCAGCAAAGGGGAGCAGTGGATCCCGCTGCGGCTCTGCTGGACACACTGCCCAGTGCTGGAGCTTGTCCTCCTCCAGGTTCTCCAAGAGGAATCAAAGCTGCATTAAAGTGCTTCATTGTCCATCCTGACTACTGCACAAACCCAGGAGCAGCTCAGTTAATAGCAGAACTTAAAGCCATCAGAGGCTTTTGCAAGTTGAGTGAACCTTTTTACTGCATGCCAAAGTAATTTCTAGCTAATCCACTACACAGATTTAACCCATTCTGTACTACACCTCCTAACAACTTTATTCTAAAAACCAGAAAGCATTTCACTTTCTAATGAGCCAGCAAATGAATAAAAAGCATCTCTCTTTGTATAATGTACTCAAAAGCAACTCTCTCACAGTTGTGATTTCTCAGCACTGCGAGCCTGAAGTGAGATCTGGGTAATGTTCTACATCACTGTTTAAGAGCAATTCAATCATCTTTGTTCTGGATTAAGTCTTGCTCCCGATTAAATTTAAGAGAGCAATGAATAGGAAATCCATGACTTTGGAAGTAGGCAGATTTTATCTTTAAACCCAATTCACAAGTAAAATCATCTCTTACAATAGATAATTCCGCTACTGTTCAAGTTATTTTCACACATTGGCTATGAAAAATTATCTCTAGATATCTCAAATGGAAATGACTGTTTTTAATGCTCCTTGTCACTCTGAATGCATGCTAAGACTAACAATACTGCATCAAAAGGAAGAGCTCAACAATCAAGAAATCCATTAAGCTACCAATGACACCAACAGAAAAAAAAAAGTTGAAAAAGACTCAAGTATACAAAGAAAAGAATTACCTATTGGGATTACAGGAGTGAACAAAATCCCTTGTGTTGCACCACAGTACCTCTGATTTTCTAATACTCTTCAGCTACATAAATATTAGAATACAAACCCCACCTTTGCTGACAAAGGGTGAGGGAAGACAAACACTTCTGGCATTTGATTTTTTTTTTTTAGCTAATCTGCTTCATCCTCCCTTGATTTTAGATATTCTTTCTGAAGAGATGCTGCTGTTGACTCATTCCTCAATAGACACCACAGAGCTGAAGCACGTGGCAGGTTCTCTCTGCTTTCCTCTGAGCCTGACGGTGCTTAAAATGTTTCAGAGCAGAGATGGTGAGAAATACAGGACAAAATACAGGAGAGAAAAGAAAATAAAAATTACTGTCCTCTGTCAGGACTACACAACTTATTTCTTGTCACAGCAAATTTATATGTAGTGTTACAAACAGCAGTAGAAAAGCTCCCACAAAGAGTTCATTATCATGTCCTGCCCTACCTACACCATCCAAGGAAGAGATACAGGACTGTATAATGAAACGGCCTCTAAAATAAAAAAAGCCACACACAGAGCACATACACAGTACATGTTTGTGAGGATAAGGAGCGACAGACACTGGCGTTTGGTGTCACACTTATTACTTCATTAACTTTGATGTGTGATGAGCTGGGCTCAAATTCCACATTCATGTGTTATCTGAAATCAATACAGAAGCCCCAGCCTGACTGAAAATACATCATAAGCCTACCTCAAATCCGTTTGCAAAGGAAAACAGCATAAACTTCAAAAACCTGTACAAAAGTAAGTTTTCTTAGCTCCCCATCTCGCTCCAGAATGGATAAGTCATAGGTTCACCATGAATAGCAAAATCCAAACATTTTGTGGTGAGCTTAAGAGGAGACTGTCCTTGTCCACACTGCCATGCTCAGACATCTCTGCTGCTGAGGGAAAACCAAGGAGCATTATGGCAGGAAGAGGAGGGATGGCTGCAGAGGGGGGCCAGGAGGCATGGAAAGGGTCTGAGTTCGCACTCAGGATACGCGGGGAGAGCCGTGGCCACACTGCATCCCTTCACCCTGTAACAGTACATCCAGCAAGCATCTATCCAAAAGACATCTCCAAAGCAGGATTTTTCTTAAACAAACTTCTGAGCCTCAGAGTGATTTTTCAGTGTGGCTCTTTGCTTACTTTTGGAAAGCTAAATATATGTATTCTGAAGTTTTGAAACAAGAAAACTCCCAGGCTCCCAGTGCTGGCTGCTGCCTGCTATAACACCAGAACAGAAGTTTCATAAGCTGCTAACTCCTATTCTAATTCCAATTTCCCAACAACCACGGGGTTTTTTTCATGCATTTCCCAACAATTTAAATTTCTTCTGTTGCATTGTCAAGCAAAGCATGAACCTGGGAAAAACAGAAAACCAACAACAAACTCATTCCCTTTGTATTAAATAAGGACATTTGTATTTCACTTTCAAGTAATTTTCTCTCTTTTTTTGTTACTTCTGCTGGCCCAAATTTATCTTTTCAAATGCTGGAGCTAATGTGTAAGTTGTGAAGCAAGACATGCAGAGAAGAACTATTAAGCTATTTTAATCAAGGGTATTTCACTCTAAACAAGTCAGGATATCCCCCAAGCACACACTCCCCAGACTAGAGCAGCTTGCTGTTATTTAGTGGTTGGAAGAAACTTAGCCAGAACAATCTGCTTTTTAGAAGGTCTTTCTTGGAAGAAAAAAGGCAACGAGGTCTCAATTGATCAACCTAGAAACTAGGAAGAAAGAATCACGTATGCCTGATTAACATGAGGATTCTTGGCTGGCGATGCTGAGCCTCTGCCAGCGTGGGTAGTGAGGAGGGATGCAGCTTCTCCTCCTCCTACTGCAGTTAATTTATGCTATCTGCAGATTACAGGTAAAATGAACTTTTATTTATTTAATGGATCGGAACCAAACTTTCTTCCCCGTATATGTAATATTACTTATCCTCCCTCCAGTATCTCTCGTTATTATAAACACTTGGGAAACAACGCTCTGCCTCATCTGCAGCTCCTCAGGCTGCCCCAGCTATACCTCTCTGCTTAACTTAATATTCACTTCAGACATACTAAAGTAAAACTAAAAAACCCCAGTACTGCACCAAACAGCTCTCTTCTCTCCAGCTTTAGCAACTAGATAAGCGTTTTGGAAGTGATTATGACATACAATACCATAAGAGACATAATTATTTAAAGCAGCACTTCCCTCGCAGAATTCAAAACACCTCGTGCGAGGGTGAACTCCCGTCAGCTGCACAACCCCAAATTTAACAGTGCCATTTCTGTCAAAGAGGCACTCATTACATTACTAAACATAACTTTCCTGTCATAATGGCTTTCTCTTCCTCAGAAAAGACTGATTATTATAATTCTGTGTGTAACCTATATAAAACAATTACGTCTCCTAATTACATATCACGTAGCTTCAATTCAGACACAAGATTGCCTTCAAAGGAGCGACCATTTTCACTCTGTGCACATACCTAGCTCATCAAGTATTACCTAGAATTAGAGCAGAACACCACCAAAAGACATTTAAATAGGTTAAAAGGATACCAATCTGTGTTGCTGTTGGAAAACCAGTCTAAGCAGCTGTTTTTGCAAGCCTTTATTCTTGCTTTATTAACATGCAACGCAATTGGCATTAAGCCGGTCACAAGTTAGTGGATTTCAAAAGGCTTTGGGGTTTTGGTACTGACAACAGAAGGGCAGAGAGCACACAAAAACCTTCAGAATGGATACCCAAAGCCAAGCAGTAACTCTATTAATGCATGGACGCACATAAAGTAAAGCTTTTGCAGAGAAAACCACCTATACATAAATGCTCCTACTTCCATTTCACCCAGAGGTTAAATTATCTGATCAAAATCTTGTGCTGGAAAGGAAAAAATCAGTTAATATTTTTTTCCACTTCATTTAGATTCTGTAAAACATTAAATCCTGTCATTGAAATTGCTTAATTAGGAGTACTAGAGCAAAAGGTTGATGCAGCTCATGAATTGTGACTGCTGAATGGTGGTGGCCTGGCAGGACTTGCCATCAATATTAGCACTGAAGAAGGGGGAAAAAAGAAAAACACAATATTGTGAGGTTGTTTTGACTTTAATTGAAGCAGTGTCACTTGTTAGAGGGAACGAGGTTATAAACCAAATTCAAACAGCAGGGACAGCAGACCAGCACCCTTGTGGGGGAATGCTGCACCTGCAGGGAAGCTGGCTTCCAAGGCAGTGGTTAGCCCAATGCCAACGGCATTTCAAAGTCTACCTCATTCTTGCCGCTCTGAAACCAAAGTCCTCCTTTAGCAGTGTTAGGACACACAGCTCTACCCCTGCAGTTCCTTTCTTAAATGACCCCTTCATGTGCTTTGTAGCACACTGAATACTGCCCGACTGATAGCGGCTCCCGGCACTCAGCCCTCATCTCACTGGCACTTTGTGCCAGCCAGGGACTTCAGCAGATGGCACTTCACACAGAAAAAAGTCAGCACGAGCCTAGCAGTGGAAAGTAAAGCAAAGGCTGCCCATGTAGGAGATGCTCTGACTCAGAGGAAACCAGCTTTAGTTGGAGCTTGAGATCAGGCAACATTGGCTCAGTACCTGCAGAACTTGCCAGGACCCTGCTGTGACCTACTGCTTTCAGGGGGCTCTGCTCTAGGACACTACACATAATATACAGCGGGTCCAGAGGAGGCCACAAAGCTGATTAGAGGGGTGGAACACCTCTCCTGTGAGGACAGGTGGGGTTGTTCAGCCTGGAGAAGAAAAGGCTCCAGGAAGACTTTACTGCAGCCTTCCAGTATTCAAAAGGAATCTCTAAGAACGATAAGGACAGACTTTTTACTAGGGTCTGTTGCAACAGGACAAGGGCAAATGGTTTTAAATTGAAAGAGGGTCAATTTAGAACAGATATAATGAAGAAGTTTTTTTACAATGAGGGTGGTAAGGCACTGGCACAGATTGTCCAGAGACATGGTGGAAGCCCCATCCCTGGGAATGTTCAAGGCCAGGCTGGATGGGTCTTAGAGGAACCTGCTCTCATGGAAGTGCTCGTGTTTACTGATGCTCTCTAAATGTGCCTTCCAACCCAAACTACTCCGTGATTCTGTGATTATAAGACCCCCCCAAGAATACTAGGAATGAGCCTTCCTGCCCAAAGGCTAAGAGTTGTAGGAGGGCAGAGAGAGCACACCTGCCACCTCTTAATTCCCACAGTAGCTGAAATGCTATGAGACAAAGGCTAAGACATTGCTAAGATAAGGTATGGTAAGAGAAAAGCTTGCATTTCATGATAAACAGCTTTCCAGGCATCATCTGAAAACCCCCCAAACCTTACAACAGCCTAATCAATTATTTAATCAATGGCTTTAGAGCCCAACAGGGTACATACTACAGTCCAGACCAGGGGAACCAACAGCAGCACTGCTGAGATTGAGTGGAAAGGGAACACAGTTGTCCAATCATTTAATTCTAAAAGAAAGTGCTCTCTGAATATGAACCTGCTTTTTTTTTCTCTCCACCCCAGTATAAGTAACACAAATAATTCTCTTTGCAGCTGTGCTGTTTGGGACATAGCTTATGTAAGGGCCACATGATACATACTGCTGCATCTTGAAACATTATGGTTCAGTAGCAAGCTGAGGATGGAGTCAGGAATGAAGTACAGGTTCCATGTGAATTCCTGACTTTGGTTCATCTGTCATAAAACTGACACTTGAATGAAGAACTGATGGTTACTAAAGCAGCTGAGTGCCCACGGGAGAAAAACATCCACTTAGAAGTTTAACAACAGCTACAGAGAGACTTCTTTGCATCCCCAGCTCACCGTGTGTAACACAGCAATCTGATCTGCAATTGCATTGGGATGCTCTTTTTTTTTAAAGCTTAGGAAACAGCAAGAGCCTGCTCAGACCTCTGCTTGCATCAGCAGTGATCTGCAATCCATTATCTCTACAGTTGCACCACTGGGATCAGCTACTGGAACTGTAATGCCAACAGCACTCAGTTGTGTTGGCCACTGTGTCATTCACTCAGTCTAGGAAAGACGACTCCCATAAGGACCTCAGTTCTATCCACAGCACGCTCTCTACTCCTCTTGGCATTAGAAGAGATGCACTGGTGAGCAAATATTGCCTGTAAAAGCCTGAAAGAGTAAATACTGTCTTCCTTCAGGAAACAGGTGGACTTTCATCTGCCTTCACTTCAAGACAACACTGACCCTGTGGCAATTTTCTGTGACTATGCAAGAAAAAAAGAAAGTGCCTCACCTTGCAGAAGAGGAACTGAGTTTGCAAATGTAAAGTTAAAATCAACAAAGAAGAAAAACCTGAGCTACCTACGTTTCTTGAAGAAGCTATTCTTAAAATAGAAGCTACAATGATATCAGAGTGCTGCAGTACCGCAGGGGACCTGAACTTCCAGAGATGAACAGAAGTGCCAGACTCAGCCCCGCTGTCCTCAGCGGTGGCACGGGCAGCTGCTGTGCATCTCGGAAGAGTTAGCACAGGTACTGATGTCCCAGCCACCGCTGCTGCGCCACCTCGAGCCCTCAAACAGCAACATAAATGGTGCAATAAAATTTTTTGCCCCCAAACACCCTAGGCAGGAGAAGCACAGTGGACAGAGGTTGGGCTATCAGGGAATCTCCTGGCTCCCTCCACCTCTGCGGCAGCGGCGCGGTCATGTCCTCACTGGGAGGAAGCTCAGAGGGTATCCTGCAACCAGGGAGGAGACAGTAAGGGAAGAACATTTACCAGTATTTTTCTTCTTCTACAGAAGACTCAAAATTAAACACTTCCTCATAAAACTGGTCATTTGCATAATCACATTATCAAGATGGTCTTTCACATGGATCGAGGTGTCAACAGACTGAGATTTCAATATAATGCACAAACTGTTAATAATAAGAGTATGGTTTTTTTTCCCCACAAAGTTCTCCACACTTTGACTCCAAGCTTTTTGACATGGAATAAAATATTGTTAGTCACCTGAGTATTTTTTAATTAATTCTCCTTAGCCACAGAAAAAATAGAGCCCAAAACAGAGCATTTGAAGAGATATGGATATGAAAGGATATGAGCATGTTCAGCACAAAGGATCGTACATACTCACCTTGTGCCGTCTTTTATCTGCAAGTAGAAATTATTCTGCATAAGGAAATAGTTTTCAAGCAGCACATAAACCAGTAAATACAGCGGGTGTTGGTACACATAACTAATATGCTGAAATCTGGGGGGCGAAAAATGAAGCATGTATGACATATCTTCTGACGTGCTGGGTTCCATTTGTTTTTAAAGAAGATTCTGGATTTTCAAATGAGTGAGGGAGCAGTAGACATGAAAAAGGTAGATGGAAGAGAAATCAAATCTATTCACTACCTAAGGAAAGCGCAAAATAAAGGTAAAAGAAAACTCAGTGTTTAAAGCATTGCCAATGGCCAGAGAGCAGAGGGCATGTCAAGAAGAGTGGGAAGCCATCACACAGCTGTGATGCAGCATGCAGGCTATGGGGATAAGACAGCTTTCACAGGAGGGAGAAAAACCTTTGCAGATTTTCAGGTGGGGGAGAAAAAACCAGTAGAATAAACCTGAACAAAGCCACATCTTGTGGTTTCTTTGAAGCTGATCATTCTCAGCCTTCTATAAACTGCTGTGCATTTCAAGCACAAGAATGAAGATGAAGACCTCTGTGTTTCCAGCATGAAGCAGTGGTGTGGGACCGCACTGGAGGATAACCTGCACGGATATTAGCTTGGGAGATGCTGCACACAAATGCTACAGGCCACTCCTGGTTTAGGAAAGAAAGGATGAGTGAGAAAACAGCAGATGCCCTTCCAGAAAATACCTCATGCTGCGACCTGTGGCACAGTTGGCATCGGAGGCAGGCACGGGACAGCTGGGGTCTGAGCACTCCAGCCAGGCACTTATCTCCTACACTTTAGGTTTCTACCTAGGTATTTCCTGACATCTGAATGGGTAAGTTGAGCATGCTGTAAAAATAAAACACCACAGAGTTGAAGCTGGAAGTCAAAATTGTCACCAATTTTGAGACTTTAAAATTTCATCAGCAAAGAGAAACAATGAAATATCAAAAGTGCTACTTGTTTTCCCCCCAAAATCCCACTGGAATTTGTACTTCAAGCTACAAGAGATATAGTTACAGCTGATACAAGTTACTTAAGAATGACACTGAATTAGCATTCAGTTACTTGGGAATGACAAAGGAGTTTTCATTTTTAGTGTTCATAAGTCACCCAAATTAATTAGCGCTTTAAAGTGGCAATGAATCACTTCCTGAAATAATTTGTATTGGCTAAATTAATTCCTGTGAAGGGAGCCAATTTGCTGATTGTAAATTACAAGAGCCCCGACTAGCTCCTGTGTACACTGTGTACCATTTATAAGGCTACTGGGAAACAAAGGATGGCTACTTTTCATCAGTGAACAAGACTGCAGCTCTATTAAGTAACTAACTTATAGTGCTACAATTACGGGTTTCTATTTAAAGAATCCAAGCCAGACATCATTAAGAAACAAAGATGAATGTTCAGAAGAAAGGAAAAATAAACAGAAGAAAAGCTTGCTTTCTGAAAAGATGCACCAAAAACCTATTTGAAGGGAGTATTTCATCCTCTTAGATTAACAAAGAGAAATTCAGACATGCAGGGCTAATTATGAAGATACTTCCATCATAGGGCAATGCCCAAAGCCAACCTGAAGCCTGGAGTTCCAGAGCTGCCTCCTCTTACCCATGGTTAGATGACTGCTTTGAGACCCCCATAAATTTAAATTACTTTGGAGGAGTGATGAAGTGAGAAAACACAAACACATACATGGATTTCTACTCAGGCAGAGGAGATGTTTTCTTACCACTGGCAGCCTTCCTCCCAGGAGACCTCTGCACCCATCCAGTAGATCCCACCACCCACCCGCTCTTTGGTTAAAGACTGCAGCACTCTTTTCACTGGACTTCCCTTCTTTACGCCTCCAAAAGAAAAAAATGTACATAAAGCTTTATCTAAGCTAATTTGCATGGCTTTCTCCTGTTCTTATCTGCATCTCCTCACTGGTATCAAAGCCTCGACATTTCTGCTTGTGAAACCCTTCCCCGGTAACCTGCTTATCAGCAGTAATGAATACTTGTGCAAACAGGTACAAAATTAAATGGCTTCTTTACACTGATTATGATAGATTGAGCCATGCCTAATCTACATAATCAAATTGCTTCTGTGTTCAGCTGTAATACCTTTTTGCTGTCCTGGGAGCAGGTTCAGCCTTGGTTTCTCTTTCAACAGCTTCTTTCTGCGAAACACTAACCGTGCCTGGGAAAAGGGCTACTTGAGGTGCAATCATTTAACACAGCAAGTATGAGGCACATAAACTCTGCAAGAGGGCAGAGCAGGTCCAAACAACAGGTGTCCCCTTTAGGGAAGAAGAAAACATCCAGTAGGACACATAAGGGAAAGCAAAGTACAAACCAATCTCCTCCAGCTATGATCCACATACCTAGACATAACTGCAGTGACCCTTCCAAGACACGTAAGACATCTCTACCCACTTAAATGCACTGAGCTACTACCACTACTAAAATTTCCTCTCCCTATGCAAGAGCACCCCCTGTTAACATGCTACAAAAACAGAAGACTGTTGTTTTCAATCTCAAGACCAGATTTTTGATTCAAATCAAGCTGGTTAAAATGGATGGCATGGGTATATTGTAAAATCCTTGACTTGGGAAATTAAAGGATTTGGTCCAGGGAATGTTCTGAAAAGCATCTCCATGTCTAACTCATGTTTATCAAGTCACTTAGGCCAAAAGTATCCGGAAGCTTTCTCTTCTTTTAAATATTGATCAACTTTTAGCATAGAACAGGAAGGGAGAAATGGTTTTCCCCACAAACAGTAAGTAGGTGCTATTTAAAAAATATCCAACAGCCTCTTTGCCATTGTCCAAAACACAGCACTGCAAGAATCAGAGGTTTGCTTCATAGTTGGCCTGCTGGGAGGCTTTTTGTTTGCCTGTTTTATTCCAGAGTCTAAGAGAACAATTAACCTACAAGCTAGAGCTTATTTCTAAACACTTTTAAGAATTGAGAAGTGAGTAAACCTGGTGCAAAATGCTAATAAGCACTTAGGGCGAATAATTTCTCTTCCTCATTATGGCTTTGATATAGGTAAAAAGAAGGAGCTGCTGGACCTTTGAGTTGGAAAGGTGACAGGTCCAGAAAAAAGGTCTCTGCATCTTTGTAAGTAAAGAAAAAGCAACACAGAAGAGAAAAAATTAAAAGATGGGTTCTGGCAAGGGCTGCTGGCACAGCTTGACTTAGGCTCAGGAGGAAGTATAAGCCTGAATTACTTAAAAATAGATTTAAGAAAGAATCAATGACATTTCATCTGAAAGTTTTAGTTAAGTTTTAATTAGGATCTGAGATTTTGCTCTTAAGTGCATGAAGTGAAGGAGTACATGTACTCATGCTTCCCAAGACAACTGACAGATCTGAAACTTACTCATCTCATCTCAAAAGGTTAATTAAAGAACAATCCTTGAGAACAGCAGAGTATGGAAACCGAGAGTCTGCTCCACTGGGGAGCCCTGGGGAAAGGCTGTGCTGGCACCTCCCACCCCTCAGGAACAAAGTGAAGATTCTGCCCGGTGACCACAGCATGGAGACGAGCGAGATGCTTTGAACCAGCCCAGCAAGGATGGAGAACAGTGTGCCCACAGCACTCTCAAACTTGCTCACTGCGCTGCCTGTGGATCTGGGGCAGCTTTCCCAGCCCGTGCTGGGCCTCGCACGGCTGCTGGCCTGGAGCTGCTTCCACACACACAGTCCTTCAGCAGAGAGGTGGGATCACAGCCAGCAGTGAGAGGTACGTGTGGCAATTCTTATAATTAGGAAACTAAGGCAGAGTGACTCACCCGGGATCAAAACTGTAATTAAGCTGGAAATAGGCTGTGGGTTCCCTGAATCCTACAGATGCTGACAGCACTACAAGGCACAGGCCTTCTCCGGTACAGCCAAGCATCAGAAAAAAAAATGTCAGCTTTTAGGGAAGGCCTGTATATGCGAAGCTCATTTGAAAAAAATCACGACAACTTGAAGAAACATTATAAAAATGGAGAACAGGAGAGTTTCATCATTTGAGTAAGACTTTGTGGACATAACTGACCTTTGGTGTGCAGTAATTTAATTTCCTAAGAACATGAGCAAAGTCTCAATTAGGTCAGAGAGGATCGCTGCACCAGTAGAAGGGAAGAGGAATGTGCAGCTGGATCAGTGAAAAGATACGGTGCAAGGAAATGTTGAGGCCTCCTGGCAGAAGCAAGCGAGGCTGCTTGCTTGGTATGTACCACAGGCAGAGGCAAAAACCACTCACAGGCAGCTTTTTGCTGCTCTCTTTAAAAGCTAGAGCCAGGTACAGGGGAGAAACAGGCCACAGGAGAAACAGGCTCATTTAGAAGCAGCCCAGGGAAAAGCAGATGAATGCTAGAGGGAAAAAAAAGACCAGAACAGCATGGATTCTGAATGCTGCTTAATGGAGTGAAGCCTGAACATTATTTGGTGAGATCTTGACGGGCCTGATTTAACTATTACATTTTTGTATAATATTTTTCATCCTGATTATGAAGAATTGCTTGACAGCCTTTGGTGACTGCTTACAAGTTTCTCAGCCACTTAAGCAGAAGGTCTATCAGAGCACATTTATCAGAGAAAAGACTGCTAAGGAGTGGATGGCAACAGACATAACCGCAGGGGTGAGACATCTCTGTTATTGCCTGTAGAAGCAGTGGGCAAGACAATCCAAACACCAAAGTGAAGGCAGTTCAAGGAAGGGCATTTCTGGACACACGTTCCCACAGCATGTTTTTTATGCAGCAGAAAGACAAATTTCCAAACTTACAACAGCCACTCTTCACCTGAGACGTGTGTATATCAAGCCCTCCTAAATCCCCAGCCAGAAAGAAGCTGGTGGTCCCACACTGCTGACTCTCCTGCTCCCTGTTCAAACCACAATAGCCCATTTCTTACTTTTAAACACAAAGGGCAGTTCCAGACCTGTGGGTTTATTTTTGTTTTGACTCAGAAGTGTCCATCTGAAGTGAGTTTGTGTCAGTGACAACTGAATCATGGTTGTTGGGGCAGTGTCTGCACGTGCAGAAAGCAGATTGGCAGACTTACCCTTCCAAAGTGCTGTCTTTGTGAACGAAACATCTCAGGACAGCAGTCAGGCAACATTTCACTTCAGCTACTTGGAAGACTGCATTTCAGATCAACTCCTTTTTGCCCCCTCTCAACAGGCCCATTAAGTATCTGATCTGCAAACCTTTTACATACAAGAGTTACTTGCTCCATTTTGTTTATGCAAGCCTTTCAAGAGCACTCTGAATTCAAAAGCAGGATTTTGTTCTCCACAGCAGCCCCGTTCTGAAAGGCCACACTCACAAAAGCTGCATCAGGTCTGCCTGCCACATTAGTACTCATGCCAGAGATGTGAATTCAGTGTCAGTGGAACAGTCACTGAGGTGACTGCAGCCTGCACTCACCTCCTTTATGTATCTACTCATCTAAACACGAAGGCTGTGTTGCAGTGAGCAAAGCCAGACAGACACAGGAATGTTGAGACATGGCTCCACAATGAGTATCTGTAGGCGCTGTCATTAAAGCAACAAAAACCCCACTAACGCACCCACAAAAACCATCAAGTGCCAAAAATACAATGCTGCTTTTGGGATTTCAGATGCCATACAGAGGAATTCAAACACCCAGGTGGAAGAGTTAAGATCACAGCAGTCTTTTGTCCCCCAGAATTTCAGTTACCCTGCAAATGATCAGGGTTCTCACAACGACCTGCAAGTACCCTTACTTTTCCCATGAACAGGAAAATACCAAGTGCAGTCAAACCCTCAGCAAGGCTATTTTGTGAGAAAGCAGGAGGCATTCCTCCTGCACCCGAGCAGAAAGCTTACCCCATCTGGAAGTGCCCTCCAGCACACAGCGCTCACAAACTCATTTGTGTCATCTTCTTTCCGGTCCTTGTCCAGGACACTTTTGACTGTATCAAACTTGAACGTCAGCAGTGTCTTTGAGAGGCCCTTATAGTATAAGTAAAGGGAATTATTTTCGCTTCCTAGAAATAAAAAAAATATAAGTATACAAGATTAGGTTCTGGTAAGACAAACAGAAATAAGGATTCTTAGCTCTTTCATTGCTTAAGACAAGCCCAGACATTTCCTTGTAGTTATCGTTGCGCTCATGGTGCCCTGGCAGCTGGAAGCGCTCCACAGCAAACTTCCATCACGCTTAATAATAGGACACGGTTTTATTACAAGACAACTGCCAGCATGCAGCACATCTGCAAAACTTACAGGATCCCAAGAACCTTCCGCAACCTCCTCGGGGCAGAGCGTTTGGAGCAGAGCATCTGCACTACCACAGGAAGCACTGCTACATCCAGCCTGCTCAGAGCCACAGCTCGAAGGCAGGTAGCACTGTCAAAGTTTTGCCTGCCAGAATCAAGTAGGACAATTTGGTCTGCGGAGGCTTAAGCAAGAGAGACTGGACTGTACAGGCTTTATTTAGAAATCCATCCCAATTTCTGCCTTGCAAGGTGCACAGCAATCAAAGAACATACAAGCAAAGGTCCTCCCTTCAGTGCTGGCACAGCTGTCCTGCTCATCCCACAGCTATCAGCCTGTCACTGCCTTCCCACCAAGAGCTGTGGATTTACAGAGCTTCGACAGCCTCATTTAAGCAGTGAAAGGACAGGAAGAGCCAAAGGGGTAGCTAATGAGTCAGCCTTCTAAGGAGCTGTTTGCAATGCGGGCACTACTGCTTCACCACGCAGAATGCCATACTAAGTGACAAGTACTGGATCCTCGTGTGGCCCAGGCTACTGGTGATGCACGAGGATGTGCCAATTGTTAATCCTGAAAGACGTAAATTATATCAACACCAACAACATCAGCAGTTGATTTTGATGACAGCAAGCCTGAATCATCATGCACAAACAACTCATCTGCAAAGGCAGAAAACCATTTATATACCCCCTGAGGCCAGGGCTGCTAAGGCCATTCCCTGGAGGGGAAGGAGGGTGGAAATTCAGAAAAATTTTCTATTTAAAAGCCCACGCAGCTGTACAGCACAAGTGCTGGTGTGCTTTGCAACTGGTGAGGCCCCAGCTCCGACGAATCCCATCAGCGTCTCAGAGTGGCTGCTCTACTCACCACAGGCAATGTAGTCTCCGTTGGACGCCAGCCCTACGAAGTTCTTCTCGTTGATGTGACCCTTGAAGGAGCGCAAGCAGTGAGGCTTCCCTACGTTCCACAGCTTCAGCTGACTGTCTGTTGACCTGAAAACAATACTTCAATTCACCCTGCTGCCATATGGCAGGAACTCCTCCCTGGCCACTCTACTCTGCTCCTCAACACTCCAATGACAATGGAAATGTAGGAAGCCTTAGTGCACAACAGGAGATTTATCCCACTTTCAATCACATGCAGCTCAGCTTGAGCTCAGGAAGGTATCACCTTATTTTAAAAGCCTGTCAAAACACATCACACGTTTGAATAAAAACGTCCCTGAAGTATTACTCTTCCTTTCTCCTATCAATTGCAGAGCCCTCCACTGAACTGCATGGCCTTTGGGCTATCACTGCCTCCTCCAGATCCTCACAGACTCAGGACACATCAAAGTTATTTATTTTTTAAACCTTTACAGCATGGATAAAATCTGTTCCCTTCTCCATGCCAGCTGCAACTCTCATTCATGTCTTTCCAGGGCTTGGGTAGGAAGCAGTCTCCTCACTCCCCAGCAGCCCTGAAGCATGTTCTCCTCCTCCTGCCCAATACCAAGCAGCAGCACAGAAAAACCTATGGGAGCTCAGAGCTGCTGTTAGAATTAAATCTGTTTTTCTCATGTGTAATCAAGACTGCATGGATACAGAACTCAAGCTTCTACTTTTTTCACCTTGTTAGGGAAAGCTAAATATTACTATTCAAAATATACAAAATATGTTGGGATTAAATCACAACCATTGTTTTCTATGGTTCCCCCACATGCAAATATACCTGCCTTGGAAATGTTTTTCTGTTTACTGTGAGAAAACATTTTGCCTTTGGGGTTAGCAATCTCTGCTGCCTGGCAGACCTCAAATAGGAAGATCCCACATTTCCAGGAGATATAGGATTAATTTCTTCCCCCAAAGCTGAAGAGACATGAACATAATCTCACTTCACAGGCATTATTTCCTAGCAATCACAGCTTACATGGCTCTGGCATTCTGGCACTCGTTGATACACAGTTGGGGAACAAACTGATATGGTGGAACTGAAGCCCCATGAAGCCTTCTTAAAGAAAGGGACAGTGCTGTTTTGACCCCTAAATTTGAAAGAGATTGGGAGCAGGACCTGTCAGCCTCCTGGGTGGGAGGGAGGGGAAGCAGGCAATGCTCCCCACACAGCTCATGTCACCAACCTTGCTGCTCCCCGAATATTTAGAGCTGAAAGGAAAAAACTTAAATCACACAACATCCATCAAGTATTACCAATGACGTAAGACATCGGCCCTACACCAATGTCCCATTTACCTAAAAATATAGCACAAAAGAGGAGAGATGCACCTTCTGCTATCCTGCAAAAAAGCTTATCTCAGTCCTCAGTGACAGCTGGAATGACAAAGGAGCGATAAGGGAGCTGCAGCAGGATTTGTTAGTCAGTATTATTAGTTAGTATGAGGTCAGATCAGAAAGAAGGTATGAACTTTATCTGTAATACTGTGACTTAAGCAGGAGTGCACTCCTAACTCCAGGGCGAGATGGGAGGCCCAAACCAGAGCATTCAGCTTCTCTGCCCGGTGCTTGTTCCCCATCTGTCCCTGCCCTATGCTGCTGCTCACTCTCCCTTCCCTTGTCCTTCCTCTCAGGGGAACAGCTCAGAGAAGGCAAAAAGGTGTATACTCCTGCTTCTTTTGGCCCACAAGTACAGGCAGATGCCTTCTGTGCTATTAGGACAGCTGTATTTTTAAAATGCTGCTTTTAAAAGCTTCAGAGTTGCCTGGAAACTAAACTTTTCCGCAGCCAGGAAAAAGCAGCAAAAGACTAATCCCTGGTCCACAAGCTGTCAGATTCCTGTGAAAGCTGCTGCTCTTAGCTACCCATCAAGAAGACCTCACATACATAGGCACTTAACCTCTATATTTCACTGGCATACATACTAGGTGTCTTCATTAAAATAAAAACACTTAAGTCTATCAGTAATGGAAAGTTTTTACTGTTAACGAATTCCCATCAAGCTCTAGCCATGTTTACATTGCTTAGGATAAGCATGCTGTGAAAGAAGAAAGCTATCCACCCCTGCACTGCAAGGAGAGAAAAAGGCCATTGATCCTGGTGGCATTACACTGCTCTTCTGGTTTCATACCCTCTCCAAAAAAATATTTAGGATGTGCTGCTCTGTTAAATGTCTCGCTGTAAATCAGCCCTGCAATTAATGTGTTGTGCTAAATACCAGGCAGTTCTGAACACCCCTGAGGTCAGAACCTAACTCTACAAGGCACAGAAAATCAATGCAATCCATAAAACAGCTTCAGCTAGAAATCCAGAGAATCTGAATATGCATATAATTTTTTCTTAAATCAGTGCTTGTTTTTTGAGAATCACTACTGCTGTTGCCTCTACTCAGTTTGCAAAAGGAAAGGCAGGAAAAATAATCTGCTCTGACGTTTCCCCCTGTTCACACAGAAGAAGGCAGGTGAACCCTTCAGTTAGTCCCCTCACCCTGTTGCTGCCTGTCCAAGTCTGACAGCTCTAACAGCTCTATTGATAACTCCTCTCAGAACTTTGAGATGCTTTCTCAGAAAGCTGACCCAAGCAGAACAGGGTCATTCTGTCCTAAAACATCCCATAAATGATGCTCCACTTGATTATGGCTGTAAAACATTCCCAGCCTCCTCCTGTTTTTACTAAACACTTTCTCCAACAGAGATGTGGTTCAAAGCATTAAATTTAATTTTCTCTGTGTTCTAGATATGAATTTGCAGCCTTATAGAGTTATAATGTTAATAGAAGTAAGAAGAGAGAAGCTGATTAAATATGAACAGTACCAGAAGCCACCAGGGAATCCTCCACCATGCAGCTCAGCTCAGAGTAACTCACTTGCAGCCTCAATACCTTAAAATGTTCTGTTTCACTGTGTAAAAACATGGGACAGAACCAAGCTGGATAAGCACTGGCTCAGCAGAAGGCAGCAGGCATACTTCCTGGGACTAGATCCACCCCTGTGGTCCATCCCTGCTGCCCTCAGGTGTTAGACACGAATGTGCTGAGATCAAAGATCCCCCTGCACCCCCCCACCTTTCCCATGAGGTAAGAGGGGTTCACATCTGGTTTACTGAAGAGGCTTGCAGCCAGTCATTCCCAATTTTCACTGCGTGACCTGACAGACACATTCATTCCCACGTCATTGAAAACCTACCTAGAAGAGAGGCAGCCACATCTGGCTTTGGGGCAGACCCATCTGGCCATGTATCTAAACAGAAGCTGAAGAATATTGTTCCTCAGGGCCTCCACAGCAGATCTTATGGTCTGCCCTGGTTGAAAAGCTGCATGCTATTAGAGCCACGAAACAGCTTCTCTCTGTCTACCTTCTAACCCAAATATAAGCCTAAGAAGGGCCTTCATGGAGCAGATAATAAATTACCAGAGAACAGATCAGTCAGTCCTACTTGAGTTGCTCTCAGGCTGTGGCTAAACCTCCTCTTCAGACCATACATACAGCAGCACCACTTGATCACTTCTGTCACTCATTAGCTGGGTTTTACTGCAGATTATTATCCCCAGGGCTCTGCCAGCAGCTTTCTCTATCACAGAGCTCTGGTCAGGAGCATCCTCAGTGCACACAGTGAGAGGAAAGTCCACCTGCAGCTTCCCAAAGTCAGGGCTTGCGGACAGGAGCCACGTCTAGTTGTCTTCATATTCCTCTCGAGCGTTTTAGCTCCACAAGACAGAGCACAGCCAAGCGACACCAAGAATGAATTTCTATTTTTGACTCAGAGAAAAGCAACGATCTGCTTCCCAAAAGCACAGCAGCCTGTGAGAGCAGCCACCCACGCAGGTGAACGTGCTCAACAGCCCTGAAGAGCACTGCGAAGCGAGGGCTACGAAGTTTTTAGCCTACATAAAAGGCAACACTTACGCCGAGACGATTTCTTCCCCGCTCACAAATTTTGCATAGGAGACTGCCTTGCGATGCCCTTTGAACACCATGATGGGCTGCTTAGTGTTGCGAAGGTCGTAGTAGTGAACACAGTGATCTGGAGACAAGGAAGGAAAGGAGAAAAATTTAATCAGTTGGGAAGGATGCACAGGATCTGTAATAATCACAAAAATAATCGCAAAAATCCTGCCTGCAGCTTCCACATCTCACTTCAAGCCCCATCTAGGATAAACAGTCTGCACTACAGCAAGAGAGTATTTAGGCAGGCTTCCTAAAACAGCCCCAAAATTAATTCCACAAGGGTCCATGCTCCCTTTCAAAGGGTCAGGAAGGGAAAAAGGTGCATTCATATGTGTGTGCCTGTACACGTGTCCTCTTGCAAACCCCTTGTACCCGTAAGACCCATGTTCAAGGCAGCAGCTAAAAGGACTCTCACCTCTTCTGCCTGCCTTCTCAGCTTCCTACCCAGCCACTCCAGTTGCCATTTCTAATTCCCAGCATCCTCATTTTCCTTCCTCAAGCTGTCCCCTCTTGCAAAACCGTTGAAGAACTCAAGGGTAAAAACTTAGTCTCCTTCTTAAACTGGATTGTGGAAAATCAGGATTACATTTGTCATGCTTGCTTCTGGATGGATAACGTTCATACCTTTGTTTTTTGCTTCTCTCCTCTGACTTTATTATCAATCAAGAAAGAATTAGCATTTCTGCTAACGAGGGAACAGACTAAATTCCACTTCATCTTAAGATTTAATTCACAGATGTGCCCCAGTGCCACAACCATATAAAAGGGATCACAGCAGAATTCGTGATACATTTTCTTTTCTGCACAACTAAATGTCAATGCCCAAGAAAACAGAAAAACAAGAAGAAGAAACCTCATGAGACCCAAGCCCCAAACACCCTCCCCAGCACTCCTTCCAGCTCAACAAGGTTAATAACCATCTCCCTTCCCAACTTCCAGCATTTAATGTTGGATTTCATTTAATTACCCCTTGCTATTCTGGAAGCACAGGGAGGGAAGGCCACACACATGGAAACCAAGCTGGACACCTCTCTCACCGAGCAACTTGTGATACCCAGACATCAGCTGAAAACTGCTCTCACCCTCCTCCCAACTGAAATAATGTCCCACTGGTGGAAGTTTATCACAAAGATTACACAGACATGAATTTAAATGCCAATAGCTACAGCTATTTTTGTATTTGCACAGCACTTCAAAGCTGGGTGTTGTCTTCTGCACAGCTGAGAGACCCCCTGTCCCAAAACCCCACGTGGTTTGAGAGATAACCAGGTTTACACCAATCAAGCTACTGCAACCACCATCAGACCAGCAAGGGGAGCTCCTCCCCCAGATTAAGGAGCTAATTGGTGGCCAAGGAAGGACGGGGTGGTGCTGTGTCAGAAACACCTTCAATAAAACAAGGTGGGCAGGCAAGCCACCTTCTCCTCTCACTGCTTCCAGCACTTTACTCTCTGCAGATGGCCAGCTCAGCTCAGAGGTCTCTCTGGGTAAGGATTTCTGGCTCTCTTCCTCCTCAAGGTGTAAAAGCAGATGCTCCAAGCAGCCACACCAAGTTTTCTCCACCACATATACTGCCGAATTACTCTGCTGTGTTGAAACCCAGCAGCTATTGCACCCCTTACTATCAGCACTGAAGCTGCTGTGCCCCAAGCACTCTTTCAAACAGCTCCTGTGTCTTTCACCTCTGAAATATTAAACCTCCAAACAACCAAAATCCCAGTGTGTTTCTGCTATTTGGGTATTTCAATTAGCTGTAGAACAACATGACGTTGCAACAGGCTTATTAAACAAGGGGATAATTTTCTAAGGGACTTTGAATTAAGCATCAGCACTGTAGCAAGATTTGGGCATCTTGGTCTCTTCTACTTCTTTGAAAGCTGGAGCCAAGAAACTCCACAGTTTTTCATCTATGCAGCAGACCTGTGGGAGCTATGAAACAGTTAACTGGCAATTACTATTTTAATGAGCAGAACGATTCTAGCAGGGCTTTTTATTAGGAATCAGTCAGTGGATAAGCCTTTCAAGTCTATTTTTGCTTAGTTTCAATGCTGGCCCATCATTAGGGCACCCTTCTGAGCACCAGATTTTATCCTTCAGAAAGAGGCAGGGAAAGGGATACCTGCAGATGGCTGCGTGTGAGCAGCTGGAGCAATGCAGAGAGGAAAGAGCCGTAGCAGGGCAGACAAGTCTATTTGCAGAGCAGAGCCACGAAGTTGCGTTCACCTTCCAAATATCCCAGTAAACAGCTCAGAGCCTGCCAGCATCCGGCCCCAGCACGGCTGTGCCTCTCGGCATCGGCAGGGCAATCAATCACTGTCTGCTCTCATCACAACGGGGCTGAGGGATCCAGCAAGGCCAGTGGGTTCTAAAATTAGCCACTTAATTATTAATTGATTATTTCAGCAGATGAAGTGTTGGTGCCCAACTGAGTTTTAGTTTTTTGTTTGTTTTTTTAAATTCAATTGAAGCAGCTATTTTTAAGTAGATGTATGAAGACGAATGCTCACGGCATTCATTAAAATCTGAACAGGTGGTCATGTTTTACAATTAAAGAGATACTCTCTCTTGTAGGCCATATGGACTTTGCAAAAAACATGATAAAAATGCCATCTGGTGAGGAAGTAGAGAGCCCCAAAGTGAAGCTAAATGAGTAAAATACAACTCCCAGGTACCCCAGCAGAAGCCCTGCCTGGTGGACTTTGATGAGCTGAAATTGTCTGGGATGGGCAGCATCCCTGGCACACCAGCAGCTCCGAGGTGAGGTGGAAGGTTGCTCTGGGAGGCTCAGAAAATGAGTTTTTCCCAAGAGGCAGCTGAAGGTAAGGGAAATGGAGCGGGCAACGAGGGGAATCAAACACTTCCTGAACTCCACAAGAACCTGTAAGCTCATCCAGCATCCCAGCACTGGCTCCTGCCCTCGGCATCCCTGGCAGACCATGGAGCATGCTCCACTGCTAACCACCAACACCAGGGGTATTTGCTTCTTGTTTGCTCCTCAAAATGAACATTAATATCATAATTTAGCTGGTTTCCACCCCAACTGGAAAACTCAGAAAAAGTTCATCTTGGTATTCACATTTACAGAGTTAAAGCCTCCTGCCTGCCCAACCCTTGGGCAGCAACAGCTCCCTGCTTCACCTTTTCTGCTGCATTCAGGCTTAATTTAAATATTCATGAAATAATGGGAAAGAACATGTATACATTTCATAACAAATTAAACACTCCAGAACAATTCTCATCTAGTTCAATGTCACTGCAGAAGCTGAGCATGACAGAAATCTGCTGCTACATTTTCTGAATTCAAATGTTTGCTGGCAAGTCATTTTATTTTTTATACATTTATTTTTAAGTGGTCTCAGAAGGCAGAAAGGGCAGCTAAGCTCTGCCATTGCTGCTGAGAGGTCTCTGACCACAAGCCTGAGTTTTTAAATAGTGCTTTTCCATTACACTCAGCTTACTTCCCCTTAAGACACTGCTGCTTTCACCTTTGAGCCATCTAGTGACAACTAATCAAGAATTCAGACTTCTCCAAACTTCTGAGAGATCTTGCCACCTCTTCAGTAAATACAACCTGTGTCAGCAAAGGATTGCATCCCTCGCTGCTCAGCTGCTCATAAATTCACAAGACTCCAGCTGGCAGCAAAAGGGCGAAAGAGAAGGATGGGTTTGTGCTGAACAAGGTGAAGGGATCAGCACCTCCTCAGCCTCAGTTCTCAGATTCAGCCTGGTTGCACGGGTGGGGATGCACTAAATTAATTGATGATGTGGTTACATAGTCATAGGAAATCAGGTTTAAGAACTGCTAAAATAAGAGAATTGGGAATTGTTAATGGAACCAGCAGCATCTTAGGTAATCTCTGAGCTGTTTAGAAAAATGGGGTTGATCTTGGATTTTTGGTTGTTCAAACAAAGGAAAGAAAAGGACAATGTCTGTTTTTGCCAAAAGTGATTTTCCTTACACTTAGATTTGTTAATAAAATTTACAAAGCTGCTGTTACCAACAGGCTTTAGGTTCAACACCACCTATTGTAAAGCTCTTACTGATGAGCAGCAGCTCCACAAAGAGCAGCAAGGGTTATGACAGGGCATCACACAGCAGCAATTTTATCTTTCACTGAGCGCCAGCACACACAAGGCAGCCACACACAAAAACCAGAGAGCAGAGCAGTCTCAAACTCCAGCTACCCAGCAATTCCAGGTAACATTCATCTTCCAGGTCATGTGTTTCACCCACCTTCACCATGAACATTAATCAGCATCAGCTAATTCACAAGACCCCCCAGGCTTTTTTCAACCAAGAACCACTTACTTGAAGGAATATCAAGCCAAGGACAGCAAAACAAAAATTTACCTGCAATGCAACAGTTTTATATTCAAAGGATGTAACAACTAGAAAGCCCCAAGAGCTGCATACAAAGGTTCTGTGGCTCTCTCCTGGAAAACTAAATTGCTGGAGAATCGATGCCCATTTTTCTTATTCCAATCATTTAAAAATGCACATTTCTCAACTGTTCAATATTTAGATTATCGATCCATTAAAAAAATAAGTCCTTGACATTACTTGGATTTCTCAATGCTCACAGACTTGAGAATATAAGTGGTGCTCCTTGTTCCACAGCAGATGAACATCACGGACAAGAAGATGCCCATATTCAAATGCAGAGCTGTCGGGTAGGCAGCCAGATGTTAATTAAGTGGTCTGGTAGAAGTATTCTGAGATTAATGCACATTTTGGACTTTTTAAAAAAAAATAAAATACATCTCCAATAGCAAACCTAAAGGTAAAAATAATTTCATACATTATTGCTCTGGCTACAGCCTGCAGTCCTGCACACCTCTTGCTACAGATCTTTTACTGAAACAGAAGCTCAGGCTGGAGTGTAATCTTCAATGTGCTCTTGTGCTTCTCTGACCATGATGATCTGATCTGTTACATCTGGTAACTCATGTCCTCAGCTCATGATTGCCTCATCTTCTTCATTTGTCTGTTGTCCTCCATACAAACTTCAAGCTCGGATCAAGGCTGGCTTTTCACCAGTGAAACTCTACATCAGCAGTAACAATAAGAGACATTTATAGTCTGAGGGGGTGTATTTAAATGACTTGTTTAACAAGACGAACTGAGTCAGAGCAAATTTGGTGCAAGATACCTCTGCTCACCATCAATTAGATTATCCTGGGGAAACCAAAAGAACAGCAAAATAAAAGGATGTGAAACAAGCCCACAAAATGCTTTTCATCAGAATGAAAGAGGAGAGAAATGACTTCGTAACATTTCGTTTCACTTTTATTTCCATTGGCTAAAAAAAACGACTTCAGAGATCCTGGAGGAAGCTTCTATCACTCAAACACTGAAGGGGTTAGCTGACATCCAATTATATATATTTAATCATCTACCTACATTAACTGATCTTTCCTTTCACTCGTTTCTGCTCTGTATACCAAATGTAAGCAAGATCATTCAGTTTTCAGGGCTCCGAGTTGTATCTAGGCAACTTGCTTAGCAGGAAAATATAACTACACCCTTATGCCTTCAAGTGTCCAGAGCACAGTGGTTCAAATCAAAGCTTGTTTTGAGTGTCTCTGGGTAAAACGAAAGAGTACCTGCTGTTATTTCCCTAAGAGGTATGTCATGAAAGAGGGGATAAGCCATCTTGATGAATATTTACTGAACATGAATAAACAAGAGGTAGAAGCACAGAACTTTAGATGGGTTAACCAAAAGTCTCTTTTTTGGCCAGGCTCAGTGTGATTTCTTGCTATAAAAAAGGAAGCTTGCATCCACAAAGGTAAAGTCTTTGGCTGGACTAAAAATGGAAACAGGATCAGGAGGCTCACATGAAACCTCAGGTCTCACAAGGAGAAACTTTTCTTCTGTTAGGGAGGAGAAAGAGGAAGGAGATAAAAAAGAAAAAAATCCTGATTTAAAAATAAACTCAAATCACTGTACTTCTATACAGTACACTGAAGATGACATACCACATTAGAGTACCTTGGTCCTTAGAGAAACCTGAACAAGGGCTGGGTAAACAAGTGCTGCTCTCTCAAACACCCGAGGAAAGGCAGACGGCTGCCATCAGAGCCCAGACCTTGAAAATTAAATGCTTGAAAACCCATGTCCCTAAATTCCAGAGGAAATCTACAAAAGCCATCTACCGAGCTCCAGAGTTACTTACAGACTAACTAAAAAGCCATTAATAAAAAAAGTGGAACCTCTCCAGTGGATCTTCCACATACCTGCGCACCAGGAAATGGAGCCTCCCTGCCAAGGCAGTGATATCAAAGGCTGGTTGAAAGACAACTCAGAATTTAATTATGGGGAAGCTCAAATGAAACCTAATCCTATATAGAATGCCATTTCTGTTAGAAATCCATTTTTGCTCAAGGGCCTTGAAAGTCAAGGAGTACTGTAGGTTGGAAGGGACCTCTGAAATCCAGCTAGTCCAACTGGCCAGTCAAGGATGGGACAACTGCAAAGTTGGATTCAATCTCCAAGTTAAATAATTGTGTTCAAGAATCTTACTCAGTCATGCTCCAAGTATTTCCAAAGACAATTCTATAAACTCTTCCCTCAGCTGTGTTGAAAGTGCTCTTATGTCAAAGGATTAGGAAGAATTTTTTTTTTTTTAATACAAACTTGCTTAAGCTATTTGCTACTGACATAAGAAAGGCAAGGCATTAGCCCACCTCTCAGCATTATAGAAATAACGTTTAGGCTGCGTTTTGCTGCACAGGTTTCTGGCTTCTCAGATGTTTCAGGTTTTGTCTATCTACGCCCACATGATGGGGGTGGATGAAGCACTGTCATACAACCTCAGTTCTCTTTTAATTCAACTTTTTTTTCTTACTAGTGAAAAAGAAAATGAACTGCTGAATTTTAACTGCTGCCAAGCCTGTAATACCAACAACAGTACTTGCACGTCTTCATGTGACCGAAGTGGCTTTGTTCAGAAAGTTTAGGGTGGAGATTTAATCTTCCCTACAGCAGAGAGGCAGGCTGGAGTTTGAACATCCATATGTGAGTCTTGCTCTGGAGAGAAGACTGGGGACATAGGACAGCTGAACATTTCATCTTTGGGAGTAATTCAACTCAACAAGACACGTGAAACTTCATGCAGCAAACCCCCCCCGCCAAAAAAAAAAGAAAAAAAAAAAGGAAAAAAAAAAAAAAAAAAAAACATATGTTAATCTCAAAA
>VZTE01005470.1:159200-197437 GCA_013397775.1 Eulacestoma nigropectus | reverse complement strand
AAAAAAAAAGGCTATTCTTAATCTTGAGTCTCTTCCAGGGCAGAAGAGAATGTACGGATGAAAAAAAGGGTCTTTATTACAGCAACAGAAATGCAAGGTGGCATTTGAGAAAGAATGGTGAAGAAGCCTTCCAGCCAACAAAACACTATAAAGAGATTTATTTCACTTGAGGGAGTAATACTGGAACGAGAAATGATCAGTGCAGGCTTTGGCCTATCACAAACCATTTCTGGGAGGGAAGACAGTGTGATAGTTTCCACTACATAAAAGAAATAGATGCTTCAGGAAAAGAAAAGAGATGACAACGCATTAGGGACAGGAAAAAGTGGACCTGAATTCACAGGAACAAAGCCCTGCACTAAAAATTAGCACAAGAATTTTCTGAAGAAGAAATTAGATAACATCAACAACAGTAAGTTGACATCAGTGCCCTCTGTACAAACCATTTCCCTTACTGTAAAGGCAAGAGATTAAAAATGGGTTTGATACAGCCTGAAGCAAAGAACCTTTGCAGATGAAACTATCCAGAGCATCTTGCTGAAGAATGCAGTGTGCTGTTTCCCCTCTTGCAGCACGACAAATCACATGAGGAGCAGACAGCAGAAATCAACCCATTTCACCCCAACACCTCCCTGCAGAATACTGCAGCACAGGTAAAGATAACTGGTATTATTCATTTTTTCCTGTTTGTACTTTCTCTTCCAAAAAAGCCCCAATAAAGCCAGAAAAATTTATCCCAACAGCCATTATCACAGGCATATTAAAATGTTTGCTGGATATGGCTTTGTATTCACAATTTTTTGTTCCAGCAGAAACTGCAAGTGCTTTGTTTCTATAACCAAGACAAAATTACTCATTTGATGCATTTGTTTTTTCCCCATCTTTTTACCTGAAGTTTCCTTTGCAGTGAAGGAACAGTTTTTCTCTGAATAACCATTTTCTGCAGCCTTAGGGAAATCTCAGCAATCTCTTCTAGAAGCAACACTCTGGTCCACAGCAGCAAACTGGAACAATGCCCTTATTTTGTATTTCATGTGTGTGTCCAAGATGATTTGGGATGCGGTACTTCACTTCTATTTGCTCTCAGAGTTCTGTCTAGACAAATGGTCTCTCTACAAGTGGTACCAGACTCCTGGGGAGGTCCTGCACATCTCATCTTCATAGGTGTCAAACATTCAATGGCCACCCAAAAAGGGATTGAACTTGAGAAAAGCATTCAATACCTATTTTCTCTGCAGGCAAAAACCTCCCCTGTGTGCTCTAAAGACTATACAAGATTAAGCAAGGTCTGTATGATTCATTTTGCTGGTGGCAAAATATTAAAAAAAACACAAACAACAAAACCCTTTAAAGTGAGGAAGCCACAGAGCCCGTGATGTTAGCGAGGAGATGAAAGGAAGTTTCTAAAGCAGAGGAAGGCACATGGGTATTTGGGGATGACAACTTAATCTCATTTTCCTACACTGCAATACAGATGATGGGAAACAGCCTCCAAAAATTAGATTTAAGGAATCCAATGGAAATCCACCCTCAAAAAAACCCTATTTAGGGTCACAAATCCAGCCCAGGTTTTCATTTAACAACACAAATCCAGCCCAGGTTTTCATTTAAATGAACAAACAACACAGCTTTGAGAGGAAGGAAAACGAGCAACAGTGTTCTGTTTAGTAAACTGGATGATAAAAGGAGCACCGCAAGAAAGATCCACTCCATGAAAACTGAAATAAAGAGCTGAGGTTAGACTGAATGTCTGGTAGCCTCAGTTTAATCTCTGGCAAAACCAACAGCACAATAAGACCCTTCTACAAAAGAAAGGCTCAGGGATGTGCCCGCAGAGGGTTTCAGGTCAGCACTTGAAATATTTTGACAGAGCTCTGCAGGAAAAGACTATACCCAGCTTCAGCCAGTGATTTGCATCTCTTACTCACACCAACTGTACTATTTTTTAAAAAATATACACCAACACTTGCATTCCTCTAAAGATCTATATCTCCCTCTGCTGAACAGATAAAGAGAACAGCAGCCTTGATGGGAACTGCCAACTGGGTTTTTAACCTTTGTATTCCATGGATTCCCTATGGCTCAAAAGTTACAGATGATATTTGCCAGGTTATGGATAATGGTCTTTACACAGTGGGGACATTTTTTTACTGACTTGTCTGAAGCTTTTGACACAGCAGCCCATAAAGCCTGCACCTTAAATAACTTGTCTTGCATTAAGGAGAGAAGGAGGAGACATAAAACATTAGATCCTAATCAGTTGAGAAAAGGGCTGTGATGGGAGAGGGAAGCAAAATAGATTTCTCTAGAACTCTTTCGAAACTTTGACCTTTATGGTTCTAAAGAGCTACAGTGATTTCTCACAGGAATAAGGCATAGATGATTTTGTGCAATTCAAGGATTGTCATCTATCAGACTTGCTGGAGAAACGAAATATTTAGTACACACAAGCAAGATTCACTAATGCTACAAAGCTAATGAAGACAACAGCAGTAATAACCTGCAGCTTTGGAAATAATTCATTCTTTACATCTGAAAGAGGAAAAAATAATTATACAGTGTTCAGATGCAACATTCAGTTATGCTCCAAATCCAGCTTTTCTCATTGGCTATGTAACATGCATAACTCTACATGCACTAGTGCCTGTAAGCTGATGTCCAAAATAAGTTTTATGACACCTAAAACATGTGAGGAACAGTCATTTTATGGCAAAAAGTGCTTCAATCCATGCTGTTCAAATGTACTAGATCCTGGAAGAGATGAACTTCTTACATGAGCACCAGGAGCCTTATTTGTACAAGGAGTGCTGGGTACATCTATCAAAGCCAAAAATACTGTGTCATTTGCTGAACAGGTCTCTCTCATTTCAAGATATACACTGCACTCAACAAATACTCTTCTTACTGCAAAACCCATGTCAGCTCTGGTTCTTGAAGGAATCAAAGTGCACAAGTCACGGAGCTGTGATGGAGGGAAAGGGCAGCACAGTCAGATTCCCTGGAACCACACACTCCAAGAGGTCAGGATCATGTAGACAAGGGCTTGAGGCATTACAAAAGACAGATGTAAACAGGAACATCCTCGATAAGATTTTAAGAGTGCATTCATGAAGCAACAGCTTTCAGGCTTCTGTTGTATTAGCAGACATCATACAAAGAGAACCAAACAGGCTTCAGAGCAGTCAAAGTGGCTCTAAGGAAAGCAAAGTGCAGGCTCCCCAGAATCTGAGCTTGCCAAATTATCAGTCAAACCTGATTTTAGTCCAGAACTACATTTTGCTTCACTAGCTTGAGGAGGTATTAGCCTTCTTAACTAGGTTCTGGAGATGATGATCTGATTCATTACCTAAACTGACCTCACAGCAGACTCCAATGGAAGAGAGGAGGGATATTAAATATAGTGTCACAATTGCTAAAATCCAAGCTTCAGATAAGAAGGCTTAAACCCAGGTATGGTGGATTATGTATAAAGGGAAACAAGCTCAGGAAAGCATGTGATGATACACAGGTATCCCATGTGGAAAAGAAGCAACGTACCCTAACTAGGCAATGAAATAAGTTATGTGAAGAGCACCTAGATTTGCACACGCATCTACAGTCTCACTTCTTGTCATCTTCTTGAGATTTATATGGCCAATAGGAACCTTGCCCAAACATTCAAAACTCTATGCTTAAAAACTCATGCAATGTTTAGATGCTCAGACGCCATGAAAAGATGCCTTTGAGATGAGAGCCCACACTGCACTCACCGGTTACAGATTTTCCTGTGCAATGTGACAATCTTCACCAGTTAGTGTGGGAGCACAGCACCCAAATAAAAGGCTGGAACAGTTAATCTCTGCACCAGTCTGAACAGGAGAAAGCACAGGAAGACATTACAGAGGACGGCATTCCAAAGAGCAATTCCTGTGAATGAGCTACCAGAAAAACTGCAGCTTTGGAAACTGCCGAGGTTGGAAAGCATTAAACTCTTAAAGGATACAGCAACAGCTAGCAGCAAGAGCAATTTGGCATTCTGAGAAAAAGATGAATGTTGGAGTTGCCTATCTGTTCCTGAATTTCAAGGCTCATTTCAATTTAAGTCTGAATTTCGTCACATTGACTAAATGACTTCTATGCCAGTTGTAAGACAAAATGTTCAGGAAAAGAATATTTAAGCAAACAATTAGCAAGCTCATTTCTGCTAATAACAGATTTATCCTTTTCTCTAGAGAATCAAATGGAGCTTTTCAAGTTCATTTTATTCATTCACTTGTTACTGAAGTGTGATGACCTCTGGGATAAAGTTAAGAAACTCCCCGTAGGTCTCTATATTGTTACTCTCACTATTCAGTGCAAATGCTTTATCCAAGACAAGCCAGATACTGCTTTTTCTGTGCAAGTAAAAAAGTTGTATCAGCTCTTAAACTCTTAAGGCTTATGTGAAAATTGCACACACAACACATCCTGCACATTGATGAGAAGTTTCCCGTCCCTTTGTGATTTCCTAGGAAGCAGTGGCAGCAAGGCAGGAAGACACTGCCTGGCAGATCTGGCAGCATCTCTGATGCGCAGGAACAGAAATATCAGCTTAACTACAAAGATCTTAAGTTTAAATAACACGGCATAGCTGCAGTTCTCCTCATTGTCAGTCCCGAGCAGAAGTAGAATGAGATCCACCTACCAGAGCCAGAAAGATTGTCTTCACCAGGACAGCAGAAGGCTTGGTTTGATACCTCACCTTCATTTGCATCCCAGGGTCCATGAAGAGGGATAACACGTAAGTCAAACCTTCAAAGATGTGCTCTCATCTAAAAAATCCCACTAAGCTCAGTGCTTCCACTACAATAAGTACTTTGGGACAGAAATATGATCACAGCCATACTGGCCAAAAATACAGATTCCTCCAAACAACTCTTAACTGACTGAAGTGCTGTAAATGCTTTCAAATGCAAAACAAACAAAGCCTTTGCAGTCAATTCTGGAATGAGTGTGAATTAAAGGTGACAAATGTGCACTTCCAAAACACAGACCTTGTCCCCTACTTACCCTGCCAACAGCCTCAGAGATCATGGACTAGAAGAAGGTTATTAACTATCCACAAAATGAGAAGACACACTGCAGGTGAAGTCCTGTCCAAGTAATGGGCAAGCCCTGGACTACTGCACGCCACTTTACTTTAATCAAGGCTGAAATCAGAGCACTGCTGTGAAGTTTTTCCACAGGGCTTGAAAGAAATGCCTGAGCTTTGTCTGTGCCTTTAAACACCGTGCTCCATTCATGTGCTGAAGGTAATCTTGCAGCTCAAGCCCAAGGAAGCTGCTTAACTCCACCCTAAACCTGTCACATATTCGCACAAATAGATCCTTTCTGAGTCACTGCAGGCTTTCCATAGAACACACTACTCACCCACCAGAATCTATTAAGGTAAAACCTTGCTCTCAACTGGAAAACATTAATTCTCTCCCAAAAAGGCACACTACCTTCTTGGTCATTAATATCCCATCATTCTTCTGAGCTGAGTGACAAGCCAGGCAAGTCACCCAGAGCTGAGACAGTGTGAAAGGCTAACTCTACAGGGAGATGTTTGGAAAAGAGAAATCACTGCTCCAGTTACTGCGGCAGAAAAATCAATATTTCACTGGCCAGGACAGTCTCCAAAGTGGCCCCACTTGGATGCCAGGTATATTAGAAAAATGGAATGATGATGATAAAGCCACATGTGACCCTGAACTGTAAGTGCATCAGGATGATGCAGTGACCTTAAGGGGTGGGTAAATAGTTGCAAATGAAAACAAAGCTGTTGACACAGCAACAGGAGTCCATCATGCTGATAACTGATCCACAGTATCAAATTAGTCTTGTGGACATTCAATGAGGAAGGAAAGGTAGCACCATTCAAAACCAGAATACAACACCACTGTGTAATGCTAAAGATGGTGCACAGGGAACATCTTTAAACAGCCTGGAAAATGTGGTGGGGAAGGGCAAAATCACCTTCAAAGGAAAAGCACAAAGGGGGGAAGGGAATAAGGAAGAGAGAGAGCCGGCAAGAGAGGAGAACCTCAGCATCAAGAGCAGACCTCATGTTCACTGAGGGTTTGTCCCTTGTTAGTTAATACTGGCATTGATACAAAAGCCTGTCTGGGGCTGGCACTGGTGCTCAGTGGATCAAGGGTAACCTAATCCAGAAAACCTAATCCAGAAAAAAGGCAATTCAGTTTTGGCCATGCAATTGATAGTGTGAAGGAAGAGATGGAAAAGCAAAATCTGGGATGTTTAGGAGGGAGTATAGCATCTCCCATGCAGGTAGTCTGAAACTGTTGCTGTTAGTAAAACCAACATCAATCAGCACTACCCCATTTTTTCCCTGCCCTGGTCACTTCATCTGAACCCACACTATCAAGAGTTTGTGACAACATTGCACAGCTGTTTTAGGGACTGATCAAAGCTAAAACTAACACAGCAAAACCCTGAGTTCTGACCATGTTGCAGCTGTTCTTTTGCCATCCCCTGTCCATATGTCTTTCTCTGCTGCTTCTATTTATTTTGTGAAGCTCCTGGAGAGGAGACAGTCTCTGTCCTGCATCTCTGCAGCCCTGAGAAACCTCTTTCATCCCTCAAACCAACCTGCTAGATTTGTGGTCCTAGAGAAAAAAAAAACAGCGTTTGAGAAGATGATGCATCTAATGTCACAGAAACTTCAGATTTCTGAATTCTTACCAAATCTCTGCCTAATATATGGGAAATAAAAAGTCAGTGGTAGCTGCTGACAGTATTACAGCATGCTGGGAATAAAACATTCCTGCTATCAATAGCTACACTGAGCTCACTGGAGTTAGCAGACAGTCTGATCTCACCCAGACTGCACAACTTGGACATTCCAGTTGCGAAGTGCATGATGCATTTTCAGCCTTTAGTTTTCCTTTTAAAGCAGGGAAACAGCCCTGCTAGAAAATATATGGGTTAAGGACATCAGTGCTATTGCCGAGGCAGAACAATAATAACTTCAGCCATGATTTATATAGCTAATTTCAGGATAAAACCCTATCTGTTTTTAAAAAGAGGAAAAGACCATAGAATGACCTGATTTTGTATTTGGCAGTGATTACAGTTTATACTGGACAATGTTTCAACTCAGTAAGCATGCAAATAGAATATTTTATTAAACCAACAGACAAAAGGGGTCTTTTTCTTTATGTGCCCTCTCCACTGCAACAGATTTTATCAGGCTGCAGCCAGACACGCCAGCTTTCCTCTCACCTGAAGTGCCTGATTTTAAGAGAATTAATTCCCAGCCCAAATATCCATTTCTCTCTTCTATAGGCTCTATTTCTAGTTTATTGCTCATTTGTTCCAAGCTACCCAAGATAATTTTTTTTGAGCATCTAAAAGCTTCAGAGTAAAGAGTCCAGAAAAGAAACATATATATAATCCACATTAGATGCTAATCCTGGGATTTACTTTTACATCTAAAGCTTGGTTTCCTATAGCATCTGAAGCCAACTCAGTGCTCTCTACTAAAGCAGAGGGTTCCTCATGGAGATATACAGTCTAACAACACTTCTAAACATGGCTGTGTTTAAATCAAAGCATCACAGCAAATCCTGTGACAGAACCCCCCATTTTCACCCACTGTGCCACAGGGTTCACAGCCTGACTTTGCTTCAAAATCCATCCCTACAGTCCTTCAGTTCCCTCCTTTTATTTGGCAGTGCAGCATGTAAACTGGGTGCAGGTGGAAATGCTTTTATTAAACCAAGATCTCTGGTTCAAGATTCCCTCCAGAGCCCTGAAGCTTCAGATGAGAAGCAAAGTCAGGCTGTGAACCCTGTGCTGCATCAGCTCACGTAATTCATGCCATGTGTTGGTAGATCTCTAAGGGCCTTTGGTATCTTCCTTACAAGTTTCCTGTAAAGGGAGTTTTAAAACTGGAGAAGGCAGAAAGGTACCTCTCAACATTTCACCTGTGCACAACGTAGCATCATGGGGAGTGCTGGGCTAACAGCCAAAACACTACTAACA
Organism: Eulacestoma nigropectus; assembly: GCA_013397775.1. Taxonomy (NCBI): domain Eukaryota; kingdom Metazoa; phylum Chordata; class Aves; order Passeriformes; genus Eulacestoma; species Eulacestoma nigropectus. Next base: position 189,433 of record VZTE01005470.1, on the reverse strand, counting down.
AGTGAGAAATGTGAAATGGGGACAGGGCAGAAAGGAAGGGACCCTAAGATGGGCATCTTATTTCTGTGGTGAAGAAAAAGAGGAACCATCACAGAGATGCTGATGCAGCTGAAATGTCTGATTAGGAAAACCCACTTCAGAGAGGCATTCTGAACAGATGGATGCAAGTGGGCAAGATGCATTCATCAAGGGCAGAGAAGAGCTTTTCTCAAGCAGGGTGTGAAAGAACAGGACCTTATGAAAAGATGCTCCAGCTTTATGGATGGTTAAAAGAGAACCTTAAAAGAAAATAAAAATGTTAACCCTGAAAAAATTTAGACATGCAGTCAAAATTACATTGCTTAAAGAAGTTATGCTGGCTTTGAGCTATTCTGCATACAGAAAAAGGGAACTGAAATGCATACGAAATTTATTAATAGTACAGTAAATCAATTTACTTCTTCCTTTTATATCTCAAATATTATGTACCAATACTTCCTCCTTAACTGTTTTATGAATTGCTTACCTCATCAAGTCTTAAACTATAGATATATATACATATATACAAAAATACAGACACATATTTAGCATTCAGCTCCATCAAATCAGCAAATAAAATGAGAGCATATACAGAAACAGCACTTCTGTTTAAATACAATACAAGACTGTGTGGGCATGAAATGCTAGGAAGTCTTGGCTCTTCTATCCTTGAATAAATCACTGAATAAGTAATTGAAACAGTTTTCAAAATGTGAAAATCCTCTTAGCATGTGAGCAAGCCAAGGCAGGGCTAGGACAGCTTTCTAAAATTGCCCACTGCACTGGTCACTGAATTACTGTTTAGTGTTGTGGATTGCTCATTTTTATTCCTACTGGGGGCAAACAGGAGTGGTCAAGTCAGTGTGCCCAGTTCCCTGATTTTTTCTTTTTTCAGTACTACTCAAGGAAGCCAGCTTTGACTCTTCCTTTATTAATTTTATAGCCTATGTGACAACTCACGCTATTTAAAAGTTATGTCCCTTTTTCCACAGACAAAATGAAATTATTAAGCAAGACCAGCTGAAACTGATGCAGAAGAAAAACCTTTGTCTCCATCATATCACATTAAACATGACTGTTTTACTGTATGGAGTATGAAAGTAGACACTAACTCATTTCTTTGCTCTGATTATTTTTTGGAGTTCAGAAATGATGTCTTTCAAGATTCCAGTATTCCTTTTAATATGCCATTTTTCCACATGTATTTATGGCTGAAAGATCAATTAGAATTCCTCTGTGGAAAGTAATTTCCATCAGTTCAATTACCCCATATAATTGTTTCAGCAATCATAATATCAATCAAATATCCATTTTAATTTTTATTTAGAGACTCAATTACCAAACATTAAGCAGATATAAACACTTCTTTCAGTACAAATACCATTTTACCCCTCAGCATCCTCTAAATCATAGAAGCACACATGTAGTCCTTTAAAACCTCCATGAAACTTTTAGGGCTTCCTAATGTTTCTTTCACAACACACTTGCTGAAGACAAACCCAGTTTGCTGGACCTGGGTGTGGGGACAGAGACAATCCTACTGCTCCTAACCCCACATGGCCTCCAGCTCCAAAAGCCTTCCTTGATTTATCTGTGCCATATCCTCCCCTCTGCCTTCCAGGTGGCAAGGAATCCCAGTTATGTATTTATCAAGAAGAATTCTGTTTCCTGGTGCTTTTACAGCTATATTTTAATCAGTGGCTGATCCATTGGCAGCTAGTGCTCTCATCTTTCCCTAGAGCCTTTCCCAGACAGTCCCTCTCATGCAAATGCTGCTAGCAGGTATTGTCATTCAACTCTGTTTTTACATGTAATTCACTAAACTTCAGAAAGATGCCTGTCAAGCAAGTCAATATTTTATACTCCAGCTTGAATCCATGTTTTGCAGTGCATCAAAATGCAAGTTTATTTTTTGCCTCCTAAGAGTTACAACCAAAGTAGAACCAGCCTAGCAATGAGAATACCTGAATGAAATGGCAAAGCAGTGGTTGCAAGAACGATCAACGTATCTCCTAGAGTCCAGAGAGAACAAATGTTGCCAGAACAACTACTTACAAGTGCATTAAAACTCCTCAAGGAGAGAGAAAATGCAGAGCCGGTTAAACATTTATAGGCACCTCTGAGTTTTAGTTACTCTATGCATAGCACAATACAGCTTCGTCCCAAAGTGACACCTGCTCTGCTCTCAAATCTTTGTATTATCACCAAGAACCATTTAATCTAAGTGAATAAAAGGCTCGTTGTGCCTTCCCCACTGACTACTTCAAAAAAATAAAAACGTTAACAGCCATCTTTGCCCAGCCTAGGAAAACGTGAGCCTGCCCACAGGGATTGTAGTTGGAGCTACGGGAACACGCACAGCCACAGCTTTACAGCACGCTTCAGGTAAAACCAGTTAAAATTCCCAGTATGGCTTTGTAGTATTTATAGAACAATATTACAAATCAGAAAGAGCAGCTCTCGTCATGTTAACACATCGAGACTCCCACAGCCGAGCTCTGCCGGGTTGCCTTGGCGATCCCAACGAACACACCAGGCAACTTGTCTTCCTGCCTTTTATCTCTGACAGAGGCACCCAAACGAAAAAGTCAGGCTGGGGGATGAAGATGACACATCACTGTGGGCATTGTGGCACTTGAGAAGTTCTACTCAGAGACATTTTAACTGCAAAGACACTTCAGTCTTGGGCACAGCAGCCAACGTCACATCTTTGGGGGGAATAAGGAATAAAGGAAGGAAGAAAAAATATCCCTTTGCCCCAAATTCCTTTTACCTACCTGCACAGCCAAAAGCTAGGTGATACCTAGAAGATGGGCTGAATTTGACACAACACACGTTAGCCTTGGCCTCAATGCTTGCGACGGAGTTGTCCAAGTTGGTAGACCACAGTTTCACTAGAGAAAGGGAAAGAGAGACATGAATAAACGAAAAACAACAAAAACAAGAACTTGATCTGAAAGGCCTAAAATGTAGTTACTTCATGAATACAATTCTGGAAAGCCTCAGTTGCTAAGATGTTAGTTGCTAAAGGGTCAGGTGTCACTGGTGGTCAGTAAGTTCGAGAATATTCTCAAGTCCACATTGTAAATATCCTGCCCACCTCCGTACACACAGGAGAGGCCGAAAGTCCCCATCCCACACACCTGAGACCACCAGAGCAGGTGACTAACCACATGCTATAATCTCAGTGCTTAAGGTTACTGCAGTGCAGATTTGTACAAGAACAGGAAGGCTTACATCCTTTTTTGTTCCTTGTCCCTGTGCTGGGATGCAAGAACTCTGTGCTCCACAGCAAAATTGCTTTGCACAGGATAAATACACCTAATTGTATGCACAGTGAGTGAGAACAACTTGTTTTATTCTTGAGAAACTGGCACAGACAGGAGAGAAATCAGTATGCTGGCTTCCTATGATGCAATAATCCCTTGGTACAAGAACTTTACTGTTCTGTGAGAGTACCACATGAACACTGATTAAACTACGTGCTAGAAAGAGCTCTTCCCCCAAGCACTCCAGTGCTTCAGAGAATGACCAACAAAAAACACCAGGGCTTTTCAAAATACAGCCTTCCCCACCTGCCAGAAACACTTCAAGTACCATGTAACCTTAAGATGAAGATTGCCAGGTGCTCCTCACATAGTTAATCTTATTATTAAAAGCTAAACAACATCCTGCCTTCAGCCCAGATAAAGGAGCAGCAGATTGGCATCAAGCCCCATTGATGCCTACAAGGCAGAAAAGACTTGAACATTCTCCTCTCCCTCTTTTCTTGATGAGTGGCTCAAGCTGGACTTGAGTATCACAATCTGAGGCTGGAAGCAGAGCAAGCTGGAGCGAATGTTGAACATGCAGGAGGCTACATGAAGGGTTAATCCCCTTAAGAGCTCCCCTTGAGCTGCACGGGCTTCTTCAGATCTGTGACCAACAGGTCCTCCAGTCTTCTCACTGAAAGATCACTTTGGAGGTGAAGTGAGCAAAAATGGCAAAACAACAGGAATCTTGCAACCCACTGTGATCAATACATGAGAGATCAGCAGTCTTATGGTGTGTCCCCCACCCTCTGAGGGGTCCTCTGTGTCACCTCTTGGTCAGCATTGCCCAGGGCTTTGAAGGAGAACCAAAGTTTCCATGTGAATGATCCAAGGATGTTTTAGAACACGAAGGATAAGGAGGAATACAGGCAGGTTGGTTCTAGTGCACTTTTTAATAGTATGGCAAGCAATGAAAGCAACAAGATTGGGCTGTTTCTGACCTACAAGGATGGAGGAAACACAGCACTGCTCAGAGCACACTCAGGAATCATTGTAAATACAGCACTGCGTGGATATCTGGCAGCTGCCTGGAACCATCAGAAAGCAGCACACACAGACACCAGCAGAAATACAAACACCACTGGCATACTCTATTTGCCCAGAAGCATTATGTAAAATTCAATGAAAACAGCACCCAGCCTGAGGTTGGTTTTCAGAAAAAAAATCCATTCTCATTGATCAGAGCTATAATATTTGTCCTAAACACCTGGCTACATTTTTAAATGAAACAACAGCTTTGCAAGCATGGCTTAAGGAGCTCTCTTCTCCCAGGCAAGACTGGATGATAAAGCTTCTCCACCATGTTCTGCACTTGGGGGCAGAGGGGAACAGGGGCAGGGAAGACTTCTGCAAAACAAGAAAATATTAAGATTTTGCTTAAATGAACAGACACCAAGAGATGAGTAGTCTAAGTTCTGGTGGCAGTAAAGGCCATCAAGTTTATGGATGAGATAAGAAGCAAATAAAACATGTCTACAAGAGGACAGTGTCAGCACACAACACCACTTCAGCCTAAGGAGTGTGGGGTGGGTACATGATCTCAAGTTCAGAGCAATATTCTGGCCACATCTAGTATTAAAACAACACAGGCTTATCTTGAAGCCTTCCAACCAGGTATTTAAAGCTGCATTCAAAGCAGCCAAGTCTCTCCTTGCCCCCCCCCCCCCCAAACAAACAAATCGCCATCTGGTCCCAGCTTTGTAGCAAAACCTAATTGAGGGCTCCATTTCAGCTTGGCTCCTTTTTTCATTCAAGCTTGCAGGTCATAAGATGAGCCATTTAATCTGTGAAGAGACAACCCATGTGCTCAAAGTCATCATAATATTCGTTACAACTGACAGGCACAGATTAGAGCCTGCAATTTCTGTGATGTAACTGCTGTGAGATACGCCGGGCTCCAATTATATCTTAGTCAGTACCATAAAAAGGATAGATGGGACATATAACAACACATAATGAAACATGTCAAGTTTTACCTAGAACTGCCCATTATTTTTTAAAAAGAACTGACAGGTTAATAAAGCATAATTCATAAGGGTAGAGTTTATTTGCTGTGATTTTGCTGAGGTCGAGGCAGTAATTATACAACACACAGATGTCTTGATAACATCTAGAATTGTGTTGATGAGACAAGCAACCATCTGAGATCGAAACACATGTTCTCAAAGTGTATTTTTCCTCATTTTGCAGCTGCTAAGAGACATCTTTATGTGGCCAAATACCTACCCCTCACCAAAGTAGTAAAAAGATGCCCTCAGAACAGTTTTTTCAGTTTAAAATGTTTAGGTCTTTTTGAGATTTTTTTTTTAGGTGGAGCTTTACATCAAATGTGTAAGTTTATAAATTAATTTTTCATGTCTAAACACTGACTAAAAGAGGCAGAAGCCTGTACCACAAGAGCTGAGGGTGTTGATGTTCACAGCTGGTACACAGAATAAGGATGTTTCATCCAGCCTGTCATTGTGCAATTCTTTTCTGCTCACATGATGAAGAGCCCGCTGCTACTCTGAGAAAGCTCTAAGCCAGGAATAGGATCTCGCTACCAGCAAATTCATTTGCAGAGATTAGCAGAATCCCTAAGAAAGCAGAAAGCTGCTGAATTGTCCTGCTAGGCAAAATTTTGGATCCACTGCCTTGTGCAGGCATCAGGAAGGTGGTATAAACCGATGACTATCAGGAGGCAGTGACTGCAGGGTACTCCTTGCATAAGACACAGCCTTTCTTGTCAGTATTATAAACTATCAACACCACCTTGACCTTTTCAAGGCACTCCCACCAAATGAATCCAACAACCTGATAAATCTCCAGAAAATCCCTGGATTTTTTAGCCAGAAAAATGACCAAACTGAAGGTTCAACTTGCTATTTTGAGAGCAATAAATACGTACATCTCAAGTCAACAGAAGCTGAAGGAATGAAATATCAATGAAAATGAAGTCCCAAACAATCCTGTGGAAGTTGGAGGAGCAGCCTATGTGTCCCCTCTATAGAAGGCTTTCCTTTTTTTTTTTTTTAATGAAGCAAACTCTGCATATCTGTGTTGCCTTGCTGAATTCAGGGGCACTATAAAAAAAAAAAATACCTGCAGGATTATTACCAGGGTCTCATTTACTGGGGCAGCACAGAAATTACTTTCCTTAGATGCAATGAGACAGATGCCTTCATTCCTCCTTGCCATGAGACAATGAAAAGTAACTACTGCCACAAACTCAGAGCTCTCAGGTGCTCCTGTTCTATCCTACCTCTCAATTTTGAGCCAGGAATAATGAAGGAACTACAGATGTAAAACAAGGACTCTTCTCTTCAGTTGAATTTATCAGTGCTCCTTCTCTCTTCTTGAGTTTCAGAGAGCTTCAAAAACAAAGCCAGAGCAGAGAAACACTTGATCACCCCCAAAAAGGCATCTGTCCCAGTGAAGAGAAATTCTACCCACACAGCATCACAAAATATTTCACTCTCCCTCACCTGCTAACTTTACCATGGCCATAAAACTACACCCCCAACCCGGAACATACACCTGTAAGTCATTAGCTAAGTGTATTAGCTCCAGCCCTGTCTTGGTACTTTAATGCCATCATTTTTCCTTCACAAAATTAATCCTTTCTTCTCCAAGAGCAGAAATTCACCCTTTACTACTTACATGAGAACCACAGCTCCTGCCATTATTATGTGCATAAAAGAATTTAAATTAAGACTGTGCCTTCTCCCCGAGCTGCTTGCAGAACAAGTAAACACCAATTTTGCTGTCTAGTTAGAGTATACCTTTGGGTCCCTGCAGACATACAGGAGTACCTTTGCCCTTTGAAGAGGAGAGGGCATAACTGCAGATAAAAGTGAAGGGTTTGTACACACAGCAGTTACTCTAAATACAACAATGCTTTTATGCTGTCATTATCTGCTATGAAAGTAGAAAGATCTTCCACAAATAAGCATATTCTGGATTATCTTCATCTAACAAGATGGAAAATGCAAGAACCTGGGCTCCAAGGGTGGTGCTTCTAATTACAGGAGAATCATTTTCTCCCTGATTGCACTCTGTTAGCACCCCCTTTGCAGTGCCTGAGCCCCGGCAGAGAGAGCTGTGAAGCGCAGGATTTTTCATTTATAAGCACCTTCTCCAATGCATGCCTACTTTCAGAGTTAGTTTGTGACTTGAAAAGACCGAGGGCAGACAGGCAGATACACAGGCAAGCGGGTGGAACTGCCAAAGCTGTCCCTTTTTTTGCTGGCTTGTCCTGATCACTTGACAGGGAAATGTGATACTTGTGCTTTGTGGGGAAGAACGATGAGATTAGCTCCCGAAAGCCCAGTGTGGCCTCAAAAAAGCAGAGAAATAAAAGATGACAGGAAGAGTAGATAAAAGATCTTTCCTGCCAGATACTCCACCTGGCCAAACATGTATTGTTGTGTATTAAAACTGACCAGAACTCAACCAAACCGTCATGAACATAAGCAGAAGGACAAAATTTTAAGTCAGGCAGGTTTGAATTAAGATGCTTGTCATAAGCGTTACCTTTCCCTCACATTCAATCCTTTCAATGTGATCACTGAAATGGAAGATGGACACTACAACATTAACATGGACATTTTGCTACTATTGCTCTGTACCTTGAAGACTTTTAAAATCTGTGCTGAGACTTCTTTTGTCTCTAAAGGGCTCTTTATATATGCAAATCACAGGCAAGTCATGGTAAAAATAAAGGATAAAATGTTCCAGCCCAGTTTTATCCACCAAAACCCCAATACACCTTCAAGGGACCTTTGTGAATTGAAATGCAGGTTACGTGGATCTGCAGGCTTTATTACAATAATTTCTAAGTAAATAGTACACTTTTAGAGACAATTACTGAAGAAGTGAACTGTTAAACTGAAGACAGAAGCTCTGCCTGCAGCTGGGCTTTGCAAAACTGGACACCTCGTTAACATGCTAATAAATGCAGATCTACCTGGCAGATCAGCTTTTCCACATGCATGGCAGGAGTGGGGAGCACTGCTGAAGAGGCTGTTAACTTACAAGGTGAATATTCACTCCTGCTGCATTTAAGCACACAGAAAACACGCCTGCCTTCCACCAAAAAAGGAAGGGGAAGTGTATTGAAAACATTTAAAACTCACCTTAACTAAAAAATAATCATTGAAGTTTTGTAAATGGAATTACCAGCTTCGGGAACTGTAGTGACAGGACAAGGGAGAGTGGCTTCAAACTGCCAGAGGGCAGGGTTAAATGGGATACTGGGAAGGAATTCCTGGCTATGAGGGTGGGGAAGCCCTGGCACAGGGGGCCCAAAGAAGCTGTAGCTGCCCCCGGATCCCTGGAAGTGTCCAGGGCCAGCTTGGACAGGGCTTGGAGCAATCTGGGATAGTGTGGCCCATGGCAGGGGGTGGAATAAAACGAGCTTTAAGGTCCCTTCCAACCCAAACCATTCTGTGATTCTGTGATTGCCAAATGCAATTGAACAGTCATTTCTTTTGGAACAGCATTTAAAAGCTTTTTGGAAGGGGGGGAGCAGCTTACAAGGTTTAGTACTTATGAAAAATTTATTTATCATTTCAAAGCAAATCATGAAGAGCCCTGTCCAGAGCTCTATCAGCCCATCCAGGAGAACTGATCCCCACTGATTAGGAAAGGAAGGTTTAAGCTCCTGCTGTTAAATAACTCTGATTTGATACTGTAAATATGTTACAGATAAAACTCTCGTTCATTAGGGATGAAGAACACTACATCTCGCTCAGTGCTATCCTCTTCTTTAGGAGTTCCCTATTTCTTCTTAGAAGATGAACATTTTTTTACCATCAGGTAGGGTAAAGGGCTTGGCCTAAGGGTTCTCCAAAAGTGCTTTGTCAAATGGACCCCTGGAGCGTGGACAGCTGAGAGCTGCTCCCAGCACTCCTACTGAGTCCACCATCCAACTCCTTAAAGCTCCAAGAAACACAAGGCACACTTTAAAAGCAGGAAGCTTCAGCAGAGTCTTTAACATGCAGAGCTACAGGTAAAAGAGCAGCAGGCGTTTTTTAACTGCTGCTTTTTTTGACAGCCTCATTTTTGAAATATAAATACATGCTGTTCTTTTGAAAGGCCCGAAGGCTTTAACTCAACAAGTTTAACTAATGTTAAAACATATTTTGATTTGTTTGGAGCCCAGGAAAACGTTAGCTGAGGGTATATTACAAAAAAGTGTGAAGCAAGAGATCTTAATCCAAACAAAGCCTCTCCTTCTCTAATATCCGAACGGTTCAGTAATATCTTGACACATCACCACAACAAGTACAATACTGAAGGCAGCTGAGGAATCAGCTACTTGAAACAGCACATTGTTGTTGTTGTTAGGGAATACACAGAGCCTAAGTCTTCTTCATAGAGATTGAAATAAAATAGTACCTTTGGCATCATCAGAGCCTGAAGCCAATAGCTTAGGGTCCATCAAGTTAAAGTCAACGCTCCAGCACCTTTTCTCATGCTCCTGTTGAGAGAAACAAGAGAAATATTACAAGGTAGTGAGTTGTAATATGATAAAACAGTAAAGGAAAACACACGTGTTTAGTATAACTTGTCAGCAGGGACCTGGAGAGAGAAGCTTACTATGTTTAGCAGCTTTTCAAAAAATTTCTTTTCTCCCAGTCAGACCAATCCTATCAATATGCTAGACATGCCAGGAAAGCAGAAAACACTGGAATGGCTTTTTTAAAAACCTGAAACTGATTTCATTTTTACTTGGAAAGAAAAAAAAATATTTCAGAAGATACACATTAAAAACCTGGTTTTGCAGCATGATTTGACTGGCTGTGGTTCCACTGTGTGCTGCTTCTTATCCTAGATTGTAGTTTTATCTTCCAATACTAACAAGCAACTTTTAAAAATCTCCCAATACTGACAAGATGCCCACTTCAAACACTTCCTCTCTAAAAGTCCAGGAAATCCTCACCTTCCTGTTGAGCTATTAAGCAAATCTTCTGGTGTCTAATCATCTGTTTTACCACCCAAATAAATATTATTAAAAGACTGCACACTCTTCCTCAAAACACAGAAGAGCTGTAATTGCTGTGCTGGCACATCCCACGTGGAAGCAGAACATTGCATTGAATAAAACCTGAAATTCAGTCAAACCCTTTTTTTAAAGCCTTCACACAGGCTTAGAAGACAAAAAGCTCACGATGATGAAGTCACTAAAGGGTTTCAGTACATGCAAAGCAGATGTCAATGCCTCTATGCAAATCCAAATAAAAAATTCAAGTAATCTGATAGGAAGCAAAATGAGTTTGTTTTAACATAAGCAACAGCTGGTCGTCTCTAGGTTGATTATTCAACCTCATAAAGAAATGCAAAATGTATTTGAGAGGAAAAGAGACTAGATTTATTCTGTCCAGTATAATTTCTCTTTCATTGAGATATGCAAAGGATTAATGAAAACAAGCATTATAGAATGGGTAAAAAACAACGAAAAAGTAAACAAAGGCTTAAATAGGAATTAAAACTTATGGTGAACTGTCAAGGAGAGGGAACTAAAGTCCAGTCTGTAGTTCATTCATTATCATTGACCAGTTTCAATGGACTGCGCTACCTACACAACAGCCTGCAGCACTTCCAGCCTCTTCCCAAACACAACAACCCTCTTCCACTCTCCCTGTTCTGATCACAAGCTTCTCAGAAGCCATTAGATAGAAACAATGTTTGAGTTTCACGAAGAAGCAAAATGCCATGAACTTCTCCTGAAGCAGGTCTGGCTGTCGAGCTGAGTGTGCTGGGTCCCGAGGGCTGTGTGGGGAAGGAAGGGTTCTGCCGTGCGCTCCCTTCTCCCAGCCTCACACCCAAGTCTGCATTTTGCCCTTCTGCTTCACGAGTACCTGCGCTGGCAATCACTGCAGGGTTTTACAAAAGGCTTTTGACAAAGACTGAAGTGGAACAGGTATGGAGAGAGAGAGGCTTCTAAAGAAAGGCAAGACAGCTTCCAGGAACTGATTTCTCCCTGTGCAGATTCCCTGCCCGAAAGCAGCAGCAAGAAAACATCAACTGCCTCACGACTGTGACAGGAAGACAGAGCTGCCTCCCCTGGAGGACTACAGCTCAATAAAGCTGTGCGGATGAGACGCATTTACCAAACAGGAGCAACATGCATTTCACCCCGTGGAAAAAGAGCCCACCTCCAGCAAAAGTACCTCCAGTACTGTCTGAGTAAAAAGCAAAAGCCTTTTGCTGGACTAGGAGCAGAAGCTCAGACTCAGTGCCGCTCCCCCAGCACAGTGCATGGCACAGGAAATGTTGCTTGCTGCTTGTGCGTTACCTGGTAGACCTTGGATCTTTGTCCCGTGAATCCATCCCAAAGGATGACGGTGCCTTCATAGTCACTGCTGGCTAGCAGGTTCTTGTGGTAACTACTCCAGCTGATACAGCTTAAAAAGAGCAAGCCCTGGTCAGTCTTACAGTAAATCATAATGTACAACACAAAAATAACTCTTGCAATACATCAGGCAATAAGTATCTTTGCAAAGCACACAGCACCTTGATCAAACCACCCCACCGCAACATGCAGCTTAGGGAAAAAACCCCAAACCCATCAGAAATAAAACAAACCTCCTTCCACAAACTAAAAGCAAAGCTTTACTGGCTGAAGAGGCATTTCCCCCTTGACATGAAGTGCTAGGGTGTAGAATTTTTTTAAAATGCATTTATCTCAAACTCTGATTTTTTGGCTATTTGAATACTACACAAATTCTCAGAGAGCCCAAGGTTTGACTCCTTAACCTCTTAGCAATAGACACCACTGTTATTATTACCATAAACAAATTATTATACCATAAAGATAACAACTTACCTAAGAGTAGCTGTATGTGTAAAATGCATAGCTGCATGGACAGTGAATCAACCTCTCCTGCAGCACACATCTAATGTTCTATATATGTACCCATGTGCACATGGAAGTTTGACCTCTGAGAAACTACTTCCAGCTTTCTGTAAATGCTAAAAAAGCCTTCCTATTCAGGAGGAAGCAGCAGTTTGTTTGCTACTAATATTTTAGGAAATGTTTCTGCTCAAGAACTGGAAAACATATCACACAGGTTTTTATTTCAAGCTGAATTGAGGGGCTGTGCAGAACTAAATGATGATTCCACCGGCAAACTCTAACGATCAGCAGAGAAAACAAGAGCAGCAACACTGCCAAGTCACACTCGTAGCATTCTGGCACTGTGCCTCCACTCTGACTCCCAAAAAATGTGACAGAGGTAAGGAAATTTGTAATACTTGTTCACCAATTTTTGGACCATCTGGCAAAGAAGCATGCCAGTTGGTATCAACTGTGATGTACACAGCAGAAGCTGAACTGACAGATCCCATTCGTGCAGATCCTCGAGCAGCTCTGACACAGATAACTAGATCATAGTGGCCTTGGGGGCAACAATATAAACCAGAAGTCCACAATTCTGTAACTTCTTAGTACTGCTTTGATCAGTGCAGCTACACATTGAAATATGATGTAGATACATGGATACTGATTTAGGAGTATTATACCTTGCCAAATTCTTGGTTCCACTACACACTTGCATCCTGTTTTCCTTAATAATTTAAAAACAGAAGAGGAAAAATCCCTTTCCTTTCTCACAGTAGTTAAATAGAAACATCTAGTATTCCATTAGTTAAGTAACAGCAAGCAGCATTGGTATTCTGCTCCTGACTATGGTGAAACTTAACAGCATCCCTTGGTTTTAAAACTTCACATTCAAAAACTTTAAAATTTTATTTACCCAGTGTGAGTCCCTGTTTTTAGCCACCAGCTGCTAAGAGGATGGCTGCAGCGATACAGCTTATGCAATGATTTCCCTGGCTTCACCTCTTCCATGATACGTCGTTAATGAGAAAATGTTAAATATCCCCAACCCTTGTAGGCATGAGAGCTGTCCACAAATGCACCATCAAGGAGCCATCACTACTCCAGCTCTACTTCCACTTAGGTACCCACACAGAAAAGCAGGTCTTGATAGCCTGTGATTTACTAGAACCCTTATTCTGAGAAGCTTAAGTGGCTCCCTGAGTTCCAAATGAGGCTGGCAGGCACTGCCCACCAGGACCATGAGGTGAAGGTTGCAGCAGCCCAGAGATAACCACATCTGACATCTGGAGTTATGTTTCCAGGTAGAGCAGTCCCTCATGGAAGCAAAAGCAGTTCAGAGACCTAGAGCTACACCACAGTGAGCTCTGGGCTGGGAGCAGTCTCCCGCTAATGGAAGGGAGGAGTGTCAACACCACACCACAGGAGACCTTTATCAGTTCAAACCTGTACCCCCAACCAGATTATCTCCTCTCAAGTCAGGGCTTCAAGGAGCTTAAGGAAAAAAGGAAATAATCTCTAAGTGAAGCCATCATGTACAAGCAGGAAGAACACAACCCAGAGCTGTATCTTAGAGGGCAGTCTCCTATCTGGATGGCTTTGAGAGGACATCAGACAACATCAGCAAGTAACGAGGGTCCTAGAGAAAGGCTGATGTGCTGGTGACGCTTTGGGTGGTTAAAGGATGGATGCTCCAGCTGAACTATGAAGAGGATAATCACATAACCACATCTTGTCAAAAAAGAAATCACCTCAGACAATGAAAATTAGGAATTACTGAGTAGGTAGAAAGATATAAAGGACAAGAGTTTAATAGTTCTGTTTGAGATGTGATAGATTTAAAATACTTGACTGGCTCAGACGGTACAGATGGAGGAAAACACAGGGCTTCTGTGCCCAAAGCCATGTTCATTAGATCTGGCACAGCAAAGATCCCACTGCAGCCTGATGGTGTTCACAAGGGGTTAACACTCATTTGGAAAGCATTTGTAGATAGACTTAAAGGAGAAAACAGGAACTGACAGGTGAAAAATGTTTTGGGATTTGCAGCCACTAAGTGGTTCAATTAACACCTTTTAAGTCACACACACCATAAATCTTTCATTTTTAAGTAATATGATTAAAGGATCATAGTAAGACAAAATCAACTCTGTTCCAGCTCTCTGCCTTAATTCTGCCCTCATTCCCACCCAACTCTCTTTATAAAAAGTTTGAAACTAGAGCTTTTTCCGTAACATTGCAATACCTGAGCTTCTGTCTAACCTAAATTCTCCAAAGTAGCCTTTGTAGACCACAATTTAGGGTTGGATTAGGTGGAGGACAGCACCCTTTCCAGGTAGTTTTTTAGCAAGGGCTATCCTTTCATAGAAATTATTGAATGGTTTGAGGTAGAAGAAACCTTAAACATCGCCTCATTCCATCCCCCTGCCTTGGGTAGGGACACCTTCCACTATCCCAGGTTGCTCCAAGCTGCATCCAACCTGGCCTTGAACACTTCCAGGGATGGGGCAGCCACAGCTTCTCTGGCAACCTGAGTTGTACCATTCTCTGAGCAGACAGCTTCCTAACACGTAATCTAAATCTCTCCTCTTTCAGTTTATAACCATTCCCCCTTGCCCTATCACTCTCTGCACCGTTAAAAGGGTGCTCTGCAAAAAGTCCTTTGGTTGTATCCTCTGGCATCTGTGACAATACACACCTGGAAGAAGGCTGTCCTAGAGCTGGCATGTTACGATGTTTCTCTTCCATATGGCTTTCCTGGGACCTGCAGAGGGTTGAGAACCTACTGCCATATTCCCCTTAGGGGATGCAGTGATCTTTCTTCCATGCCCAACACAGGCAATTATGTTGAAGCTTTAAAGACATCCATTTTTTTGGGTTCCCTTGAGATGTTATCATGGGTAATGAACTGATAACAAACTCAAAAAAGGCATGGAGGAGCAAGCTGGAAAAGGGCACAGGAAAGGGCGAAGGTGACATGAACCAAAAATGCAGCTTATATAGTCCTCAAACAGATTAACTATCAAACCCCTGGAAGTTCATAAGAGTAACCTTTTGTAGACAACCTTTAGATGGTCTGCAGCCACATCCAGGAGAAATTGAAGTGTGAAGGCTCTGAGATAAAACTAACTACCTAGGGCTGAGAGAATGTGTAATTCAGCACTGGACTAAAAGGTGCTGTGCGATGCCATCTTTTATTTTAAGTACAGTAGATGTATTTTTTTTTTCAGTTTTTACTCTGTTCTTTAATCCAGAAAGAGAGTGATAGTTACACCCCAGAGATTTATCTTATCGAGAGTTGTGATAGCTTTCCTTCCTAGGGGATTAAGCTGGAGAAACTGTAGTTGAAAGCTAATCACCAACCTCTGAAAAACTCTCCTAACCTCCTCATCTGATCTAGCCACACAGAAATCCTGACCCTGTAAAGATTCATGTGCATCCTCCATTTTATTCAGAGACACAAGTGGGCCAGCTCGGTTAGCGCTGTCAGTTACGCTGATCTTTCTTTCATGAGCCAGTATTTTTATGGCTGAAATGTCTCAAATCCGGGATCAAGCTACCCAGTGTCAGCCACCCCTCTGGCAGTGAGAGTTAAATGAAGTTAAAGCTTTTAATAAGGCACAAACTTCCATGGTCTGATCTGCTTCTGAGCACCAAGTGCTTCAGACCCAGTCTGTCACCACGAGCCAACTGATGACTGGTAGTTTTAGGACTGAAATGTTTTTAAGGGCATGATCTACTGCTGCAAAGAACGTCCACATGAATAACAACATGAAGCGAATACTTCAGAGACATACGGAATTACATTACTGTTATGAATGTTTTAAAATAAACCCATTTTTTCCTAATCAATTCAAAGAAAACCTCTAGTATGGTTAAAGACAAATACATCTAGAGAAAAATTTCATCTTCTTGCAAAGTGAAGCAGCAATTCTAAAAACTAGAATTAATGCAAGCTGAAGGTATACTTCCTCATAACCTCATTGGTGTCAAACATCCTCTGCATTGGAAATACAGGCATCCAACACAACCAGCTCATAACACCCCAAATAGCAAAGAGTCTATGATGAAAAAGACCGTATGTCAAGTTTTTACTTAATTTAAACTTAATAGCGAGAAGTGGCTGCAATTCTCAAAGCTGACAGCAATACACCCATGAAGTGCTATAAGGATACAGCAATCACACATTTGATTTACTGACACTGAAAAATGAAAACAGTAAAATATTAGCAGCCTCCTAAAAAAGAAGACTACTGATGCTCTGCTTTTACTGCAATTGACTAAACAGATGCAGCTGATTTTTGGAGGTTTGTGGTAACATCTATCACTGAAGTACAGATGCTGCAAACACACAGTGGTGAGCATGCAGAATACTAAACGTGGATTTCAAAAGCATGTTTACCTAACCACACTCACACATCACCTGCTGTAGATTAACGAGGCCTAAAGCCAATTTTTTACCTGAATGCTAGATCATCTTATTTTTCTCCCCCTGCAACCTATGGCAAAACAACAAATCTGCCTCTTGAATAAATCAGAACAGAGCTGTGGCTTGCTGCTAGCCATTCCTCTTCGTCCTTCCCATCTCCCACACGGGGGGAGCTGCAGATTAGTGCCTGCCATAGCTAGGGACACAGCAAGTCATAATTAGCTCACAGGGTGCTGTTTATAGCTACTACACAATGCCAGGATTTGTTTCTTGTACTGAAGCTATGAATCTGTAAATGGGATTTTTATGAGGATTTATGTGTCATCTTGTGTTTTTCCTGGAAGCTTATGCCACTGTTGTTCCCAGGGGACGCGATGCACATTTACCAGAAACCCGACACACCAACTTCCTCCCCGTTCTTAAAAATAGGGATAAGAAGGCTTAGGGGATGATGAAAAAAGCATGTATTTAAGAAGCAGGTGGGTGTAAAAAAGGGGGTTGGAAAAGAGGAAGAGACTCAGCTACAGCTGGTACCAGGGCTCTGCTCCAGGAAAGCCTACAATCAATTACTGCTGGCATGAAGCTCAAGCTTTCAGCAGGCACCCAGCTGGCACGCGGCAGAGCAGGGCTGGGCTGGCGCCAGCCCCGGCCCAGGCACGGGCTTCCCTTCCCGCAGCTGCTCCGGGCCAGACTTGCTCTTGGCCAGACACAAATGCTGTCACCTGTCTGCTTTTATAAAAGCCCATCCGAGCCTCTGCTCCTCTGAAAGCTGAGTCACCAACATCATCGCTAATGATTTATGTTCCGGCATCATTGCTCTGAACAAGGTTAACCAGGATCAATTTAACCAGGAGAGACATGTCACCAAATCTCATCTGCACTCAGACCCCTGCATCCCTGCTGGGAAGAGAAATACCACCCATGTGCTAGAGCAGAAATATGTTTGTCTTCGGTATCAGAAGGGGCACTCACAGGTAGAGTAAAGCCTCTCGAAGAAGCTGCACTTTCACCCAAATTAAGATCAACAGCTTTAAGCTGAGGCTTTTTACAAAGAGCAAGCTCCACTTGTTTAGATTTTTCTACTACAATATGGGCACATTTTCAGCACACTGCAATATTCCATAATGAAATTACAGCCTTCATCTGTAACTTCTCCCTCAAGCTACGCCACTTCAGAAAAAGCAAGTTATTATGCTGCTCAACACTGCTCCAGCGAACCCCGGCACCGGTGACTGGCAGCACAGCTAATGGATATAGCAAGGATGCATTTGACTGACAGACCAACTTTATTTGTCAAAACCAAAAGCACCTACATGCCAAAGGAAGCCTGATATAATTGGAGGAGGCTGATGGGGAAAAAAACCCCACCATTTATTTCTTCAAAGCAATGAGAGAAACCAGGGCAAGAAAATGAGAGAGGACCCGCTCCTCCTCTACTGAGGCAGAGGGTTGGAGGACAATGCATTTAGCACTGTCATATATACATAAAATATATATATATGCATGAAATTTGAGAAGGAGAAAAAATCTTGAAAGGAAGCAGCATCTTGTCTGGAGCACAAAGCCAACATGACTAACACCACTGAAGGCACTAATGTGACTCTCCTCACTGGCAGCTGAGGGAGAAGGGAGAATTAACAATTTTCCTAATGACAGGCAGGAGCATCAGGGTAGATCCCCTGTGAAAACTGAAACTGCCAGTTTGGAATTTATTTCAAGTTGTCCAAGAAATACCAAACACACATTGCTTTTCACCTTCTAATTAAGGCAAAAGGTATTAATTGACTGCTAGATGGTTCTCCTATTATTCTGCTCTTCTCTCCAGAAAAATGAAGCTGAATGGTGCGAACTCGGCTATGGCTCAGATAAAAATGCACAACATTTCACCAGCCCAGCCAAACACAAGCTCCATAATCAGTACAGCATATCAATACAAATCACTCTCAGGCTGCTTTTACCCATTGTGCAATATAGTTCCAGGGTCAGCTGCATTTACATCTTTCCCTTCATAAAATAGTGTTATGTAATTCCTGGGAATAATGAGCACAAGCAACACAGGAATGACTGATCTATCTTTAGAAATGTGTCAGCTACAAAACAAAGCGTGACTTTTACACTCTAAAATAGGCTTGCAAACATTCTTAATTTTGTTGCACAACATTTTGTTTTCATGGAACTGTTACATAAATTTATAACTTGCACTTTCGTGGGTGCTTTACTGCTTTTAAAATGTAGAGTACCAAATAAAAACAAATGAGTTCAACAGAGATGCTGGAGACTTGTATTATAATACTGAATGGGTTTGATTGCCTGTATTATTTACTTCTGAGCTTTAACAGAATTTCTGAATTAGGATTTTTAAGTTATTTAGCTGGATTCTTTCAGCTGAAGTTCTGACATGGTGGTGTGTATTTCACTGGTTTAATACATCTAAAAGTATAAAAAAGTAGGTTGACAGTAATGATAGCAGCACAGAAGCAAAAAAAATCAAGAAAGGTCTTTTCTCAGGAGCTTTATATTATGAGGTCCAGCAGAACAGTACTTCAGGCAGACAAAAAGTCCTAGGCAGAAGGTGCCAGTGAGGAACATTTCCTGAGAACTAGCAACCTCTCAGAAGAATGGAAAGGCTCTGGTCAATGAAGAGAAGAGAGCATGAAGGAATCAGTAACTGTTACGAAGAACTGGGTACAGAGGTTACCTTGAGCTATGACTTTACCTGGAGCATATATCCACTGCTCTGAGCGGGTATCCAACAGTATTTGCAAGGAACAAAACAGCAATTTACTACCCTACTGCCTTTTCTCCTTCAGATAACATGGGCTTTGTTACTACCTGGGATGAACCCAGCACAGACAAGTAACAGTGCTTGTGCCACCCAATCTCCGTTAGCTCTTGCATTCCTCCTTTCCCCTCCAATTCCCATACAGAAAGCAAAACAATTACTACACATAAGCAAAGGGAAAAGGCACTCTGAGTTCAAATACAAATCAATGCCTACCTGATTTTGGAATTACAGGTCATTTCATTCTCAGGGTAGTGAATATCCACCGCGTCCTGAATGACTGTACCATACTCATAGACTTTAATCTTCTTTGTCACTCCGGCGATGGCAAAGTAGTCACAGTCTCGGTCAAACTCAATACTGAGAAACAAAAACATAAAACATAGGTTGAGAACTCTGTAAAACATCACACATACTTAGCAGGAGGGTATTTTACCTCCTAAACATCTTGGTATGGCAGAGTTGAAAATCACAACTTGCAGTTTGCAAATACCCTGTTCAGAACACCCTGGTGAGGTCTGGCACACACCCCAACAGTGCAGAGATCTTGCTCTAAGCATTGTTCTCTAATCTACCCCCCATCAACACACCCACATCTCCCTTTTTGTGGTAGCACAATCACCCTCCTACAGCCAAGATCTTTGTTCAGGTGCTCTGGAGGTTTTTTAGTTCAGCTACACCATCTACATTGCATGGTGCCCAAATGCCAAAGCTGACAGCTTGTCCTGGAAACATGCTTAACATTCAGCTGTACACTCTACCATTAATGTGCCATGGCATGACTGCCCATTGATTCCTTCTTCGTACAACAGCTTCAGGAACTTCTAAGTGCTAATGCAGAGCAAAGCAGTATTTGTGAAAAAAAACCTTCTAAATTCCCTGGGTAACAACAGGGGGTCAAAATCAGATCATCAGTACTGTAAAAACAACACACACTATGACTTCTACGTAGGGTTGCTTGTGCAAACAGAGGCACCTTCTTTCTTGACCTGCAGGCTAAGTTTGTAATAAATATCAATGAAGTTGGAAGTAAAAGCAGTCACTTTATAACAAAGTTAAGCTGCAAATGAGAAAAGCCTGAGGTTGTACATGAAATACATCTAAAAGAAAGGCAGGGAGCAGGTTACAGACAGCTAATGTCATTCCTGCCTTCACAGCTTGGAAGGGCTTGAGAGAAATCTGCTAGACATCCAGCAGCTGGGGAAGTAATCCTACTTCCCAGGAGCTTCTGCTTTCCTGCAGCCCTGGCACTGCTGGCAGGGCAGGTGCACATACACCTGGTCTCCTTTGAGGGCATCAGCCTCAGGGAGACACCTCCCCAGAAAGGGTGTAGGGGCAGCATCTGCCCACAGTCACAAGGTCTCTATGATCAGTAACCAGTTCTCCCCAAGTCTTCTGACTAAGCAATCAATCTACTGTCTAGAGAGGTCTCTTTTGGAGTTCTTCAACTCACTAATCCATTTCAATCCCTGCTGTCTCTACCCCCTTTTTTTTTTTTTTCCTCCTTAACAATCCAGAATGTTTATGAACCAGGGAGGAAGTTCTTAATGGCAGCAGGGAAAACTGAGTTTACACTAATTTCACATTCAAAATCATGAGAGGAGGCGTATTTAAGGTACCTTTCTACAATTAGAAACCATTAAACCAATTACAAGAAGAGAAAAGGGCTCTTCGGGCTGCCCCTATAGTTGTAACAGCAAGAGCTTTCCACTCCTCAACAGAGCTGAGAAGTCGAAGGCAATGCAACGTTTCAAAGGCAAGATAAATTTAAATGCCACCAGAATTTTCAAGTCCTTGTAAAGGAGATATCATGAAGTTATTTTTAAACTATGGAGAGAAAAGACTGTTGATATGCAGTCTGTTGCTGTAAAATAATTCAATGAAGCAACTTGAAACTTGGCCTTTTAACTCAAGCACCCAAACTTCTCCCAAGCAGTGGCAGGAGACAGTCTCATTCACAACTGCTTGCTAGAGAAGCCAGTCAGGTGCAGCCTGCAAAACCACGAGCTCCTAAAACACACAGAGGAACATGCTTATGGCTGGGGAATTAAGCCAGCATGCAGGCATCTATTTAAATAAAATGGGAGAGGAAAAGGAGTCACCTAAGCATCCAGGCTGCTCTCCTCACTCCTCAGATCTACGCTAGTCTAAATCACTTTTTATACACACAGGATGAAAACACCATTCAGGCCTGTCTTGTTTTGTCAGCTCATTGTAATCTGTGGAAGAATTTTATAATCAAAGCCTCTACAACAATACAACAGATTTACTTGTACCAAAATCTTAATTGAACCACTGTCTCCGCTCCTGCTCGCTGCCCTGTGGGTTCAGGTAAAGCACAGCTAAACTGATGGCAGTGATTCATCTGCCTGGATTCAATTTGTACCCTCAGCCTTCTGCTGAAGAAAGAAAAATAATGCATTACAATATCTGGTAAAAAGCCAAGTTATTAGAACAGAATAGAACCTCTCTCACTTGGGTTGGGTTTGCTTCTCTAGCATTAATTCAGTGGGGTTTTTTTAATAGACACATGCTGTAAACATAACAAATGAGTATTTCAATACGGCCATAAAAGTTAACACATCATTAAAAAAATAATAAAAAGCCTTAAGCAATGGAATTGTCAGATATGTGACCTTCAAACAGCATCAAAGACACTGCAGGGACAAAAAGAACGCAGAAATAAACCACTACGAGTACAGACCAACACACACCTGCACCTCGGCCTCCCATCACCTGTGCTCAGTCCTGGGACAGCCAGTGTTCCCACTTTCTGCCAGTCAGCTTTTCCTCAGTGATTTACAAATAAAAATAGGAACAACCTAAGTACCTAATCAAGTGGATAATAAACCATATAAAACTGTTCCTAATATTTGCAAAGCTCTGCTTGCGCCTGGACTAATCAGCACTAGGACAAACAGCCTACTTGCACAGCAACAATTATTTTTATGCTTTTTCCTGAAGGTCTTTTAAATACACTTAATATTATGCAAGCCTTATTTGCATTTAACTAGCTCGAGGGTATTCCTGTCACTTGCTGCTCGAAGTCTTTGTGTCAATGTAAGCACTTGCTGGACACAAGCTTATCCATATCACCAGAGAACTTCAGTTTTGTTTTGTCTTGTCAAAAGACTCAACAGGGCCAGCTCAGAAAGATAACATTCTGCTTTGGAGGTGATACATTTCCAGAGTCCAAGTGAATTCCTCATTAGCACAATAACAACATGCAATAGAATAACAGGAAATAATGCAAACTCCCAGTGAAATTACCTTTTAGACCAGCAGTGGTCCTTGCTCCTCAAAGATGTACTTGTTAAAAACAGTTACCAATTGCTCCTTTTTTTTTTTTAGCCTATTTTTAAACTCCACATTTCTGACCAACAAAGGCTAACCAAATTTCTATAAGGAATCTTCTGGGGACACAAGAACTGCTGGATATTTGAAAGAGCTTTACAAACATGCCGCAGAATTACTTACAGAAATCAAATTGAAAGGATCTGATGGTTTTGTTCTATAGAAAAAAGAAGACAGACATCTCCCACTCCCAAATCACTGTTTTCTTTCTCCTAAGAAGTTGACAACCAACATCTTATGGAAATATCACTACGAGCTGCTAGAAACTAAGCACATCCTCAAGGGTTCATGTTTCTCCACTGCTTATCTTAATTCCCAATCTGTGAGATTATAAATCAGTTGCTTTATTTTAATGGTAAAACCTATGACCTTGGAGAACACTCATAGCTAACAAATAGAATTATGAAACAAATTGCTTCTGAAACATGCCTGGAAGCCTGCTTTGATGTTGAGGATAGAGCAGCAAGGAAAGAGTAAAGAATGAGTATTTAGCAGCTCTGCCATTGTGTAAAACCCTCCTACATTTGCATCCTGCTGGTGTGTGCAGTTGTTCTCCATCCCTGGAGGATGCACTGGAGTTAGGGAATGCATACAGATGGGCAACTAAATTGATTAAAGGAATGAAGCAGCTGCCTCACCATAAGGGTTATGAACAAGGCAACAGCAAGACTGGTGCTCAACAAGTCACACTACAACTAGGAGGTACTTGCCAGAAGGTTTGATTTGGGACAGATGAGGGTTTCCTCCCTCCCAGTTACATTTTTAAGAACCACACGCACGTTTCAGGCAGCAACTCCTGCAGAAGTAACTGGTGGTAGAGTGAACCTGACAACAGTAATCCATGTACATCTGGTTCATGCCAGATATTAACAGGTATGTACTGTATCTACTGTTTGAAACAGGAGAAGGCGGGGCTGCATCTAAGTGCATTTGCCTTTAACTGCATCACCAGTTGCAGCCAAAGGTCTTCAGCCAACTGCTCCTCTCCCCTTTCCATACACAGTCTACAATTGCTACTATCATCAAAAAGGCTTCAGCCCTGGCTTGTTACCAAGATCTGTGACTGTAGGAGTTGCCATTTCTACAAAAGAGATGATTCAGTCCCTCTCACGGAACTGTATATATCTATGTAGATATATATACAGACACACACACACTTGTTTTCCTCCCTGAATATACCAAAAGCCTTTCAATTCTACTTCTCCCCACCATACTGCTGTTTCTATTTCTGTATCTCTAACATCAACTCCTATCTTGCTGTGGGATCCCATATTTAATGACAACATGGATATATCATTGGGACTTAACTGGTGAGAAGAAGGAGAGATGCCAGCAGCAGCTTTTGCTCTTCACTTGCATCTCCTTAAAGTGTTTCTTACTCTGTGCTTCCACTCCGTGGCCTCCAAGGGGTATCCTGTCACTTCAAACAATCCCAAGCCTGGCTGTCTCTTTCCAATGCTCATTTTGAGGCATTAAAGCCAAAGATTAGAAATTTAGGTTACAATTCAACACCATGGGCACCAGTGCCGACTGTTCAGCACCTGGGACCAATACAGAAATTGGTATTAATATCACACACCTGAGAGACTTTTTACAACAGACTGATATTTTAAGGCAAAGTAATTAGTGTCACTAAGCATGCACTAGCATACTAATATGTGGTTTTTAAAAACAAAGCAATATTCAGGCATAGGAAGCTGCAGTAAAGCACTCAGATTTTGTGTTCTATCAGCTCAAAGCCTAAATTTTGTCACACATAAATACAAAAGCTACTGAGACAAAGCATATGTAGTTGCACTATCAAAAGACTGTTTTGCTAAAGCTGTGAGTGGCTGAAATAAAAAACGCTGAGGTTTTTCTCTTTTATAAAGCAGCAGTTCCATTAGTTACTCCTTACTCCAGCACATCACCTAAGTAAGGTCACTGCTTTTATTTCCGAGTCCTCAATTTGTGCCATAGGGACAAGGACAGACCACCACTGTAGAATGTTTCTTGATTCAAACTCCCAGGCTGACAAATGTTTTCCAAAATATAAACTGAGCAAGCATGTCATGATCCCAGACAGGTTGTTGCAATCTCTAGTCAGAAAGGACCACTTAAACCTCAATCCTCTATCGACTGTTATTTGGATAGATAAGTTAAATGTATAAATGAGATTATCATTCAAAGTCATTCTATCAGAGAGCAAGCACTTTTATCCCTAAGAATCACATTACTTTAGGTTAGATGTGACCCCCAGATTACCAGAAATTTGCCAGATTTGTCCTCTCATCAAGGTGAAGTCATCTTGGCTACTCTCAGTAGATCAGATTCAAGTCTAACGGATGTCTAATAAAAACCATGGGACAGAGGACCTCAAGCTATTTCATGCTGACCCCATTCCTCAGAGTTTTTTGGAATATCTCAGCTCCAGCAGTTACTGACTGTACCCAGGGCACTCTTCCCATCACCTCGCCTCCTCCAAGCTCCAAACAACTGGCGAGAATTCACTACCCCTAATCAAACCTCTAACTGAAGCATAAAAATTAGAGACTAGAAAGTCAGCTCTGTGTGTTAATTAACTTCTCCCCCATGCCCCTACCCCCCAAAAATCTGGGAAACAGACTGGGAAGGGTGTTGCATTAGCCCATCAAATCCTGCACTGCACAGGGAAGGACAGTCCTCAGCTCCAGGCTCCCTTGGAAAGACATCATTGCACCAGCCATGCTGCAGTCACTTTCAGCATCTTTCTTACAGGCACAGTAGCCTGGAGGGCTGTTCCGCTCTGTTTGAAGAAAGGCATAAAAAGGTACCACGTTAACAAAGTAATGTCATTAGACCTAGTTCCAGGCCCACTTCATGCTTAAAAAAATCCTTTTAACTGGAATGAAATGCCATCAGTTCTAACAGAGACCACTTCATAATACTCCCTTTCCATAAAGAGCTTGTTTAAAGGAGAATATTAAACCAGAATCGAGGAGATTTGGTGGGCTTAGATCCATCTCACAGCTTGGAAATCAAACCCAACAGAGCCACTTTCATGCTTTGTCATCTCTAGATAAAACGGACTTGTTCTTTTTTCAAACCCAATGAGAGCGTATACTATGCTGTGAGATTAATTGGGCTCCTTGCAATAGCTCAGTTTTCAGAACCTTGCTCCTCTCTACTTTGCAAAGAAGTTACCATGAACCTAATCTCCTCTAACTACAACCCAAAATCTCCCAGAAAGCCATAGCAGAGTCCCAGTCTTGGCTATAAGACTATAGCTAGAGACATCCTCTTCTGCTGCATAAGGTCTTTTTCCCACACGTGTATTCAGGGGAACTTGGCTTAATTAGCACTAATGATGAGAAAACCTATAGGGAACTGCTGAATTCTGCAAGCAACAAAATACAAAGCGTATTGATAAAAAGCCACTTTACTGCTGGGCAATGCTCTGCTGCATGTTGAAGAGAAGATGACGACAATCCCAGGGTTTCTATGCCAGATCCACAGAAGTACAATGAGCCAAAGCTGCTGCAAACATCTACCATGCAACTTAATGAGGATTACATTCAGTTTTTCCACAAACACCATTTTAAATAAGCTGGAGTAGGAAAAATTTAACTAAAAATGCCAACAGTTAAATGCAGATTGTTCCTTATGACACTATTTAAAATTCAAGCCAAATGATCAGTCTGCCTGCTGCAGTATTTTGAGTAACCTATATCTATATTTGAAACCCAGGAGGTGCCATTTCACCCAGCTGGGCTGATACACAGTGGGTTATGAACAGCTCTGACAGCAGCCACAGCACAGTGTCAACGTTTTCAAATACTAAGGTGGAAGAGGTTACAACTATCTGAACAGTCTCATCTGCCTTCAAGTTTGGGAAGTGTTTCCAGTACAGAATCACTGAATGGATAAGGCTGGAAGGCACCACAGTGGGTCATTTGCTCCCACCTCCCTGCTCTAGCAGGATCATCCCAGAACACGTGGCACAGGCTTGCATCCAGATGGTTCTGGAATATCTCAAGGAGGGAGACTCCACACTCTCCCTGGGCAATCTGTCCCAGTGCACGGTCACCGCCCAGGAAAGAAGTTCTTCGCGTTCATGTGGAACAGAACATAGCAGCCTCTACCCAAGCTGGGGTTTGAGGGAGGATACCCTGCTCCACAACAACCCGTGAGGTGGTCTGAACAACAGCACTGTCGTATCAGGATTACACCACTAAGTAGGAAGGAACTCAGTCAACTGTAGTAGGTGCTGAAGTGCCTTTTAAATATCAAGCCATTCAAAAGCTTGTTTCCAAGCCACCCTTTTGTTACTACACCAACAAGGATCTTGTTTCTTTAAAATTGAGCACAGCAACTGTTTGACAGAGCTGATGAGGCAGGGGAACAAATAGATCTGAAAGAGAGATCTCCATCAATACTGGGACTCTAAAAGTGCAGCCTGTCTGTAGATTCCAATTCATGCTTCCTCCACGATTTGGCAGCAGCAGCTGAGGATGTTTGTCTCCAGCCGGCCACACTGCCAGAGCTCCCATTTCACAGGACAAATCACCACCCCAAGCCTAGCACTCCAGTCAAGCCTCTGCATCTTCCTGACACTGCCATCAGTTCTTCTGCCAGACACCCTGCAGAGAATCAGGAGGGACAGTTGGAGACAGTAACCTCTTTAGACAACTCAGCTCAATCCAACAGGCACCATGAGTCAGGGCACCAGCGTTCCTAAATATCAAGCCCGTACACCACAGATGAGCCTTTCCCAAGGAGCCAGAGGATGGGCTTGAGCAATTAACTGCAATGAGCCTGCTGCCTGGTAATGACAGAACAAGGTTAAAACATCATTTGAAGCATTTTTCATCCAGCTGACAAAACTGTTTCATGAGATTTGATGGCATTTTGAATCTTATTTCATCAGTAGTTTGAACGCTATCCTTAAGAATCTTTACTTTTTCTAAAGAATAGTTTATGTAAACCCTTAACTCCACGGTCTCACAGAGTTGTTCTGACTTCACTTGCACAAATGTATGCACACACCTGTATATAATCCCATGAAAACAAACATCACTTCACAGCTTATTCTGTGTTATTTATTACCTTATTCTACCAAACAACTATGCAGCACATAAATCCCCAGCATGACTTGGAAACTGTATTTATTAATGCAAACGATGATATATTAATAATTGTGAGCTCAAGCCTCTTCTCCAGGCTGAGCTGCTTGTAAGGTTTATTCTCAGAATCATTTAAGCCCACACCATACATCTCTGCATGCTTTAATACACTACCTTATTATATTTTTTCAACTACCTACCAATTAGCAGGCTAACTTCTCTAGTTAGCCAGGAACAAACAAAAAAATCCGAAGACATGCTAATGCTTTTCAGATCATTAGCTCCTATAAAATTCAGGCATTTACAACAAATATAGCTAGAAAATTAAAAGAATACTGTAACAAGCTACAGAAATCCATGTTCTATTAATAACAGGTTTGTGTCTTCAAGCAGAAACAAGAATTCACTGTATCAACACTCAATGTCAAATGAAAGCTATAAAACTGGGGGGGATTAAATGAAATCCATCTTTGACTTTCACAAACACTGTCGGAATGCAAATTCTGTGCGTAAGATGCTCCTCAGCTTTTGTGGCTTGCCTGTCCAGCTCCTGAGGCCAAGACACAGTACTGCTGCCTGAGGACAGCCATTATCACATGAACATCAGGAGGAATGGAAGGGCAGCTACCTCCAGCCTCACTGAAAAGTTGTTCATCCTGAGCAATCAACAGGGGTGGATGCAATGATGCAAGGCAATTTCCAATGGTACCATCCTCCCACCCTGAATATTGATCTCTCAGAGCACATTCCTCACACCACAGCATCCATTTTGAGTTCCTGCACCTTCACAAAACTTCTTTTCAAAAGAAAACCAGTCCTAAGTCTAATGAATACAATGCTGTTGAAATTTTAAGCAGGGATCCCGAAGTTTGCAGGAAGTGAAATAACCTTTGCACTATACACATCCAAGCCACATACAGAGGTCCTCCTTAAATTCCTTCTTTGGAAAACCTAAGGCCAGAGGAAGATGGCTCAGTAGAAAGTAAAGGCAAAATGTAAAATTCCTAATGATCTGATCATGTACCCTTATCACAAGTACAGCCCCCAAGACTTTGAGGTCTCTAGTCCAATATCCTGGTCAGAGCAGGGGCAGCTCTTTGACCAGACCAGGTTGCTCAGGGCTTTCTCCAGCCTGTTCTTGAGTAACTCTGAGGATGGAGCTTGCATCGTCCCTTTGGGAAGCCCGCTCCAAAACTGGATTACCCCATGCTGCAGGCAGTGACTGCTACATGGCAAGACATGGAACCTCCTTGCATAAATTGCATATAGATCTTTCAAGATATTAAATTAAAAAAAAAAGAAAAAACCTGAAGAATAATCACTATTTAAAGCGTTTTGTTTAAAAGCCAATTCCCAAATTCATCAAATGACTGCTCGATACTTTTAACAGACCATTTATGAAAATTCATAAAGTTGAAATTCAACTGAAAATTCTCATCTAATTGCCTGCACATGGAGACAGGTTTGAAGTACTAAGAGAGCTTAATGGGAAAAAGATCTTCCTACTACCAAATAGTCTGAAATTAGTAGGAAAAAAATGAGGTCCCACTGGTGGCCATGCCACTTTCATTCATTAACCTCCCAATATCAAGTTATTTAAGTTTTAGCCCTTTAGTTAATGAAAAAAAAACTTCTCTCAGCAGCATCACCACGGTCACCAGAAGGTTTACTTTTCAGGTCAAGACTGGAGAGAAGAGCAAATAAGCTCTTTTCTGGTGTCAGTCCCTCTTGGTACCAGCAGCCTGTCCTGGGGACTGGGATGGCTACATTACAGGGCTGAGTGTCCCTGAACTCAGAGATCAGAGCTGACCCCTGTATAACCCTTCCACTGGGTACAGGTCACATTTAGCTTCTGCTCAAGGGACCCACGCCACAATCATGTACTAGGAAATATATCAGTTCAGCACTCCAGAGAAAGATGAGAAAGTAAGGGAATGGCTCTGCACTTCACTCAGCTCTAATTAAACAAAAATCCCATTTCAGTCCCAGACAATGTCTGATCTACAGGCCAAAACTTCAGATGAAGGAAGGAAAGAGAACCACAGGAGAAGCACAAACTTCAAGTAGGTTCAGGGAGTTATACTTCAAGTTTCCTTGGTAATTCTGGAACTTAAGTCTCTTTATCCAAGCATTTCTCTCTCTCTTCTACTTTTAGGAACAGTTTAAATAAGACAGATTCATCCAGAGTTTCGAGCTGCCACTTGTAAATAAGAGTCCATTTAAAAAATGATTTACTTAACAGGCTATAAGAAAAATCCAGCCTTCCTCATTTCTCATCTTCTCAAGGAGCAGCATCTACTGCACTCAACATAATCCTGTAGAGGATAAACCCACTTCCATTTCATTCATTTATCTTTACCTCCAAGATGAAGCAGCACTGCTGATCACAAACTTAATAAAATGGCTCATCTAATCCTAGCAAGCCCAAGCATTAAAA
>VZTE01005470.1:117230-159165 GCA_013397775.1 Eulacestoma nigropectus | reverse complement strand
AAAAAAAAAAAAAAGACAAGAAAAAAAATTTAAAAAAAGAAAAAGAGGCTTATTATGGTGGATACAGAACTAAAAAGTATCTTGTTAAAGTCTGGATCTGAGAATTTATATGTATATGGACAAGTAATTGTAGTCCAAAGTAAAAAGGGGAACAGAAAAATTAAATGGTTCAATGATTACATGAAAAACTCACTCATAATGGATTTTTTCCTTTTAAGCTCACCTTTGAAGAAAGGCTTTCAGGTCATGTTACTGAAAGAGTGAACACAAACAAAAATGCAGTCTTGAAACAGACTGAATCGTGCTGTCTGGATGCTAAGAGATACCTCTTCACATCTCGTTCATTACTCAGAAGCAATGGAATAATGAGCAAGCAATGAAAAAAATACAATGGACACCAAAGGTAAGATCCAGTTTTTGAACACTGGATCATGATTCAAGAGATGAGCTGACTAAAGCTTCTGCAGCCAAAAGCACAAGTTGTTTATTTCCTTCTCTGTAATTCACTGAGCCTTTAGATACAGTTAGTGTCAGCTATACAAAACCTTTTAACTGTCACTTTAAGATCTTACAGAGAAATGGTAAACTAATCTAGAAGAATTTGAAGTCTGAGCCAATGACAAAAACCCACAAAAAGCCCCCAAACCATCAGATTGGGAATCATGGACCAGGGAGAACCAGCTTTCTAATACCTAGGTTTCAGAGAGACATCTCGTTGTAGTACATTTCTTGGATTTTCCTGTTCTTTTTCTCAAATATGAAAGACTGCCACATTATTCTCTGAAGGCCTCTGACAGTGGTAAAGCAATTTTCTCCATAAATCATTGTAATGCTAACGCAGCAGTTTACAGGCTCATCTTTAAAAGAAAGCCTTTACATTTACTGCCACTGCCAGCAGAGAGAAGAAGAGTTAAGCTCTGACAACTGCTCTGTCTGGGGGCATAATAAATGGAAAATTTATTCCTTGGCCCAATTCTAACAAAATTTAATATACTTGTGAAAACTGTGTAAATACTTTGTACTTAAGGGAAGTGAGTGCATTAAAAAGCCATTTAGCATATTGAGATACATGCACATTCATACTGCAAGCATGCTGAAGTCCCCTGGATGTTACAGCAAAACTGAGTAACCTGCAACAGCAATGCCTCAAACGTGCTTTCCCTGAACATTCCTCTTGATAATCTGTTGTTCTTGAAGAAAATAAGGGAAAAAGGAGAAAGGGTTGAAATTTTCCTGGTTTGTCTCCTCATTCCAGAAGGCAACTTTCCTGAACATTTAATCAGATTTTTTTTAGTTTTTTATTTTAGTAAACATACAGATCTTAGAGTACCTTATTAGTCCACAGTAAGTCCAGACATCCATAAACATTCTTACCACAAGATCCTCAGGAGGGTATTGCTGCTGCCCAGTTCCAGGATTTTTTCAGACTATTTGTGCACAGTCTTTAATTACACTTTTCACCCTGTTAGCATAAACCTAGTTTTATTTCACTTCTAAATATCAATGTTTTGCAGATAAGGAACATCTACATCTTTCTCCTCCGTGAACCTAAAGGTAATACATCTTAAAAAGCTGTGTAAGCCAGCATATCTTTTGGAGTCCAGTCTGTGAACTTCATGTAAGGTTAAAGCAATCAAACCAAACACTCCTGTATTCTGTCCATCTGTAACAGCAGCTTATTTAAAAAAAACCCAACCAAATTTAAGAGCAAGGAAGTTTAACTTCCAGTCAATTCTACTTTTATTCCTAAGTATACTTAAAATATCCCTTTAAAATACTTCCTAAAAAATTTATTAAGATTTCTTGTGTATTAGTCTTGTATTAACTCTGTATTCAAATCCATTTGTCTCAACAGCAACAGCTGAACACTAGGACTTAACTTCTGCCATTTCATCACTGTTTCTTACTGCATGCCCAGGAAAACCTTTAAAGATCAGTGCAGTGGACCAAATAAACAATAAAACTTTTCACAGCACTTTAAAAGCATAATTTTACTTTTTAAGTACCTTAATTTGGCCATCTGTGAATACCCAAAAGCTGCTCTTATTTAGTCTCACAGACTCTCTGAACTTGAGGCTATCAGTTTAAATGAAATAAAAAGGTGAATAGCAGACTGTGTTGGCCAACATATACAAAGTGTAAATTCCTGATTAACAAATTCTGACTTTACAGGAACTGTTTGAGTAGCCAGAAGCCAACAAGAAGAATGGCAGCAGCACATTCAGCAAAGCTACTTTACCAAAGCACTGAAGGACGTGCTCAGATGTGAACTGTCTTACTCAGCCTACAAGCTAAAACCCCTAAAAATTTCTCAAAAGCTTTGATAAATAAAAAGCATGAGAAGGGGAGAACATTGACTGGGAAACCAACTTATTTTTCAGTAAAATGCATTTAATTACCAATTCTAAGACTGGCTTGGAAGAAGGCCTCACTGTATCTTCATTATAACAGTAACACACATACTTTTCACACATATATTTCACCCAATAATTAGCATGCCTTCAAACAGGAGTGTGATTTACTGTCCTTCCAGCATTTTCCAACCAAATACCTCAAAAATGCTGCTCTTGCAGAACGTCAAGGAGAAGAAAGGGCGAAGGAGCAAAATCCAATCCATGCTGAAGCTGGTAGTTGAGAAAGTTTGTCTACATTGCAGTGAGATTCCCATCTACATTTCATTGCAGCTGGTGTGAACCCAATCAGTGCAGGTTAAACATACGTCAGATCCCTGATTACTGTGCTCTGACCTCTGGCTAAGTCGGACATTACACATTCCTGCTACATATTGCAGCAGTTAAGGAATCAATGCTGCTTTAAACAAAATGTGTTCTGTGCTACACATGCCTCCAAGTTTCTTCACACAGTGCAAATTTCTTGGGGTCCCTTACCAAATACTCAAGCTCTTCTGTCACTCTCCGTGTGGCCCCTTTGTAAGGCACTAGATGAAAAGTCAGAAAACCCAAGTTTAATCTATCTTGTCAACATAATGTTTTTTCCAAGACCTCACGTATGGTCTCTTTGGATTTCCTGTTCCCCATATATAAAACAGGGATGATACTACTTCTCTCAAGAGACTGCTGTGAACAAGCATTTAAATTAGTGAAACGTGCTTGCAAGAAGCTAGAACAGGTCCTGCACATATGCCATGCAGAAAAGATTTCCTAGTTAACACACTCCATCATTTCTTCCACCCCAAGCAGCTCCAAAGACAAACTACCACAAATAAGCAAATCCCCCAGGGTAGGGAGAAACCAGTTTAAGAGATTAGGGCTGTGGCAAGTCCCAGCCTCTTCATGTGCTCTCTTATAGCCTGATCCCTAAGGGAGCTGGTTCACGGACCCAAACTAGAAGAAACTGATTCTGTTGAAAGACAGTCAGAAGCATTTCACCAGTTATGTGTCAAAACTGGTCCACAGGAGGCTCCGATGAGCTTCAGCAGCAGTACACAGGACATGACCACCCTGCATAGGTGGGATACAGAGGAATTGATGGCAAGAACGGAACTGTTGCATTGGCTTTACCACAACCACCCCCTCACTAGTGTTCAGCACTACAAACAGCTTCCAAAGCCCAAGACTTCAAGCAATCACAGCCAAAGACATCCCAGCTTTTTAATATTTGCCATCGTGACTGGATCTACCAACAAAATGTAAAGCCACCACAGATTCTTAAGACTACCAAACAAGATGGTTGATTTTTAAAATGCTAGAACTGCATCACTTACAACACAACTAAGCTAACATGAAGACAACAGGCTTTGTACAATAGCTGCTGCAACTGGCACATCAAAGGTTCTGGATTTGGTCTTGACCAACACCAACAGGAATAAAAAGTACTACTGAGGTACCTGAGTGCCTTCACAGATCAATGATAGTCACAAAATCCTCACACACAGTCACACATTGGCAAAACTATTTTTGGGAAGCAACTGCTAAGTGTGGCACGTGTACCAACAATAACTTGCTTGATATGGGCTATTAAGTGAGCCTCAGCAGCCCATACCCCCACGACCTGCTGTCAGAGCCACAGTGTCCTACCTGGATACTATGCTGGAGCCATTGTAGAGGTCACTGGCGTAGGACAGCGTTGCCAGGGGCCGGACAGAATTGTAGCGCGTGAACTTGGACAGACACTCCTGAAACTCATCCAGCTGGCTGGTGGTTCTGCTGTCATCTAGGAAGAGGTAGCGACATTGGAGGGGGCAGAAACAGAGTAAGAAGGTAAACTCAACAGTGAACAAAAAAATCCAGACATGTCTCCACGTGATGCTACCTATGCTTGCTATCTGCGGGGCATTCCTGGTCAAAACCAGGCATTCTCTCTCATCTCTAGCATTCTCTGAAGGCATTATGAGCTTTTCAGACCACAAATGAAGTCTTTCCACTGCAATGCTGGGTGAACCTACTATGCTGAGAATCTGCCGAGAAGTCAAATACAACTTTCCTGGTAAGCTCATTTATTTTATTCACATTCAGAGGCCGTGGGCCATATAGATTATTAACAGAAAATCTTTAAGCACATCAAAACGCACTACAAAGGACAGGTCTAGTTTTCAACAGAGGTGAAAGTATATTCCTCTCCCTGTTCTCTTACAGTATGTCTACATTTGGTGTCAACTATATTCAAAATACTTTTAGTAAAAAATACTTCTCTTGTTATTCCAAAAGCAACAGAGCTAAGGGAGAATCATTTCAGGGCTGGAGAAGGAAGACAAGCATGAAACCAGAAGGCTCCCTGTACTAGAAGTTTTGTGAAAATTATGACCTTCAGCAGACAAGGTGAAATTGAGCCAGCTTGAATAATGATGATAAATATTCTGTGGGAAATGGAACGGTTTACTACAAAAGTTAAAAGTAAATTGCAGTGTAGATAGTTGAAAGTCATTCACTGAATTCTCAGAAGTCCCAACTTTTCTTGGTAGGAACATAATTTTACTTAAACCATTTTATATTTCAGTATTCTGTAAATAAGAGAAAATTCCTAGCTTACAGCGATGCCTCATAGGCAGATCTGGGTTCCCAACACAATCACGTATCCACACTCAAACATCAGGCAGCACCTTCAGGCTTCGTCATGACCCCCCAGATCTGTAGCAATTCTCATACTCCTTCTCTAATGCTTCCACCCTCCCTTTCTTTTTGCACCAGTGCATTATAGGGGAACTACAGCTAACACAGCTGGTCTACAGGTACTGCACACCTTGTCTCCTGTTCCACCCCAGCATCCACTGCAGCAGCAGAGAAACCACTTATACAAACACACCAGAGATCAAGTTCCACCCACTAGTTCAGCTAGTCTTAGCAGCAGCACGAGGAAATAACAAGATCCACTTACTAGAAAGGCTTGGAAATATCAGGATGAAAAAAGAGAGGTTGATCTATAAAAGCAAAATCCAGCTGCGATTTCTTGTCGGAAAACACAGAATAACCATTTCTGCACTCTGGTAATTCCTTGCCATCAGAAATTATTATCTCTACACTTATAAGGCATTTTGAAGTGTCCCTTACATGCACTGTTTAATGTTTAATCGTATAAAGGAACAGCGAAGGCTAGCAATTACCATGTTTAGGGGTACTAGCACGTACATTATCCATGTCAGATGGATGAAAAGGGGCAAAATGAACAAAGTGCTGCTCTAAATTAACATCATCAGCACCTGACCACTACAGGAAACAGCCTGAGAAGCAACACAAACATCTGTCAGTGTTTTTCAAAGACTGTTTTCTCCTTCGGCACTGTGATAGGGACAAATAGCTGCTACCCTTCCATTTCCCTCATTTAGAGATCAGGCACACAGCCCTTCTATAATTTATTCGCTATATATGCCTGGAAAACCGAATATTATTTCTCAAGACATTTTCCCCTGTCAAAGTGCAAGGCCATTTGATAATTACAATAATACTACGTCTCCACTCCCTACTCAAACAGACAGAGGCACTTCTTGCAAAAAGCTTTAAATCCACATTAAATCCTATTTAAAATGTGTCAAAATGCAGGAATAACTTAGGAGAGGAAAACTTAATCAAGTATCATAGGTTATCCCTTATTTAGGAGAAAACCTGCCCTTGAAAATCCTCCGCTCTCGGTGCAGCTGACACATATGAATACAAAAAACCAGTTTCGCTGCATTCATATTTATAGTTCCAATTATGAAGAAAGATGCCTTCTACCAGGGAATGCTGGGAAGAGCCCCATTTGTTATGCTTGGTTAATAAGTTTTATTTTTACATAAACACAGTTATGCATCACCAAGACAGCACTGCATGAAAACATCTCAGTGCGATCTGTGAAGAGCTGCACTCTGCAAAGCACCTGCTAGCACTTCACAGGGATCCAGCTGGACACCTGCAATGGGCTTTCCAATCTTTCAGATACTGGAGGAACCTCCCAACATGCTGCATTCCTTGTTAAAATCATTTTGCTGTGCACAATGGGAACTGAGTCAGTCCATGCTCTGAAGTAGGTAGAAGATGTAGATACTTCTAAGAGTGAGCTCCCCTAAGACATGCTGTAAGCCTTTATATTTGGAGCCATTTATTAATTAATTTTTTAAATTGCTTTTTATTTATTTATTTTAAAGGGACTAAAACTAAATTCATGGAGAAGAAAAAAGCAGAGGTTTCTACCCCAGCAATCCTGCTGATCTTTCCTTGGGAGGTTGGTTCTTGCCTTCCAAGGTTCTAAGTAAAGATCCTTTGCTGTAGCAACCTCTGCCTGGTTTCCTCTGATCCCTAAGTGGTGTCTCCCACCCCCTGAGGGCTGGCTGCTTTCCTTGCAGTCTGTCACTCGATATGGGCTGCAGCTCAAAGCTTGGTGGTACCAATCTCTTGCCTGTCACGGTCCATTGCCTGAAGCTTTTTTTGCCAAGCTGGTTTCTCCTCCAGAGGGGCTACAAAACAACCCTCATTGCCCTCAAGACACAGTTATTTGACCCTTATTTCTAAAGAGAATCTTGGTTGTAATTAAGACCCATGCATCCACTAGGCAACAATTACTCTAGCTGCTGTCACACTGTTACTCAATTATGAATGAGGCAATCTAGGCAATTTTGAAAACAGCTTCTAATTCTACAAAACAAGCCTTAAATCTAAGGTGTGCCCCATGGGACAACAGCACTGCTGCACACTCAGCTTCTATAGTCCAAGCCATTTGTTAATCAAGACACAATCCAGACAACAAAGGATAACCTCCAAGTGTCCTCTTGCATGCTAAATACAGGAGAATGTATCCATTTATGTTTATACCTCTTTGGCATTTCAATAGCAATGTTTTTAACTACTGGGTTTATACCACATCTAATGGAAAGACAACTCAACCCCCGCTTTTAGGTATTTTCATCTTCAGAACAGGCACCAGAGAAATTATTTATTGTAGATTTTGCCCTTCACAGTAAGGGATTACAAAGCAATACATGTGCCCCTCCAAAGTGATAGGATTAAGTTTTCCAAATTTAGCAACTTCAAAGATTGGTCAAGAATAGCAAAAGGGGATGATCTGAGCAACACAAATACATACAGCCACATTCTCATGCAAGGAAGAAGTGAAAGCTGCTCTCTCAAAAGCAAAGCTTTTCTGCAAGAGGTACCTGATACCAGAAGTATAACACCACACAAGAACTCACCCGAGACACGAGTCATCCTGGTGGAAAAATAGCACTGCTCTAGGTCCTCAAAATGAGCTGTGAGGCGCTTGCGTCGCGAGGCCAGCGTGCTGTTATACCATGGCTGCTTTTTGGTCTGAGAGGAGAAGGGAGAACAGAAAGCTAAAAGCCAGGCCTGGGTTTCCCTTCTATAGATTTTATCCAATTTTAAACAAAATATGCGATAGGTTAGAAGTGTAAAACGACAATGAACAAAGAAACTTGGCACTGTCCACAGTTATTTCTTAGGGTCCTATGCTGCACCCTTTTAACGTAACAAAAACAAATCCCTGCTTTTAGACAGTTTTTGTTTCCTGAACCTTATCAAATTTAGCGATTCTGGCCTCACACACAGGACAGGCAATCCCAACCCTTGGGGAGTCATCTCTTGCATTTATACAGATAGACAGCAGAGGCCATCTTCCAGCTTCACAAATCAAACAGACTGTACAACAAATACTCCCCAGATCCCTGGCAGACAGCTCATTAAAGAAGAAGGAGGTGTTTATTTTAATGAGTTAGTTACTGAATTACTTCTTTTGAAGCAACTCAGTAACTCTCTGTAAAACTAAGCAAATAAAAAGAGAGGCAAAGACAGCATGAAGTTCAAAGGTTAATTGAAAAGAAGTTCATGAAACTTATTATTAATGCCATTTCCCAACCTACCCAAACAGTAATAGTGAGAGGCAGGAGCAAAGGATTTCAACTACGTAAGTAATATTTCCTCCTGAAGCAAACACAGAAAATGCAGTACTTACCATTTAATCACGAGTGGTGAAAAGGAATGAAACCCTCTACTACATAAGAAGCACAAAGAGCTCCTTGCTTTAGTTTCTATTTAAGAAGTCTCACGTACCACATCCTCAAAGGAAAATTTTAAAAGATTTAAGAACCATCAAGCTCCCTAATGAACAACGTCCCTGACCAAGTACAAGGCCCATAATGCTACTCAATGGCACTAACAAAACCCACTTCGTGTACAGCTCCCCCTCAATCCATGCAGGAGAACAGCCTGTCCTCATTACAGCCACCCACCAAGCCAACGAGAACAAAGTAAGTTTACAGCCCACTCAAACTTTGTTTGTACCTGTATGAACGCAATCGAACATTTTAGGAAAAAAACAAACCCCAAGCAGTGAAACCACCAAGTCACCACTTCCTACCCGAGGCCACACACTGACATCATGGCTCATACTCGCCTGTGACAGCACCTATGGTCTTCACAGCTTGTTCATCCCAAAGGCAGCTCTAACCTCAACACACAACACTGGGAAGTGCTCCTACATCAATACCTTTCAAGTACCATTTTCTAAAATTTTACGTCTTTAAAATATGCTTAATAGAACACTTCTACAGCCACCTCCTATAATTTTTGTGCACCAGCCTGCAATGTCTCCAGTCTCTCTCAGCACATCAGTAGTGATCTGGGCTCAAGACAACTTCAGGCAAAGAACAATGGCTTCAGTCTCAAGTTAAGGCAAGCTGCTTGAACCATGATGAGTGATATAACCCAAACCCAAGCCTGATCTGCCAGATCCCAGTCCACACTGAGATGGAATCAATCATGTAGGTGTTTGCCTGCTGGGTTTCCCAAGAAAGATCGCCGTGGAGCAGGTCTCAGGCTGGCACATGGCAACCCAGCTGTGCTGAGAACCAAGCAAGGGGCACTAACACATTGCCATCAGACCAGCCCCAGCTAAGCATTTCAATCTCCTCACGTTTTGCCAAAAAACAGATACTCAGTTTCTATGAAGCCTGCTCCCTGGCTACTTTCTAAGCAGTACTGGGCAAGAGGTAAAAGTAAGGGAAGAGAGAAAAGATACCCAAACAATTTTTATCAGTGGCTGAAACTACTAGGGTTGTCCTAGCTGAGGATATTAGTTTGGATTCCTCCGTTATCAAGAGTGATTTTACTGTCTGAACTCCATCAGATACTCTAAAGAGTCCTCTAACAACCATGAAAAAGCTTCATAGCTGCACACAAGCTCCTTATTTCTAGTAGAAAAAAGGTACTGCCATTAAATACTACCTGCAGAATTGCCCAGGGCCTTGTCCACTACTTAGTTCTGAAGCTCAGGTTCTGAAGGAGAACTGTCCTAGAGCTTTGTGATATATAAATTCTTCCCTAACAACATGTTTGTGGGCAATGCACAAAGTAATTATATTGAGAAAGAAAGCTGTGCTGCTGTCCTAGATAACTCTTACTGCCAGCAGTGCCCAATATATGATTTTTGCTGTGACTGACAATTAGGGAAAACACCCCCAATTTAATTTATATTCTTAAAACTATTTTTATGGTAAAGTCTTGCTGAAATTATAATACCTTTGAACAGATGTGTCTAACTTCAAGAGTTCTCTTTGAACTCCCCATCCAAACATACATTAAAGTTTAATTTCAAAATTTGTACTTGAGAGTACAGATCTTGCACTCTTGAGGACAAGAAATCACATTTGAGGACAAAAAAGATTATTCTCACACAAATAAGGCTCTCATACAAAATGACAAGAAAGTCTAGGTTGTTTGTTTTGTGAGCTCACCAGCAGGATAGCTATGCTATCAATTTTGGCTTTGAAATAGGAACTACTGAGACAAGTAGTGCCAGTGGAGAACAAATACGCTGTAGCACATCAGAGCCCTGAACATAAAACCCCCATCTACATTTCACCTGCCCTCTGAAATGTGAACTACAACTCTGTTCAAGCAAAAACCTCCAAAGACCAGAGCAGCAGGAACCACAAGCATTTTCCCACAGACTAATAGACAGAATTTTTATAATTACCAATTAGTTACACAGCTGCAAACTCAAAACCCTGCATGCAAACATATTTGTGCACCAGCTCAAAATCCAGGTGGTTTTTTCTTTATACCAAATAAGATCCAACAGCACTTTGACCTGTTAATTTACCAGTTTGATGCTGGTGCGTGCCAGGGATGGTCCGCCACCACCAGAGAGCACCCAAGGCACAGCTGGAATGTGACCAACAGTCCATCTGCCCAAACGAGAACTATTTAACCTTTTTGGAAGTGTGAGCTGGATATCAGTGTCACCTTCCCAGCCCAGCTGAATCCCTCTGAGCTGCAAGACTACAGCAGTGCTGTTTGGAATTCGGGAGGCCCTGTGGATCAGACAGTTTGGAGGCTGCCTGCCAAACAGCTTCATTCTATATGCAACTTTTTACCCTCTAGATGGATTTATAATAGTTTGTAAGGCCCTGACGAGGACAAATGACATAACTGTGCTTGGAGTTTTGGTTTTTTGTTTTGAAAGTCAAGCTTGACCTACAGCTATTTAAGCCAATGCAAAGGGTCAGGGATTTACCTCCCCTCCCCAGTGCTGCCTACATGGGAGATGAAGACCAAACTGTATCCCCTCTTCCATGGAAGAGCTGGCTTTAAGAAAAAAGTCAGATGTCTAACTACATCACACCGGGTCTCTCTCACACACCTGGGCACAATCATTCCGACAGCTGCAGTTGCCCATACAAGCAGTTAAAAGCATTTTCAAGGCTCCAGCTGACCAGTACTCTGGAGGTGGATGAAGGTGCACCTCAACCCTGCCCAACCTCCACATTCACTCTCCTGTCCCCCCGTGCAGACAGATATTTTATCTTACCTGAGAACTGCCGCTGAAGCCTGGAGGCTGGCTATACTCGGTGGAGTCAATAATACTACTGCAAAAACAAAAAAAATAGTCTGCTTAAATCACTGCACAGCCATCCTTTATCATTTTTAACCTGTTTGCTATTCCCTCCTTGACACTCTGCAGCATACTTGCCTTTGAAATCCATTTTACAGACAAGGAACACAAGGTTATATTTTGTTTGGGGGTTTAGGAGAGATTTTTTTTTTTTAAATATAGAGTTTTCCTACAGCAGAATGCTGTCACACACAATTATGTGTAGTGCAGTCAAATAATTTCTAATTAGAATGCAAAAGCATATCTTTCATATGAAATATGCAGCACAAGACATTCTGAAAATAACATGCTACCACTGGTTTTCAATTCCTTAAAAAAAAAAAGAGAAAAGAAGAGAAGTTTAATGCTCTGGCATTTGAATCAGCACTGGAAAGCGAAAAGCTAGAGAAGTCAGTGTAAGAGACACTAGTTTAAACAGAGACAATTAAGGAAATACAGAAATAAACTAAAAAAAAATACTGACAGGCAGGATTACTATTATTAAAAAACACTACACCATATTACAGAATCTACAATCACACAACATACCCTTTAAACCACTGTTTTCAAAACACAGCATAGACATGCAAACTCAGTGGAATTTAACTTTCAAAACTGCAAAAAGATCTCCTGATCCAAGCAGAAAACAGGTGGTTCAGTGTCGGACATACAGGCAAAAAAATCAGCTCACACAGTAAGACACCGGAGCCAGATTAAAGGACATTTATCACTCAAATTTCATATACTTCCAGGACAGGTAAAGATTAGCATACAAGAACACAATTTTATTGATTATGCAGAACACATTATAAAAATAACTATGATTTGTTTCTAAAATACCTTTTTAACTGCCTTGCTTCTGCTGTGTCATGTGACTTCAACAGAGAAGTAACTATCTGGGATCATTATTCTCAGTCTTTCTTATGACATAACCTTAGATTTTAAGCATTGCCTGGGAAAGCTGAAAGTTTCTTTAAAAAGCTGCTAGAACACTGCTGTAGGTCCTAGTTTTATCAAAGATGATTGTACCTATTGCTGCTTATCTAACAGTTGCCAGAACTTATGTGTAAACTTGAGAATCTTGGTCGTCAACAAATTGGTTTGGTTGAAATGCCAGGCAGGGCACCTGTAAGTTTGGAAGACTGAACCAACGGTACCAGTGCTTAAATATTTCTCTGAATGTTTTCAAGCTCCCCTGTAAGTGGAGGGAAGTGGAAACAGAAGATGAGACATAACTGCTGATGAGACTTAAAAAATTAACTTGGAAAATGAGATTGATTGGACTTCAGTTCCAGGCAAGACAAAAGCTGCAAACAAAGAAAATCTGAGGGATAAAAATAATTATTTGCTGCAAGCTGTTGTAAGGGAGAAAACATCAGAGCTGTTTCAGGCAGGGCTGGGGACAATGAATTTTAAATTAGAATGTGGCTGCATGAAATAATGAAACATGGACAGAAGATCCTGCCAGGAACCGCAGGAATAACACATTCAGCTGGAAAGTAATGAAAAAGTACTCCACTCTGAGACAGGTACAGCAGCAATTAACAGCAAAACACACAGACTTAGAGCGTCTGGTCTCGTTTTGCTGCAGGTTGTCTGGTGATGTAAAGCCTTCACGAGTGCAGATGTCATCTCCCTAACCAGACTACAAATTCAAAGACATTTCTGTGCGGTGCCTATGGCTGAGTTAACTCATGTGTGCTTGAATGTTTTTCCTTTCAATAAACAGGAAGCAAGTAATCAGAAAATTACAGAAGCGCCCTCCAAGTTCTTTTTTAAAAGCTGTAACATTAGCTTCAGTTTGGAAATTCAGCTACGCTGATGTGACATTTAAAAACCCAGAACAACAGCAACAAAAAACAAGACAACCCACAGACTATAAATCCCATTACAGGGATGGGAGGAGGTAATTAGAACAAATGGAGGGGAAGGAGGATCATGATTTCAGTAACTGAATCAGAGTTACCAAGCAACTCATTTCTAGATCAGAATTTTCCCTCAAACTCCTATTAAGGATAGTTTGTTACTGCTATTAGCCCTGGATAGCATCACAGGGAAGTTGCTTATTCCTATCTTCTGTTCGCACCATTTATTGGGAGCACAAATAACACACGCGCCTGTTCAGAAATCCATACACAGAACTATTTGTTCTCTTCCCTCATTCTTCCCCTCTTGTTCTCTATTAGTATACGAACCAAGCAATACACAACACTGTAAACAAGCACTGTGCTATTACCCAATTTAATATTTCATCATACCCTGTGTAGGCACAAGAGAAAACACGTGTTTCTTGCAGCCAAGGATGTACTGAACATCATAGCTGGGCTAGGTTCTTTTGCTAAAGAACGTCTGAAGGAAGCTGGGGGGAGGCAAAGTAATTTCCCATTTTGAAGATGTTAAGAATGGAGAGGAAAAAAGCTACAAACAATGAAAAGAAATAGAAAATTAATGAAGCAAGCCTGTGATTTAGAGGAAGCAGATGAATAAGGGCAAGTCACCAGAGACCAGATAAAACTGAATTCCAAAGAACTCTATTTTCTTAAACTTTAAATTCAAAGGCTAAAGGTTTTCTTCATCTCAGCATTAGTCTGTGATAACCTTCTACTATTTATAAGGCACGTTAGTAAAGTGTTATACAATTATATTTCATTAGCAGTGTGTTAAGTATGTTAAGTTATATTTCAATTTAAATACACCATTTTAATTCACTGATAAGCTAAAGGGTCTCTGCAAGTTCAGTATAATTTTAACATGGAAGTGAACCCATCCCAAACTATATTTGTATTTCACTCTTAGTAGTTCATGGCATCTCTAAAATGCACTCGAGATTAAATACTTCAGTTAAGAGAAGTGAAAAAAAATCAGCCTATTTTAAAACTCCTATTGGCTGTTCAGCAGCATTCTTGCCAAGGATAAATGTTGTTGAGATATTCTTCAAAACTTACACTTAATGTTGAAAATAAAATTAGTTTCAAGTGGTAGACCTTCCTGGAATCTAATTTATGGTAATTCATGCCAATG
This sequence comes from Eulacestoma nigropectus, assembly GCA_013397775.1. Taxonomy (NCBI): domain Eukaryota; kingdom Metazoa; phylum Chordata; class Aves; order Passeriformes; genus Eulacestoma; species Eulacestoma nigropectus. The sequence goes on along the minus strand of VZTE01005470.1, from coordinate 144,828 downwards.
CAATTACTTGAATTATACTAAACTGTCAAGACAGGGCAGGGATAGAAGTTACAGGAGTAACTTCTGGCAACAACTGATGCCTGTTCAGACATTTCCTTCACACACTGATTTCTCTTCTACCACTCAAGGCTACTTCTTAACACGGGAATGTCACTGAGAAAAAGATAAGGGGCCTTCTAAAGCAGAGAGAAAAAGGCAATCCCACATCCCCTAGCAAACACCTACATATCCTATTATATCACACCCTTGGTATGTTGTACCAGGGGAAAACCCAAAAGTTCAAGACACAGCCAAGATGGACCCAGACAGGCATAAGAAGGCAGGTTAAGAAAGAGCCTTAGGTAAGAAAGGTGAAGCACATCAATCCACAAATCACCACAATATTTTTGATACTATCTCACATCTTCAAAAGCAAGAACTGAGACTGATTGACTCCTAGGACATGAAATAAATAGGCATAGAGGAATATTAATAAATTCTCACTAGACTGAAACCAGTGTAGCTCTCACTGCAGACTGTTCCCCCCTCAACTCTTTTACTAAAATGTTATTCCAGCCTTCAACAGATAAAGTTCTTTGGGGGCTTGTTTGTTAGCTTAGCTCAAGTAATAGAGATACATTTCTACTCCTAAGTACAATCTCCTGTTAAAAGAGAAAGGTTTCTAGGCCTGAAGGCATCCAACACCTAACAAATCAAGCTCCAGCACTGCTCAAGTTTACCCCAAGCAACAGAGAGCAAAACCACGGAGCAAAACCAATCTATTTAATAGCCAATAACCAGAAAAGTAGTAGAACCAGACAAGAATCTGATCAGTTTCACAAAACTGCTTCTTGGCAAAACAGCAATACCCCATATCAAGAAACACATCTGCACCCAAAAAGAATTAAAGAGGCAGTGAAGAGCTGAATTAGAAATGCTGTTCCCATCCATTGTGACCATATTCTCATCCTTTCCCTCAGGCCAGCCAGAGCTTCACAGAAATATGAGAGATACTGGTCTCTGTGTCCAGAAATAGCATCTCAGTAGGAAATCCCAGCCAACATTGCTGGGGTCCTCACCACAGCACTGTGGCTAAGTCTCTCTAGGGGAAGGAATCTGATCGTTTTTTACTTCTGGGCTATTAGGTTTAGAGCTGCTAACTGCAAAAAAACTACCAGTACAATCTGATAACAGAAGCTGACAGTTTAGAGAACTCTACTTCTAAGAGACAGCAGAGATGATCACTTAGTAACATAACTTGGCCCCGTTGAAATCAGAGTTTTTTTACCACCAACAGACACATCTGTAAAGTACAGCACTTCAAACTCTGGCACTTACAACTTGGATACAAGAAGCATCTGCAATATTATCATCAAGAAACCAGACTATGCAATATTCCAGACAAAAATACACATTGAAATTATGTTATTAGAAAGGCATTTCATTAAATCAACACAGACAGCAGATAACCAGAGTCAATGGGCTGTACATTTTAAATTTTGATCTGAGCCTATACCTTTAGCTATTCATGCTGACTGAGGAAGCCAGAAGACTTTAGTATCACATAAAATTAACACCTTTCATATGCCAAGCAGAACTGCACAATGCTCAGAAAAGGTAGCATATAAATTTAATTCCATAGCAAAGGCTTATGACTCAAGTTTACTAATTCATATGACATTTAAAGCCATCAGTTTTCCATGGCACCTGATTCAGAGCAGATTTTTCATCCAAATGCAGACTCAGATGGCTTTTTCTTCACTTCTTTGTTCACATAAAGTCTATACCAATCAGAAACAGGATAGGAAAATACTGTACAGCATTTAAAAACCAGTTTTGCTTGTGTTTTGGGCACTGCTTAGAAAGCACTAGCAAGCAGAGTACAACACGTACAGCTTGAAATCCAAGTCGAGTTGCAAGCTCCATACCTGTGTGAAGGTGAGGGAGCCTCAAACTGTGGCACTGTGCTGTCCTCACTGACCGGCGAGTACAGGCCACTCATCTCCTGAAACAGAAAGCCATGTCACATCAGAGCTGACAAAACACGTATGTCTAATACATGTGTTCACAGAGTACTGTTGTTTTTCTGAGCAGATAACCAACTGTGTCTACATTTACTCGACTCTTACCTAAAAATCTTTACTGGACCTGACAAAGCATTGATTTTCTTCAATTTTTTTTCAGTTATCATTCCAACTGAGTTTCAGAAATCTTACAGCTGTGGTGCTCTGGTGCTTCAAGAGTGGCAGTTCTGAAGCTTATGCTCCAAAATCACCAACAGATTTGGTTATCTTCCAATTGCCTCTAACTCAGCATCTCCCTTAAACACGCAGAACAAGCAAGCTGTAACTGCATTTTTGAGATATGTGCAAACTTATCTAACAGCCTTCAGAACTGGAAAGTAAAGCTGGATATAGGTCATGGCAAGAACAGTCACAAGGCAACAGGGCAAAGGTGGTGCCACAGACTTAAAAGAGGATCTATCAGTCCTCTGTGGGACAACTGCACAAGAGACAAACTTTGCACATAAACGTGGCTTTGTCCCTCCCAGACTAAGTCACTGCTGTGTACCCAGTATGAGACTCTTTCATCTGTTTGGGAAATGGAAGCTATGCAGGATGCAGCAGCTCATTAGCTGAGGGGCAAAGTGTTCTCAGGACAATTATTACTTGAGCTTTCAAATTCCCACTAGGTGCCTATTAGCTGGTAGGTAGAAAGAAGGATATTTGTGACAAGAGATACCCCAGGCTTGAGAGGTCAGAGCCAAGGTCACCACCACACCCCAGGAATATACCCCAGCTGCAGCCCACTGAAATGCCTGATTAAAGAGCAGAGAAGCAGGTAGCTGGATGCTCTTTGAGGGATCCCATGGCTTTTGGGAATAGTTTCTCCTAGATCTCAAGATTTATTTTACCAGTCTGAAGAAAACATGCTAAGGTGTATTTATTTCACCAAAACTGAAAAACATTTAGGAAAAGAGGTCTGAAAAAATTCCAAATAGCTATCAGATAAATGGAAATTCTTGCAGTTGTCAGTCATATTTATATTTTGCTAATTCATCAGCACACATGTTAATTGTGTGAAGAAATCTCAACAGCTTTTGGGAGGTAGTTGGGAATGCATGCTGACTGCTCAAGATGGGCAAGAAGCGAGAAGCAGACCTGCAAACTGATTCCCAAAAACCTTTAAGGGAATGGTATTTTGAGAGGTGGCAGTCTGATACATTCCTGAAACATCAGCTTCCTACTCCAAGATTAAACACTAAGAATGATTAGAGGAAAGAACCAAAGAGGAACCTAAAGACTCAATGAAGACAAAAGCATTGCACTGATGGGTTCACAAATTCTTGGAGAATAATTCTTAGCAAAAACATCAAGAGATTCTCATCATTAAGGAATTAAGAGAACTATATCAGGAGGTAGCAGGAATCAGTTTTGATGCGCAGCAGGAGCTGGTTTTGTTCCTGCCCAGTCTCTGCGTAACAACCCCGGTGCGAATCCCCAACACCTCCCCATTTTAAGACTCGCATGCTGCTAAGATTTAAACAGGCTGTGCAGAACACTGCAACATACAAAAATCTTAAGTTCTGATCAATATACCAGCTGTTGATTTCTACCAACTACTCTAAAATACTTACTACCAACAGAAAGAAATGATTATGTAAGAGCTACCAAACTGCAGCCTGCACACATCAACTAAATTAACAAATTAAAGAAAGAACATCATCTGTTCATTTTCCCATTACTGACTTAAATGCCATAAATTTAACCTAGCAGCCTCACAGGAAGGCAGACAGTTTGATGAAAATGAAAAATTGCCAGAGTCAGAACAATGTCTGGGCACCTCACCTCTACTCGTTTAATATCTTCTTCCAGAACACTTAGCTCCTTCTGGATCTGCTCCAATTGCTGTGGATAAGAGAATGGGAGAAGTCTAAATCAATCTGCACTGCACCACCACCAAGATAAATTACAATCTTTCCAGAGAGGAACCTGAACTATCTTAGCTGGTGTGCTACACAATTCAAAAGTCACCAGGCAGGAAGTTCAAATGCACAGATTAACATAAGTGTGCACACAAACCACATTCAAGACAAAGCTGTTATTTTGAAACAATGCGAAACAAGAGCATGAGGTGTTTTGATGTCAATCACAGAGACCCACATTATTCAAAGTAATACTCTTATGCTCCTCTAACATCTCTCAGGCAAGGTGTAACTGGTTTGCAAACACTGAGTATACAATCACAAAGTGGTCTGGGTTAGATGAGACCTTAAAGATTACCTCATTCCACCCCTTGCCATAGGCAGGGACAGCTTCCACTATCCCAGGTTGCTCCAAGCCCCGTCCACCCTGGCCCTGAATACTTCAGGGATGGAGCAGCCACAGCTTCTCTGGGCACCCTGTGCCACAGCCTCACCACCCTCACAGGGAAGAACTTCTTCCTAATATCTAAACCCTCATTCTTTCACTTTAAAACCATTCCTCCTGGTCCTGTCACAATTAGAAAAAGAACACCATGAAAGACAATAATCATTTCACCCTTCAACTAAAGACAAAATGTTTTGCTAAAAGGTATTAAGACTAATTCTCATCTTAGCTGTTAACTTGTCACTTGCCAATTTAAACTCTGCCATTAAGTTTTTGGATCAGAAAAAGCTTTTATGACCAGAGCAAGATAGATTTGTTCCTGGCACTGAGCAAGAACCACATGGTATCAAGGTATCACTTCTTCCAAAGGTGTGGTACTTACCTTGGATTACACCATAAACGAGTCAGTATGAGGGCTACACCTGAAAGGGTCAGAAGGAGACCTGCCCTCTCACCAGCCAACATTTCCCTCCCTTCTTTGTGCCACATTTAATACCTTCCAGGTTTTCAGTCAGTCAGCAACCTGGCTTTGCTCACCTCAAGTTACTGAAGCCACAGACTTGACAACTGTTTACACCTAAGTGAGGACATCATCTACTTACCTGCTTATTCAGCAGGTATGTCCCACCCAAACACCCACAGAGCCTATACGCAGCCCTGCAGGGCCCAAACACACACACACTCCTCTGGGTGAGAGCTCCAAGTCTGGACATAAACCAACAAAACTCAGATCCAGTGCAAGCCTGGTTCACTGAGACACATAAACGTAATAAACAGATGGAGAACTCCACCTGACTCTCCTCAGCTCCCAGTAAAAATTTACAGACAACCAGCAATGTGGCCTGTGACCAGAAGCGTTTGCTGAGTTAAGTCCACTGAAAGCTTAAGCACTACACATTCTCTAAAGATAAAACAAATTTTTGTACTTTCAGCTTTACAACAGAATATTAAACTGCCCAAATCCAAAGTTACTAGTTTGCAAGACATATTACTCTTAGTATGACATATTCTAAAAAGAGTAAAGAGTATCTGGCAAGCTACTCCTGAAGACTTAACGACTCAAGTGCTTAAGTCTGATCCTTTAAGTGTCAGAAGGTTTTGCTTAAACAAAAAGCACAATTTAAACCCCTCTTATTGTAAAGCATTCCAAATATGTGTGCCCTGCGTTAGATAATCCACCATTTTAATTTTCCTTTTAAACACTAACAAAAGCTTCTGTCCCTGAAAGCAGGAGAAGAAGGGACTGCTGGGTCCACACCTATTTCTAACATGGCTGCCTCTCTGGAATGAGATGACATAAATGTATCCTAATCTCTGTACTCTGAAGGTTTCAGTTTACATTTAATTTGAGGCACAGACAGCAGAAGTTTAATGGTTTAGAACTAGACTGCCACAGATAATTTACAAATCACTACACCATAACAGATAATTCCATTTTCACTTTCGAAACCTACAGCAAGAATAGCAGGTGGTGCTATAGCTCCAAGATTAGTGTTAAAGTTACGTGACACTTGCACAGCATGAGTCCTGCCTGAACTCAGCTCTAGCAAATACCATTAGTCCCCCACGTTCATAAATCCCATTTAAAAAGAAGTTACAAAACCACTTACAAGTTCCAAAATTACAGTGAGGAAATCAGCTATTCTACAATGTACTGGCTCACAGCCAAACTGGACGTCTGAAAAATAATTGATGGTTGTTGACATTACATAAACAGGATACTTCTTATAGGAACAAGAGCAAAGACCTTTTATTGGCCAGGTTTCATTAACTATTGCACATAGCCAAGAGCATGAGATCTGGCACTTTATTTACCAATTCTTTCTTCTACTTACAACCTACCATAAACTTACCCAACAGCAGCAACTCTAAAATGCAGGCAAAAGTGTTTCATGCTTATTTTAGGAGGGAGTCTTCTCATGCCATCAACATAAAGTAAGTTCATGCCCACACGGAAACCTTTGGTTTTTTGGTATGTTAGTTTAAGTGTTTTAATCAATCAAAGACCTTAAATCAATCCACATTCATTCCAATTAAACTTTGAAAAATGAGACTACTGATTTATAAATTGCCAGCCTTTGAGGGACATTTAAGGAAAGCTAAATGAATTATAGTTCTTGCACTATATCCGGATTTAAGGGCCTTTAACTTAATTTTCACTGCTGGGCACAGAAAGCAAGCCAAGTCCTGTCCCACTGATGGGCAGAATCACGCCTGTCAGACTTTGGATTAAGTCAGCAAAAACACTTCCAATGAACATTGAAGTGTATGCTAAGAGAGAAGCACATACTGTAAACTCTCTTCTCAGACAGAGATGCTTTCCCAGAAATGAAAAGGCCAATATGGACAAGGAGGAGGTCCTTAATTCAGTGGTTAAACCTCCTAATTTCAACTCCAGTGAATGAACTACAACAAGCAGGTGTGTAACAGTCAGGTACCATTTTTCACATATGGGCATATATACAAAAGAAAAGCCAAGACCTCAAAACTTTTTTATAATCCTGGAAAAGGGATTTCAGACTTTCAAGTCAAGAAGCTACCGAGAACTTACACAATGTTAAACACCAGATCATGGTCATTTTGTTTTCGGTTGGCCATCTACTAATAACCATATCTAGGTACAGCACTAAGGCTCCATGCTGGAGCTTCCTGTTTTTCCTTGAGCAAGAGCCCCTTGGGAGGCAGCAACTTCCTGCTTTGTGTTTGTACAGCACAGACAACAAGCAGTCCTGACTGGGTCTCCTGGTGCCAGTTCTAAGTGTTTGCAAAAAACTAAAAGCTCAGCAGAGCCTCCCAGTGCCACAGACAGCCTAGAAAAATGCACAAGGGAAGGAGCCATACACCCTTGACCAACTGTCTTTCCAGTTCTAGAAAAAGCACAAGCAAAGAACAGCAGGAGTTATTTTCTACAGAAATACTGCAAAATCAGCAGCACTATTCTAACAAGCAGTTTAAACAGAGCATTGGGATTCACACTTTTTGGAAGCTCACAGGCCATATTATGTTCAGCCACACACCTTCAAGGCTCTGATCCAGACTCCCTGTGCAGTCATCACAATATACACCATAGATTCAGAAAAACAGTGTATATTACAAGAGGGAACATCATTTTCCCAGACACCTAAAGCCATTGCACCAACCAGGATGGGTCAAAAGTTATCACCTGCCCACCTGAGGAGGATAAACCAGGCAGTCGCTGTAAATAAACCCTTAATTCTGTCCCGTAGCTTCATCCATCCAACATCAGTCTCTTCCTACTTCCTGTTCTTCCACCAACTGCTGCTCTAACAAACCACAGCGTAAACATCACTACCAACAGCTGAAACTTTTCTAAAGGTACCCAGTGGAATTCATTTCTATCTGTAGAATTCAATACCTCAGTGACAATACACAATAAGATCAGTTTCTCTCTCTGAAGTCTTGTCTGTCTCTGGGTTTTCTTTCCATTATTGCTTTGGATGCAGAGCCTTTTACAACATACAGGGCAACTATGGCATGGAGGTCATCTTCAGACCTTAAGAGAAATTTTAGTCTTATACAATAATTGCAAATATCTCTTATTTTGACAAAATACCTCTCTGTTGCAATGTCTTTGCATAACTAGAAGGAGATGCAAGGTTTTTCTTCATATGAAGACAAGAACACCTGAGCCTCCACAAGTTTCATTAGTGAAATATGGCATCCAAGCCTCTTAAACGTGTGGACAGACACATTATCTGCTGAGAATATTTCTTCTCTCTGATCAATACTTCCTCCAAATGAAAAATGTTTCCTCATACCTGGGGAAGAGCTAAGAGAAAGGCTTGAGAATCCAGGTTGTTTAACACAAAGAATTTCCAAATGTAGGAGAACAGAGATGCCTGGCTGATAAAGTATGTTTTGTATCTTGAATTTTCCTCTCCCTCATTTAAGCCCTACAGTATGGAGGAAATATGCTCTGAAGGCTTAGTGATACAGTCTGATAGAAAAGCCTCATGAGATAAGGACATCTGGGGCATGGAACAAAGCTGCCTAAACAATTAGACTAATTGCCTTAGAGTCTAATACATCAGTAGTAGGTGCAACTTGGCTTCTTTCTTTGCAAGACCTCTCCACTGCAGCAAGGAGAGCCAGCTATTATAGGCTGATATCACTATGATAATTTTTAGTTTGTTGCTCACACATTCACTGTATCCTTGGGCTTCTTATCACTGCTTTTGAAGCTCACATCTCTCATTCAGTAACATAGAAATGCAAATAAATTTAAAAAACCAGGTAAGTGCAGTGGATAGGGACCAGATTACTCTAGCTATAAATTCTCCTCAGCAGTCTTGAAATGTAATCAAGACCACAGGACAACAAAAGAGCATGACTGATTTCTGGTTCTGTCACCTCCTCTTGCTTACTCATTAGTTCATCCATGTGTGTACACGCAGAACACAAGACTTGACAGGTGAAGCGATTAACACAAGGTAATGACATCCCTGGAGAATTCATGCTTATAATTCCCAGCAATTATCCCATAATAACTCCTCTTATTTTTAGTATTTAACATGCTCACAATATGGAACAAGTGAAGACAGCCGGGCAGAGATATGCATTTGAGGGTGCGAAGAACAACGATGATTCTGAAATGCTGAGCAGGCACTCAGTGCCACAAGCCTGAGACACTTCAGGATTATTTTTCTGTCCCAGGGTGTTTACCAGCTAAAAAACAGCCTTGTGCATTAGCAGACATGAAAGAGACCTTGGCTGTTAGATACAAGAGACTTAATGCCACATTATTAGAAAGAAAAAGCCCACAGAACAAAAATGAAGTGACATCTGCCGAGGGAAACATGAATGGACCCAGAGAATAGCACCTGTGTAGAACTTGATTTGTGATACTAATCATCAAGCTCAGTATTCTCCTTCAGTAAGCAATGGTGCTGCTTGACAGAAATACCATCGGGTAGCTGAGCTAACAATATTTTAGCACAAATTATCTATATGATATATATGGTGGTGTCTAACTATTTGGAAACATTCAAATCCTGACCAGACAATTGGCAAGGCCTCTTCTTTAAAGTGATGAATGTAAAAGTGGGGAGAATTAACCAACCTAATCAGCTCTCTCACAAAGTGTTCAAGATGAAAGAACATGTGAACATTTAAAATTAACAAAGGTAAATTTGCGAAAGCATTTATGCAACACACGTATGAAAACAAGAATTTTAAAAAGTCACAGGTTGCTGCAATTGGTTTCCCTGGAAAATAGTAATAAACACCCACCACCACCAAGTCATAATATTTCATTATTAAACTTGACCTTCCAGACTATTTGGGTCCTTAATTTCAACAGAAGAGGCCGCTAGACCAGAAAAAAACCAAAATGCAGAGTGTGCATTCAATTAACTGTGCACACATACAGAAAGGCACTCAGCCATGCTAAGTTTGCCTTAGAGACAACCAACTGTTGTGGATGATCAATACATTTCTCCCCTCCAAAACTACCTGTTATTTGTTTGAAAAATTATTTTTAAGCTTTAGGCATTTGTTTTCAATCTTTTCTAAAGTAAAACTTTTTTTTCCTATTACTATTGCCAAGGATTTGGGGTTTTTTGCCATATTGCTCTAGGTCAAAAAGAAAACAAAATACATAAACTTCAAAATAAAAAGGACTTGCAAACACTTTTGTGCAAAAAACATGCAGTAAATTCCAGCCTGAAAGATCAACCTTTGGAAAAGTCACAAACGGCTCAAAACAGGATTTCCAATAGAAGCTCCTGCAGGTGCTGAACCTCACATTTATCTTCTAGAGGAATTATGAAAAGGTGACAAAGAGGCATTTGTCAAAAGACTTGTACTTCAGAATATTGGTGCAGCCAAGTCTAAAAGATAGTTTTCTTCTAGCTATAAACCCACTCCAATATGCTCAGAAGTCACCATTTCATTAATGCAAGAGAAAAAAATACATAACTTAGGAGTGAAGTAAGCAAGGAGGGTTACAGGTGGTTAATCATCTCCTCTGAACATGTTGTGAAATATTATACAAGTACACTAACTCTGAGGCAGTATCTGTATTCACTTACAAAAGTACCTTAGTCCCTATGTAAGAACTTGCAGTATGTAGTAAATGAAACCTGCTAATAAAATCTTGCAATAAATAGTATTCAAAGAGGGAAATTAGGAAGCAAAGTTACCAAGTTCCTTTAAACATTTAAGCCAAAAATTAGAAATAAGAACTCAGGGTCATACGTAAAAGAATCTTTTTTATTTATTAAGAACTTATTTTTACAAGCTGTGGCTTACTGAGTGAAATTGCATTTACTCTGCAGTCATCTTTACTAAAACCAAGTCTGAATTAAGAGAGGAAAAAACATCATGTTCCTCCCCATGATAAGGCTCCTTGTGTGACTCACAACGATGTGCAATACCTCATTGTTCCAGGGTCCACACATGTTCCTTGAGCTCCCTCCTCAATTCCTAAACAGTCACCTCTCACAGCATCAAAAGAAACTACAGTGAACTTTGAAGCTCTGATAACCTTTACTGCATTATTAATATGGTCACTTAACCCCCCCTTCTCACCTTCTGAGCCACCATCTCGGGCTTTCTGCAGTCTGGATACATCACCACTGTCATAACCCAAACAGTCATTGCTCTACTCTCCCCACAAAACTCCCTCCAGAAAGGGGCGCTTGCCACAAGCTCCACCAGCTACGGGGAGGACCCTGTCACTTACCAAAAAGGAAGCATCAACTGGTGTAATTTACTCTGTGCATAAACTGACTGCCCAAGACAGATTTTGATATGTGAAACTATCCTACTGACCAGTCTGTATTTTCCATGCATCTACACGCTGATTTTTCATCTTTCTTACCCTTATCAAGTGAGAGCAAAGACTGCCACAAGTCTGACAAGTCCTCATTTCCCTCAAAATAAAAGGCAAGGCCAGACACTAAGCGCTATGGCAAGGACAGAACTGACAGGCCTGGACAGAAGTCTTCTGAGATGTGACAGTCTGCATTTCATGTTGGAATACAAAGGGAGGTACAAAATAACATTAGAGGAAGTCTTGGCACCAAGGGGAATGCATAAGCAGGGACATGGAGGATCTGAAATAAACGATACATCCCAATTGCCTTCAGGATGTTCTGACGGCTATTTTCAGAGGATCTGCAGCCAAAATTAAGTTTCTTTAGCCTTAAAAGGAGATGTTATCCTGTAAAAATTTTTACTAAAGCCAAAGAGATACAGATGCAGATGACATGGGAAAGGTCTCCCAGGTACTGAAACTCAGAATCAAGACTGAAAGAGATCTTCAAGATTATTTAGTCCAACCACCACCCCAGCACCACCATACTAACCCCTAAACCACACCCTCAACCCATATCCAGATGCCCCTTGGACATTTCCAGAGACTGTGACTCCACCAGCTCCCTGGGCAATTTACTCCAATACCTGACCACTCTTTCAGTGAAAAAATATTTTTCTAGTATCTGATCTGAACCTCCCCTGGTGCAACTTGAGGCCACTTCCTCTCATCCTTTCACCTGAGACATGGCAGAAAAGCCTGACTCCACCCCCACTACAGCCTCCTGTCAGGTAGTTACAGAGAGCCATGAGGTCCCCACTGAGCTTCCTTTCCTCCAGACTAAACAACCCCAGCTCCCTGAGCTGCTCCTCATAAGATGTTTTCCAGACCCTTCACCAGCTCTCCTGCCCTTCTCTGGACTTCCCACAGCCCTTGTTGGTTTTGGCCATGGATATCTGTTGGTGGACACACTCCAGACTTCCTTTGGAATGACTCCACAATCAGACCCTCAATGTATTCTGGACAAGGCTTCTTACACCCATCACATTTCCATGGTTTCAAGCTTGACCTAACAGTCACACTGTTGGGTCTTACGTTCTTCACACCTTTTCTCAGAAACCATGGACCACAGGAGAGCTCGTCCTTCTGCTATTTCATGATCATTTTTCTAGGTTTCTGGGATATTTGTGGTGTTAGGGTTTATGCATTGCATGACCTTATAAAGGAAGAGTCCCAAACCATGAAAGACTGTGTATGTGATTACAGAACTCTCTCATATTCCTTGAGACACTCATTTTAGGACAAATAAGGAAAAAGTGCAGAATATTCATTCTTTTGTGTCACCACGTTAGTCATGGTATTTGATAAACTAAAGGAAAAAACTTGGCAGTGAAAATAATTTCACTCCTTCCCAATCTTTGACGTTTTTTCTGTGTTGGGAAAACAATCTTGTTTCAAGAACTTGATATACATTTACACCAAGGAGTCTCTGTATTCCCACATGCTTCACCAGTGTGAGATGAGAAGGCAAATGATTAAAAATTGAAGCTGTCACACATAAAGAGATTAATTTTCCTTCAAACCCATGTGTCCTCTGTCTGAGATTTTCCCAAACATGCCTTGAGTTATTCTTTGCAGAAATAATGCCAGGCTAACACATCACTTCAACAGAAATGCACTGGGAGAAAGCAGCAGACAACACCTCACATACTGAAACACAAAGCAAGTTACCTCTCGTTTGTTTCTCCTGGCAACTTTAAGGAATTCCATAAGGATCTGCAACTGGGCAGCATGGGACTCCTGTAACACAGTAAATAAGGAAGTATAACTCTTCCATGTACATTAAGAGAAACAAATATTCGTTTTACACACAAATCCACACAGCATGGAAACATTTAGAGGTTAGCAAGAGAAAAATAGCTTAAGGCAGTTTTAAAAATGGTAGTTTTACTTATATCTCACAGGTCTTAAGGTTTTGTTTGGTTCACATCAAGTTTTTATGTGAAGGCAGCAGTCCTTGTAACAGTTCTTACTAATAAGTTGAAATTCTTCTTTTTTTCTTTGGCTACTGCACCTGGAATTGATTTTGGAATACAGGTTCCTCAGAGACGCATCATCTACCCTGGAAGATCATTAGCATCCACTTCATGATCAACATACCAAAGGATGAAGTATTTACATAAAAAAACCACCTTCCCTAAAACTAACATTTATGCTTATGTAGAAGTTACTGCTGAAGATTTCTCCAGACTGGAAGACAACCATAAAGTCACTGATGAAACTAAGCCATCCCTTTCTAATATTTTCCATAACAGGTTATTTACCTCAACCATCAGCACAGTATTTTCACCCAAATTGGCCAAGAACTTGACAGGGCAAGATAAAGAGAACCACAAGAGGAAAGAAAACTAAGACCTGTATTCCAGCATTAATATAGCCCTAATCATATCCCAGCATTCCGAGACTTACTTTCACAACCTATTGAAATATTTCTTATTAAAGGACTGGGAACATACACTTAAAAAGGATCAAGACACAGGAGCACACACAATCCATTAAAGGCAGAGGGCACAGGGAAACTAAAGACATTAGAGTGCAAGAATAGTACTTTTCTGAGGTTATTTTCTTACTCCCCACACTCTGACAATAATGAAAGTGAAGCAAGTAAAGCTAGATAAGAAAAATGCTTTTAAATTATTCTTTAAATGTCAGGTGTGGTTTCACCTTTTAGGCTTAGCATCCTTAGAAGATATTCATACTCAAAAACACTCATACACTACGTCCTACGCCTTCTTTGCTTCAGATTTGTCACACATGATACAAAAAGGCTTACAGAGAAAAACAGAAAAGTTTTACCATCTTTTCCCCTACCATAACTTCACTGAACCACAATAAACATATTTACAAGTCCCCATGCAATAAGGCAACATAACAGTTTTGCTAATAGTCAAGCATATTTTGGGGTTACTTTGTTTCCATCAGAATCACAAGTTGTAAATATTGATTCTGTAAGAGTGAATAAGTTAAGCTATTCCCAATACAACTTTTCCTCACCTGTTTTAAAGCACTGTCAAAACCCACTCTCCTACTCAAAGTTCACTGGGTCAAATTCTGTAATAATCCAGTCTAATTTATAAAGGTCTGGTTCTCGTAGCTTGAAAACTTGAAACAAACAGCATGGAATGGCCAAATACATGGAGAACTAACCCAAACCGACTACATTTCAGTTGAATCATAGGAACAGCTTGCTTCATATCAGATAAGTCTTCAAACCAGCTTCATAAACAAGACATCTGAACTTTTCTTTCAAGCATTAAATATTGAAAAAGCCTTCAGGAAAGATGGTCATTCAGATTCTATCAGTTCCAGCAGAAACTAAAGGGTGTGATCCTTTTCACATGCTCATTGTGTTTATTCTTTAATCAATATTCTGGACTTCGTGCTTATTGCTAAGAAAGATCTGACATTTACTTGTGCAACAGAAAATTAACAAACTTCTTCACGTGCTTTTCTGTGTTCTGTGAGTCATGTTCTCCTATCCTTTTCTACTTTCCCTGCTTGTTTATACAACCCTGCCAGCAACAACATTATAAGCATGTTATGTGCATCACAGCTGAAATGTTAGCTCACTACAAAGGTCAGCAAAACATAACCACAACACCAAAACACAAGAGAAAACATGGAGCAATTAATTCACCAATAGAATCTTGCATCCAGGAAAATGTATCAAAAGAAAAAACTTCTAAATACACAGTGTTCATTTAAGTAAGAGAAACTTCTTACTGCTTCCAACTGCTTCTTCTTCTGCACCAGCAGCTCCAGCATCAGGTTGACATTGGCTAAGTCAAGATTGTCTTGATCAGTTCCCAACAAATCTTGAATTATCTGCCACCTGTGGCCATTCTAAAAAGAGAACAAGAGATGTTGGAGAGATGGTGAGTCCAAGCCATCCAGGGCTATATAAGCCATCCAACAACAGATACTAAAAGCAGCATGGCAATGTTTCATCCCTTTGTAAAACTGCAAAACAGTTTTCATGTATCTAAATTCCCAGTTCTCCCATGTGTACAGCATATGGCTCCTCTGACCTACTGTGGAACTGCTTTTCTTATTTGTAATATATCTGTGCTTCATGAAAGCATAGTTGCTGCTGCTGGGAAAAGATTATTTCACAGCAACAATTTTATCTGATTTGTGCCCCAGTTTCTGAGAACATGTTTCTATGGGAAGAAAGAAAAAACTCCACATTTATCCAAGCTTAGTTGGATTACATCTGAAATACTGTTATGCACCAATACCTTTTAATTTTTTTTTAAACTCAAGTAATAGGTAAAACCCTCATGCTAAACTCAAATCAAAGAAGGTAGTATCAGCTTATTTTTTCTACTGTCACCTCTCACACTACTCCTCTTAAGCCTAAGGGAAATCTGAAGGGTGGGAAGAAGATGGAGCTCATCAGGTTGATCTCATTTAAACTGCTTGGAGCTGTGGAGGACTCCTCAGAGGGCCAAAATACTACTGTACAGCCCATTCTTCCCTGCTCTTTTCTTCTCTTATCAATAAAAAAAGCAAAAAAAAAAAGGTATCTTTAAGCACAGGAAAACCTGAATAAGAAGTTAATGCTAGTACAGCCTTACATCAAAAAGCCTCAGGAACCAACAGGAACAGCTGAAAGGTCTAAAGAACATCTAAGAAACAAAGCTGGATTAAAAAATCCTGTCCTAAAAAAGCTATGACACTAAACCAAGATATTTAAATTGGCAAGAACTAGAAATGCCATCCAGCCTAAATCAGGTATTTTCTCAGAGGCTGTAGCCTTTTTGTATTAACTAGATTAAGAAAAATAGAATATGTAACATCCATATAGAACACACAACTTTTTATACAGCGTTCAACAGAACCTGTACAAACTACTCAGGCCAAAAACTCAATTTCAACCTGCAGTAACTGGAAAAAACCCCACGATTTTTAAGCAAGTGAACAGGATTTGAGACACATTTTAACATACTAATGCACTAGTTAATTGCACTAATCTGCTAAACTCCTCAAATGTTCAAACATGCCTTAACATGATTTCTTAACGAGACCATGACTCTTGCATTTGCTGCAATGTGTCTTGGATGACTTCCCGTAATACCAAAAGTAATACAAGGCACATTAAAGAATGGGTACAAGAGCAACATTACTCTTTTTATAGATGTCTGCAGTTTTTATTTGCTGCCAAAAGGCAGACACAACACTGTTTTGGGCATGAAGTCATGGTAGATTGTCCACTTTTTGGTAGTTGTCAAAAACAGGTGCATCTACAGGCATAGCTTTTAAAGAGTGAAACCAGTTTCCAAGAAGCTACTGTACATGCCTTCAGGTCAGTTGTGTGCACTTCAAACCATATCTGGTTTATGCAT
The DNA here is from genome assembly GCA_013397775.1 of Eulacestoma nigropectus. Lineage (NCBI taxonomy): Eukaryota > Metazoa > Chordata > Aves > Passeriformes > Eulacestoma > Eulacestoma nigropectus. The sequence goes on along the minus strand of VZTE01005470.1, from coordinate 128,299 downwards.
ATTTTATGTTAAATATGGTATATGCATATTTTATAATGAATATAAAAAATTACTGTGAGTAAACCAATGAATCTTTAAAGAATGCTCTTTTCAAACACTGACAGCACTGGTTTCTGCAACACAGCCCCTAAATTAATATCACTTTAATATAAGCTTTTAAAAACAGGGGCTCCATGATTTTTAATATTATTTTGCAAACTTATTTATGAATTACAAAAGACAAGGATGTCAGACATAGCAAGACAAATATGCAAGTTTTTTGGCTCATGTCATATATTCTTTTCGATCTTAATGTGCAAGAGCATCCACTAGTGCTGTAGAGAGGTTCTGAGGAACTGAGGACACAGATCATGCTCTGATTCTGTGACATGAAGCAAGTCTAGAAGATATCCAGGCCGTTTTCTGCGGCACCTGAACCAGAACAGCAGACTCCAAACGTATCTTTCTCCCTCTTGTGGTTGGTATTAGCCTTCCTCCAGTTTCCCGATAGAACACAGCTTCTCACATGCGATCAGACAAGCCCGTGGCACTTCTAATCATTCACTGCTCTCATTGTAGCTGTAATTTCCAATACTGAATGAAAATTATTACCTTTAAACAAGTGTACTTCCGTGGGCAGTTTCCCAGGTTATATGCAATACATCAAAGGACACTCGCCTATGCTAACACAGCCTCTGTCTACACGAATTGCTGGCGGGAAGAACAGGAGTTAACAAGGTAGAAGAGATCTCCTGTCACTGATATTGGTATTATTCCCTCTTAAAGCAAGTTAAAGCACCAGCTCAACAGTGCAATCTCTTGTCAGTTAAGTCACGTAATTACAACTGCTGCACAGAATCATTAAATAAATATAAAAGTAAAAAAGTTGGAACATACGGTGCTACTCACTGAATGGTCCAGTTTGAGTCTTTTCTCCTCAGATCTTTGCTTCTGTTTAAGAATTAATTCATTAACTAAAAAACATAAACAAGACGTCAAAGAGATGGATTTGAAGTTCAGCAAACCAGTATGAAATATTCTACCTCAATATTTTTACTTTAGTTATTAATTCCACAGTAAGATGTTTATCAGTAATTAGAACAGTGGAAGATGTCTCCACTTTTTTTCCTTACCAATTTATTCCTTGGTGGCTTTTTGTAACATACATAAAGTGTTTTTAAAAATCATCAAAAATACAAAGCCTACACATTCTCCAAATTGATTCAGTTCCTTTTTCTAAACATCCATGGTTCCTTGAGAAAGTTTTTCAACTCCAAGGCAAAAGCATATCACAGAAGAGTATGAGGGAGATAAATCAGGTAATGTTCTATTATAGGCCAAAAAAAACCAAGCACGGCTGAATAGAACAACTTCTTCCTTGAATTACCATGTGCATTTTTAAAGATATATTTTTTGCTATAATTTAATTTTACACTAATGTAGAAAATGGTGCAAAGAGAAAGATAACTTCAACCCTTTACACACATACATACACAAGCTCTTCCCCCTCCAACACATACCTCAAATCCCTGGACACAGGGGTATGGAAACACTCTTTGCCCAACACATACTCCAAGACCTGCCTCAGCACCATCTCCAGCACATGATTAGGTCTAAATCGGGATGCCCATTTCTGAAACATTCCTTGGCTACTGTGGCTTTTGAGACATTTATTATTAAATGGGTATCTCAGCACATGAAATTAAGATTTACTTTAATTTGGTATTTCACACTGCAGTGTGTTTCCTTCAATCTTTTCTCCACAAAACTAAGTTTTAAACTGTATTTCCACCTAGCAACATTTCCTCCCTCTGTAAGATGCAATTAAGACTGCACATAGGTGTATGTATGAATATTTTCTGTTTCTAATTTACACCTACATCCATCAGAGGGGCCTCACTACAGCAGGCAAAATAGCGCAGTATCGAATACAGCCTCCACCCTTTCAGCATCCAAGCTTTGTAAACAGGGCACATTCTTTATTATTAGGCAGATAAGAGTGCAAGAAAACAAAAGTAAAGAGAGATTCACATCTCTAGCCATAAGAAAAACAGCTTTGCTTTTCATAGTATGGAAACAGCAGCAAGTTAATCTCACTACAGTCACTCAGCACACATAACTGCTCAAGGCAGTGCAGTATTAGCAATTTATACTAGTAACCTTTTTTATATAAAAATGACAACCAAAGGCATGATATTTGGATTCTGTTTTCAACATCCAGATGACTGTAATTTACAGGACAAATTTAGAAGTGCCTGCCTTCCTTAACAACTAAGATGTTTCTCATGCAAGCAAGCCTAAAGCTCACCTAAGAAGTTGGGATAAAGATGATCTATGTTGTCCACAACATAGTTGCATTTGGGACATCTGTTATTGTCCTCTAGGCTCTGGTGAATACATTTATAGCTGTTCAAAAACATAAAAAACAAGAAACAAAACAAGTGAGCCCACATGAAGGAACAAAGCGTAAGCACAAGGTAAATAATATCAACCTCAGACAAGGTGCACTGTTTGTGTTGCCAGCGAACAGCTGTGCTGCCAAGAACCTACAGTGGAGTCAAAATGTTCCAGTGTTTGAACTCAGAGTGTGCTACAGCAGAAAGACAGCCAAGTTTTCTGGCAAGGATTACAAAAGGTAGTCAAGTACTTCACTCTTATTTCCCTGAGGATTACTGCAATGTGCATACCTCAGCCACAATACCATCTCAAATTCATGCTCCCCACCACTTCCACAGGCAGAGGTAGCAAACAGATTGAATTATTCAGAAGCAACTCTTCTAGATTAGCTGAATACTTAGCAATCAACACTAAAAGCATTTTAGGTAACTGAGCAGAGGAAACACCTTCACTAACTTCTCATATTTCCCCCCACCCATGGCTCCTTTTCTCACTGTTAGTGACTTCAGAGGTGCTCTCTCTTGAGTTGAGGGACAGAAGAATAAGAAGATGCACTTTAGCATCAGGTTTAAGCACCTCACTAAGAACCTGCTTGATGTCAGCTCCTGAGAGAGACACCAGGTGGTAACATTGCTCCACTCCTTCTAAATAAAGTCATTTCAACGTTTCTCATCTTGGACCTCTAAAAAGCTACAGGGCACAGGGATAAAGTGTTACCACAGAGGGCAAAAAATTAGCTGTTATCTCACCTGTTGCAAGTCAAAACTCTTCTACCTGAGTCTGCTGCTTGAGGAAGTACTTTATACTACTCTAATATTACTCCTTATAGGGTTTATTTCTAATTAGCAGACACCATAAGAGTATAACATAGACAGGACACTATAGGACATCATGGTTCAACATTTATACCAATCCCTATGGGAGAGGAGGAGGAGCAGGTGGTTCCAGAAATGCCCCTGGAGGGCTCTTGCACTTCTCCATGAAACATTTGCTCCTCATGACAGCCAGAAATAACACACCGAAAAATAAGTGGGGCCAGGACAATTCAATACAACAGGAAAGCCTGAAGCGTTTCCTCTCTTACAAGGTTTAAAATAATTGCAAAATACAATGTACAAGCCACTTTAAACTGTGCATGGTGTTGCACAGAGGCAAGGAGGTGCTGCCAACATTGCTCCCAACGCCTCTATAAAGGTGATGCCAATAGAGGTAAATTAACACACTGTTCTGACTCTGGGTAGTGAGTGTTACCAGCAGTTTATGAACATTTTATTACTTTACAGAGGAAATATCGTGGCACAGCACTATTTGGTTAAGACACCTAGTTTTTTTTTTTAATTATTTTAATTTACTTTTTTTTTAATCCAACAGGTACCCATCTTTTAAAAATTTATTTCAACCTCTTTCTTCAGCGTAGAGACAGAAGACAGAAAAGAAACAAACTCAGAAGGAAAGGCAATCACAGCAACACCTGTCTGCACATGCTGTAAGAGATGGACGTTTTNTTTTTTTTTAATCCAACAGGTACCCATCTTTTAAAAATTTATTTCAACCTCTTTTCTTCAGTGTAGAGACAGAAGACAGAAAAGAAACAAACTCAGAAGGCAATCACAGCAACACCTGTCTGCACATGCTGTAAGAGATGGACGTTTTATGCAATACAAGAAACCAAGTATTACCAGAAGCTGTGTCCACATTTCGTCATGTAGGCTTCTTCAATCATATCAAAACAGACCGGGCTGAAAACAAAGCAAAACAAAAATCAGGAAGATGTCTTTTATATGTTAAAAAGAGAAGAAAAGCATTATTAATTCAAAGCAGCCACCTAATTATGCTTAGGTAATAATTTCCTATATGTAAAATGAAAGGACACGGTAGTGCAACAGCAACCAAGCAGTATAAAGATCAAAAGGGCAATCAACAGTTCTTTGAACTCTGAATGATACTGCAGTTTGCTACAATTAGAAACCAGGTAAGTGTTCACTCTTAAGCTTTTAACACCTGCAGACAACCCAAACAAAGCCAGAGAATCTTCAACAAGCAAGGCTGCAGAAGAACCTTCTAACTATCTGTGCTAGGTTTCAAACAAAATGTAAAAAACTCTGATTTTTTTTTTTTTGAATAGACAATGTATTTATAAACGATACCAAAACTAGTTTCTCCTTCATTTTCTTTCAGCCAATAGCTATCTATAATTTTAAAAAGTGGCACAAGAGGCAGAGCAGATCCAAAATAGTAATGATGTTATGAGAACAAGGACTAATAAGTGGGTGGAGAAGGTGCCAACGAGGGGGTGTGCCTGCAGAGCATTGCAAGGGTTGAGGCTGCAGGGGAGCAGGATGAAACCAACGCCTGTTTCACGTGATAAAAAGCTAAAGAAGGGAAAGGTGGAATAACTTGTTAGTGACCAAAGCACAGCCAGCTCTCTGGGAAGGATCGCCAAGAAGCAAGCAGGGATCTGAAGAGAAGAATGTGCAAAAGCAAGCAGTGCTCCATAGGAACCTGAGCACGAAAAGAGACGGGAATCCAGTGAGATGGGCAGTGGAAGAAGTCGGGCTCGTCAAGTGTCTGTGACATGTTTGAAAGGAAAATGAAAACAGAAATGAAAGGAGAGCTGCATCCATCATACTTCCAGTGACTCCTGTGGCTGTTCTCCCTGGTAACTGGTGAGATGTGCTGTCACATACAAACTCATCTCCAGGTCTTGGCCAACTATCCAGCAAGATGCCATGGGCAGCAACATCACAATTCACATAACACATGGATCAGCTGTGTCACAAGCTTCACCTTGTTTTCAATGCCTTACAGAGATCCAAATGCCCCCCTCTCACTCCCACAAGTCCACAGAAATCTCAGTTCCCAGAGGCTTTCACCAGCATTTGTTTTCTTCAGAAACAGCCTCCTCCCACCTTCTGCCAACAAGACAGTTCTCACCGAACGAGCTGTTAATAAACTGTTAACAACTTCTGCAAAGCAGGAATCTCTACTGCATCCAAAACCCAAATCCCAGATCTGACTGAAAAAAGCAATGCTTGTCTGAGCAGGGGAGGGAGCAGGCTTTCCCCCAGTCTGTAATCTATTTTAGAGTACACTAACGCTTGTCACCCCATTAGGGAACAGAGGAAACACCTCTTGAATACTTTTAAGCCCATAGAGGTGAAGATGTGGCCCTCCTAATGCAAGCCCCCACTCTGAATCACCCTACTGGAAAACGTGCCTGTCATGAAAGGCTTGTCCAGCCTGACGTACAAGCCAAGTTGTCTTAAATATTCCACCAAATCGCCTGTAAAAACACGACGTAAAGGCAAACGAATCAAACCAGAATGCTACTCTTTGAACCAACTGAGCCATCTCAAAAGAGGCCTCAAAAATAATTAATACACACTTGTCCCTCTTCCACCCTGACAGACCTTTCTCTACACTTGTCTTCAGTAGCACCAACTTCAGGAGTTCAAGTCACGTTTCTCAAGTTATTTAGTTTCAAGGCACTGTTTAGTCAGAATAAATTATGATCAAACTCAGCCAACATGGGTGGATTATTAGCAGGAGAATAAGGCATCTCTGAATTCTACTAGCTGGCCTTTAAAAGAGGAAGTCAAAGATTTATGGTTAGATGAGTATCTAAGGCCCACTGGCACTGGTGATGAACGGTTTAACTTCTTCACCTTCTTCTAGTGATGCTGTATAACTGAGGTACATGCTCTGGGTGTCATGCTAGAAACTGCTATTCCCCACAGGGCCAGAGGTGATCCTTCCAGCATGCTCCTAATGCCCTGCAGCAATCAACAAGGCTGTAATTCTCCTCTGTCTGCAGGAGAACACCACAAATTAGAGCTAAAATAGGAAGATTACCTCCTAACATGCCAGTCACACGAGATCACTGTTCCCAAACTACTACTTCATACCAGTTTGATTGGAGAAGTGACAGCCAAAATAGTTGAGAAAAAAGCAATCAGAGCCAACAAGTGTAGCTGTTCAGTACCAGGGACATCATTAATGGTACTGAAGCTTCCATTATGAACTGCTTCCCCCGAAGTGCTCTCTGATTTACAAGTGGAAACAAGATTGATATATTTTAATACTTACTGAAGCCAAACTAGCTGCAACACATGAAAGTTGCTACGCACCAGTTGTTTGAAGTTAATTTAACACAGAAGGACAGTTAAGAAAGAAGTGGAGTGATGGCAACTTGAGGCATGCTATAGTTTGTAGAATACAAAGAAACAGGGAAGCAGAAGTATGGTGAAATCAAGACTTCTATTCATGAGGGAGCTTATTCTGTACTTGTCTTAAGCAGCAGAATCAGGTTAAAAGGATGCAGATGACTTCAGCAAATCAAAAATGTCACTGATCTCTAGGAAATAAGGCATCAGTATCTGATAAACACTATTTTTTAATCCAGCACTGCAAAGGCTTATCATTCTTTCTCTGCAGGGCAGATCTCAAACATCTTTAACCTCCATTTTAACCAAGTTCATGGCTCTAAGTTTTGCCAGTTGTTTTCCAGGCACCTCTCAAGAGTGTGAATGTCACCCTACTGCTACACAAACACCTGAAGTGGTCACTATGAAATTTAAACTCACTTCAACAACAAACAAGATTCATTATAGTGCCTGCCTCCTACTCAGCTCCTCTGTGCTCTAATCAGAGAGCAGGACTTGCTGCAGGCTCTGTCCTTCCCATGGAAGGTGGCCAGGTTAAAGATCACTGCTGCTGCTATGTACTCACTATGGAGCTCTAATATAACAACGGGCAGTAAGACTCCTTGTACATGGTATGCAAACAGCTTGCTTTGTTTTTTGTTTGTGACTTCAGGGCAGATTTGCAATATTCCTTACTAAAATTGCTTTCCAGATCACAAAGATGGGAACAACTACACTCAGCCCATGCTGGGATTAGCAGGTAACTGGCTGAGGAAAGAACTGGATTTAAAAACACATGAACCTGCAAGTCCAGGTGGCATACAGCCCTTCCCACAGCTGAGCTGTGGTGTTGGGTGCACATCTCCAGATCAGCATGCAACACTCCCTCTTCCATATATTATTTGTGCCAGAGCTCAGAAACGAGGACTGGTATGAAGCAGCCATTGAAGAGACGGGTAAGATCCACTCCATCCAGGGAGCAAAGCAGATAGTAACTGGTTTTAAAGAGGTTTAGTCAACCACTAATTGGGAGGGCTAATACAAGGCCTGGGAAAACTAAGCAATTACACTGCTGGGCAGGAGAAAATCCTCTGATTAGAGGATTCCCTTTCAGACACTCTCCAGGCTAATGGAAAGACACCTGGCTACAGGAACAGCACAAAAATACCTTTCTATTCTGCATCTTGCACTAAGAGAAACAAAGTTGTCGAGTAAGTCAGACCTATTTGCACTCCTGACTGGAGTTACACGTTTCCAGGCAGAAGCTGACATACACCACAAACAGGACACATTTGCAAACTCCTGAGCGTACATTTGCTAAACATTTCACAACCCAAAGCAGCAACACACGCCAATGTTTACCTTAGAGCCTCTGCCTCACTTGAGACAGTGCTTTCAGAAGACAGGCCGGGAGGTCGCACATATTAACACTATTGAGGGCATTTCCACTTGCACCTTGACATTCAAAACTCACCCAAACTTCTTTACTCTCTCCCACCTTCCATCTGGTACAGGCATAATCTACCACTGAGTTCACAGCTGTGGCTAACAGCAACTAACAGCTCATTTTCAGAAAAATTATCAAGTGTTCCCTGCAGCTGGCAGCATCTTGAATGTGTCCTTACAGAGGCAAAAAGGGCATATGGGAAACTTCTGTTTCTCACACTGAGATATGTAAATATTGTTTAAATCAATTATTTAAACTTACACACACACCTGCCTTCTTGGACACTGCTCCAAGCTCCAGAGCTGCCCAGGTTCAGTTTATTTCTACATAACTGTACTGCTAACTCAAATAAAAAAGATGGATACTGTAATTTGAAGCTAGAACAATAAGTAAGAACAAGCCCTTTAGCCCACAGAAATACACAGCAGTGAAAAACCCAAGTCAACTATAATCATTGCCTGCTCTTAAAGCTTCTGACCCACACTTCAATATGCTCAATATGGCTCTCGTAAATACCAAGAAAAGACATTTTGCCCTGATTACTACTGAGCTGATTTCTTTCCTCTCACTTGTTCAGTCAGTAGTGCTTCTCAATGGGAAGAAAACAGCTAATTACAGGTTCTCCTTGAAGCATGCACAGTACTTACCTGCAGAAAAAAACCAAGAACCTCAGCTTTTTGAACCATCTAAAAATACTTCAAGTCTACAAATTGGTTATGGGTGTAATTTCCTTTCCAAACCCCTCATTTCTACAACAGACAACAAAATAGGAAATAAGAGCTGACTGGAAAGGGCAGGGAGCCATGCTGGCAGAACACTACTGCCAGAGTGTAAGAGTAGAGGGAACAGAGGAGAATGGGCACTTGTAATTGTGTTCATACCCCATGACCAGAAAACCTGTGAGCAACAGAGCTCACACCAAGAGCTCTTAAATCCACCTAACACGGCCTAGAGCCAGAGCAGGGCATCAGCTGATTACAGCAGTCCTCTCATCCCCATGCTGCTACTGAGCAAACTACTAACTACAGTAATAAGCAGTAACTTTTGACTATTACTTATTCCTAATAAGAATTATTTACTGTTTTTTCTGCCACTAACTTCTTAGCAGCTTCAGGTTCTCACTCCTGTAGCAAGAGTATTTTCTACCAACTCTGCTAAACACTTTTCAAGCTCTAAAGCTAAGCCTACAGGGTTTTGACACAATACCTGTCCTGTGGGAGATGCCTCACATCCAATCCTTACCTGTAAGTCAGAGCTTAAGTCAGAGCTGTCCAAATCATCTTGGAAGCTGTGGCCCACTTTTCTTCTTTTTTTTACTGTTTTCTTCCCATACATGACTTTGCTACAACTTGATCTTTTTCCCACTACCTCTTCCCTGTTTGCCTTTCTCAGATGCTAACACCTAACCTTACTTCCTGTTCTCACATTTTAGCACATCCAACCAGCTACAAAAATCAAACCTACTCCCTGTGTTGGGAGGTCTGAAACCCAACAGTAACGGGTTCTCTTCAAAACTGCAAATTACCAACAGTTCTCAAACCATGTCACAGTGAGCCTTAGTTTACCGATTATGTTGAAAGGTGATTTCCAGCTATGAGCTACAGCTCTGGCTGGATGTTGGAAAAACAACATCTGAAAAATGTTTATCCCATGGCAGAAGAAATTCCCTACTAATCTGGTTTTAGGTGCCTGCCTGACACAAAACTTTTTGCTGTTTCAAACTAGACAACCTTTCCCAGTAACACAGGCAAATCAAGCCAGCTTTGCTGGAGCTATCAACCATGATGAAGCTCCTTGGAGGAGGAGAGGGTGTGCCCCATCCAGAGGGGCACTAAATCCTTTGCTGAATCCTCTTCCAAACATCAGAGGGCTCCAGACCACTCGAGGACACATTGCCCAGGAAAACAAGGCAGTTGCTGTGTTGTCAGCATGCTGTGAGGAAACATCTCGTGCTGCAGGGCCTTTCCAACAATTTCAGTGCACTCAAGGAGGAACCTGCCAGGAATAACCTGATTTTGCTTAAAAATAGAGAGGGTGGAGACAATGCTGCTACACAGGGCCAAAACCAGACAAAACCAGAGAAACAGTTAGGTTGGAAAAGACCTCTGAGATCATCAAGTCCAACCTATGGCCCCACACCACCATGTCGACTAGACCAGAGCATTTAGTGCTACGTCCAGTTGTTTCCTGACTAGCTCCACGGATGGTGACTCCACCACCTCCCCAGGCAGCCAATTTCAATATATAATCAACCTTTCTGTGAAGAAGTTCTTCCTAACATCCAACCTAAACCTCCCCTGGCGCAGCTTAAGGCTGTGTCCACGTGTCCTGTTGCTGGCTGTCAGACAGAAGAGTGATCCCCACCTGGCTGCAACTGCCTGCCAGGGAGTTCTAGAAAGTGATAAAGTCCCCCCTGAGTCGCCGTCTCCTCCCTAAGCTAACCCTCTCCCCTCCCAGCTCCCTCAGCCGGTCCTGGTGCTCCAGCCCCTTCCCCAGCTCCGCTGCCCTTTTCTGGACCCGCTCTAGCACCCCCATGTCCTTCCTGAACTGAGGCCCAGAACCGGACACAGGACTGGAGGTGTGGCCTCACCAGAGCCCAGTACAGAGGGACAATCACTTCCCTAGTCCTGCTGGCCACACTATTTCTGACAGAGAGAGGCACAAAAGAGGGAAAACCCCAAAGCCAGAATCCCCGGAGGGCAGCAGCCGTTCCAGCGCCAGGAGGGNCCTGCCCCCCCCCCCCGCCGCTATTCCACACTCCCCAGGCTTCCCGACGGCATGGCGGCGCCCCGGCTTCCCCCAGCGACATATCGCGACATATCGCGCTCACCACACGAAGTCGTTGCTCTTGTCCTCGTAGGAGTTGATGAGCCCGTTGCAGAGAGGGGTGAGCAGCGGCCTCTTCCTGCCGCCGCCCCCCGGCGCCGCGGAGGAGCCGCNCCGCCAGCCGGGCCAGCCCCGCGCCCGACCCCGACACGGCGGCCGCCACCAGCACGGGCCGCGCCGCTGCGCCGCCCGAGGAGGACGAGCCGGGCGCCATGGCCGCCGAAGAGGAGGAGGAGGAGGATGATGAGGAAGAGGAGGAGGAGGAGGCCGGTGTGGCG
>VZTE01005470.1:87858-117016 GCA_013397775.1 Eulacestoma nigropectus | reverse complement strand
CGGCGGCCCCGGCGCGGCGCTTGTTCAAGCTTTATTGACAGGCGGACAGCGCGGCCGCGCGTGCGCGGGGCGGGGCCGCGCCCCTGAGGGGAGGAGCGGGGCGGGGCGGGGCGGGNCGGCCCGGCGGGAGCCGGGGCCGCTGGGGTTTGGGGTTTTCCTCGCACAGCCCTGGCCACCGCCTCGGCAGCCGGCTCGGGGCCGTGGCACCCGCCGAGGGCCGTGGGCCAGGAGCTTGCCAGCCCCGCCCGAAGCCGCTCCCCCTGACACCGCATCTAGTGGTGCACAGTCCTGAAGCACGGGTCTGTTGAGGAGCGGCTGAGGGAACCTGGGGCGGCTCAGCCTGGAGAAAAGGAGGCTCAGGGGAACCTTCTCTCTCTCTACAACCACCTAGAGGTTGTGGCCAGGTGGGGGGTGGGGATCTACTCCTAGGCCATCAGCGATAGGACGAGAGGACATAGTCTCAAGATGCGCCAGGGGAGGTTCGGGTTGGACACAGGAAGGAATTTTTTCACGATAAAGGGTGATTATGTATTGGAATGGGCTGCCCAGGGAGGCGGTGGAGTCACTGTCCCTGGTGGTGTTTAAGGAAAGACTGCAGGTGGTGCTCGGCGCCATGGTCTGGTTGAAGAGGTGCTGTTGGGTCAGCGGTTGGACTCGATAACCTCACAGGTCTTCTCCAACTTAATTGAGTCTGTGATTCTGTGATTTCCCTCAGAGCCCTGAGGGGAAGGCAGCGAGGCTTCAGAGGGGAATGTGCCAGGCTGTCACTCAGAGACCCTCTCCCTGTGCCCCCCGAGCCCCCAGCACCGCAGAGGGATCCCCTGAAGGGCAAGGCTGATCTGTCTCTCACAGGATGTTCTTCACCTGCAGTTACACCTTAGATGTGTACCCCAAAAGGCAGCTGTAAGCATGCTGAGCTTTATCCTGAGTGTCAGGTGCCATCCACCCCCACAGAAAGAGATGGCTCCATGGACTGAGGCCAATTGTGTGAGGTTCAACAAGTGCCAGGTCCTGCGCTTGGGTCACAACAACCCCAGGCAGTGCGACAGACTGGAGGAGGGGTGGTCTAGTGGGGGAGGACCTGAGGGTGCTGGTCGACAGCAGCCACACCTCAAATGCTGTGCCCAGTTCTGGGCCTCGCTGCAAGAAAGACTTTGAGGGGCTGGAGTGGCTCCAGAGAAGGGCAGCTGAGCTGGGGAAGGGGCTGGAGGACCAGTCCTCTGAGGAGCGGCTGAGGGAGCTGGGGGGGGCTTATGCTGAAGAAAAGGAGGCTCAAGGGGGGACCTTATCACTCTAAAACTCCCTGACAGGAGGTTGTAGCCAGGTGGGGATCAGGCTCTGCTCCCAGGTAACAAGTGACAGGACAAGAGGAAACGGCCTCAACCTGGCCAGAGGAGGTTCAAGTTGGACATCAGGAAGAATTTGTTCACGAAAAAGGTTGTTAAGCATTAGAACAGGCTGCCCAGGGAGGTGGTGGAGTCACCATCCCTGGAACTGTTCATTTGCTCTAGTCTGTGTGACAAGGTGGTGATCAATCACAGGTTGGACTCGATGATCTTGGAGGTATTTTCCAACCTAAATGATTCTATGATTCTGTGAAAGATGTCTGGTGATGAGTGAACAGCTTTTCCCAGGCTTGAGCCAGCTCTCTGCTGCCTGGGTGGGTGGGAATCCCAAGGGTGAGGACCACAGTGGGTTCCTGTTTCTCAGCAGCAGGCCTGAGTTTTACAGAAGCAAGGGCAGACCAGTTTCTGCACAAATTATTTAGTATAGTGTTGATAAAGAATGCCCCAAAGATGTTTTGGGTGTTATGAGAAATGTTGCCCCCAGACCCAGCCTTTTGCAAGCCAAACTGAAAAGTTGGTGAAACACAGCACTTGTCAGCTCCTTAGCTTGGCCAGAAGTGTTGTGGAGAAGTACCTGCTGTTCCCTTTAATTTCTCTTTCAACAGCCTGTGGAAACATATTGCCTCCTTTGCATTGAGTAACTGTATTGTCTGCAGTCAGCTTTACTTGTCTAGAGTTAGGGAGGCAGCTGGTGGAACACTAGGGCATTCCCTGAGGAGGGTAATCCTAAACCCAGGTATGGGAAAACGCCCAAAGAGATCAGCGCTGCAGCACTCCTCCCAGTAGGGACAGCGCAGTGAGCCGTAAAACCAGTATGGGAGCTGGTAAAACTGGTCTGAGAGAAAAAAAGAAGGTGCTCCAGGTAGGCAGTACTGGTCAGAAGACCTCCCAGGCATGCTGCAGGCTGGCAGGGATGCTGGGTGACAAATGCCCCAAAGGGAGCACGGCAAACACAGCTCTGGATTTACCCTGGAGATGCGGCTGAAAGGGGCAGAGCTGTGGAGTGCTCCTCCTGACCTCCTCTCTCGGAGGTGCTCCAATACCACTGGGTATTCGCCTCTGTGTGTTTACCCCTCATGTTGGGAAAAATCCCCAGGGCAGTCAGCAAGACCCAAAATGTCTCTGAGGAATTTGACTCAAGCCAGGAAATTCAAAGGCAGCTTCCCTGTGAGATCCAGGTCAGCAATCTCACCTTTACAAGCTGACATCTGCCATTAGAGTCACTCCCATGATTTAACTCTTTGTTGCTGCTATTAAAAACATTTTTTAATGTAGTTTTGGGGGTTCTTTTTTTTGTGTTTTGTTTTGGGTTTGGATTCTTTTTTTAGCCATTGGGTTCCCCTGCTTTCTGTAAATATCTTTCTGACTGGCAGGTCTCAGGACTAGCCCCATAAAGTCATTGAGATGTAGTGATTCCCCTTGTTTTCAGTGAAAACAAAAGAGAATTGCTGTTATTTAGACCTTTCTTTCAGCCTGGCTGTTGGTGTCTGTGTGCATCTTATTTTCTATTGCTAAGAGAAAGGAAAGTCTCATTTCCTTGTCTTCCAGAGGGATCAAAAGCTTTATGGATGAGCGTCTACAATGGACTTTGGGAAGCAGTAAGCAGTAGTGTTGGCAACAGCAGAACCCCATGCTTCGCACTGAAATACTGGCTGATCCTTGAAAAGTCTTGCTGATGCCATGGCTGACTGCGCTCCAGGGAGGAAAAAATGACACAGGCAAAAGCTGTTAAAGATCAAAGGTATGCCCATTTATGCCTATATGTAACTGGCTTTCACAACATCCCCTACACCCACAGGCCTGGCAATGAGTGTGTCACCCATCACTTCAGTACCTGAGGAAGATAGAAGAGGAAGATTCCTGAGCTTTAGGATACCGTTATGAGCTCTTGGAGACCCTCTAAGTGAATACCTTTTATTCACTGCTCAGATACCTCTGGAGCAGCCTCTGGCTCCTGGAGACCCTTCTTTCCTGGGGTTACCTTGCATTACCAGTTCCACGATCCATGTATGCAGCCTAAGGGAAGGTTAGATGGTGCTTCCTGGGGATACCTGTGTGTTGTATCAGGAAAAGGGACACGGATAAAGTCTCCCAGTTTTAAAGTTCACTGCAGCTGGAACAGTGATCTGTCAGTTATCTTCTAGTTCTTGTTAGCACAAAATGGGCTCTGAGAATTAATTTGATCTAGTCCAGGTATCAACAACACTGTGATTACTCTCAGTGGCCAGGGAGCGAGAGTGAAACATGATAGATCAGCTGTGAGAGGTTTCTCTGTCTCCTCCAGACAGCAGTGTGCCTCTGCACTGCCTGCAGGCCGGAATCCTGCACTGGAGCACAACTCACAATGGGCTCAGGACAGAGGGGAAAGTCTTGGTGTGGGGACACCTGCACCCTCATGTAGCACGCTCTTTGTAAAGTCCTGCTTCCAGAGGATTGCCTGTGTTTCCTCTCTTAATGGAGAAGTGTCTGTCTGCCTTCAAAGGTGTGTGGATCAAGCAAGGAAAGCAAATATCACCCATTCCCAAGTGGCCTGAAACTTAGGCTGCAAACAAATCCGCTCCTTTGGGATAAGCTGTCTCCAGCTATAGTCCCCATTGGTTATTTTACACAAAGAAACTGGTATTTCTGACAGATATACATTTTGTAAGACTGTCTGTAGGAACCTGCTCTTACTTTTTTGTATTTTCTAGCCTCTGAAGCCAGTCACTGACAATGTCCCAGCAAAGTATCAGTTCTGATCCTGTGTGAAGAGGGAAGACACACTACCCATGGCATTAAAGGAAGGAGAAAAGGAGAAGACAAGTACTGTCTACAGATGAATGAACTTTAATAGCAGTGTAAGATTCTGCTCTTTTGGGTACATAAATCCTACTTAATACAACCCCCGAGTTCGTGACATTTACAGCTGCAGCTCCATTTACCTGTGCAAGAAGCAGCTGCAGCCATGATGTCCAGTGGCAGCACAGCCACGGAAATCACTAAGGATGCTCTGCATGGATCATCTTGCAGGGAGACTGAGACTTCTTCCACACCGAGTGACACATGGGCCGCATGTCTGGGGGAAGTGACAGTCACCTCCCAGGCTCCAGGCTCTGTTCCGGACTGTTGATGACTCATTAGGAAAATTGCTTCTGCTTCCGTTTCTGAGCCTGCTGCTGCCACCTAATTTCCACCAGGTCCGTTAGTCCATTCAGGAGCTCAGCAAACCCTGCTAGGAACTGCCACCCTGGCTTGGGAATTGCTGCTCCAGAGGTTGAGAACTTTATTAATAATCATTGCATTAACCTCTCAGCTAGTCAGTGATAGAAATGCCATTTCTCCCATTTTATAGCTGAGAAAAATGAAGCGTAGACAGATTCATCACCTGGTTACAGAGTCAATAGGAATTCTTAATGCTCCATAAATCTGAAAATTAGGCTGTCAGCAACTTCTGGAGTGAACCTGCAGCAAAGCTGTTCAGGAGACCTAGTTCCTACCCATCAGGTACCTCCTTCCCCAGTTTCATGGGAGAAGCCAGGACACATCTCTGAATTTCAATTCCTGCAGTCAGGCACAGAGATGTGGGGATCTGGAGGGGGTGGAAGAACACAGCTCAGTGCTCCCTGCCCACAGCAGACATCTCCTCCACAGTGAAGAACCCTGAGGAGGGGCCATGATGCACTTAATGACCATGCTTTGATACAGGGGTAGGAACTAATTGCTCATATGGAAACTCAGGTACGTGTCTGGCCATCACCTGAAACTTGACTGTGAAAGATTATTTTGTTGTTGAAATAATACAATTTAGGTTAACTCAGGCTGCTTGGGATATGAGAACAGCAGGAACTGTGGGGGACTGAGGTGGTTGGATGTTTTTTTAATTTCTTTTCTAGTTTAATAGTGCAAAAGCAAGTCGTGCTAGGAGGGGGGATGCTTAGAGACATCTACTCTATTTAAGATTATACAGAATTCTAAAAAAAAAGATTTTTTTCAATGCTTTATAACAACACCTTTGCTACTTGCACGATGAAATCTGATGCCTCAGCCTCAGGCTAGCTCCAAGCTGACATAGGGATTTTAAGCAAAAATGGTTTAACCCCTTTCAGAAACAAAGAATCAGCAAAAATAAAATATTTAAATTTGTTGCTGTGTTTAAAAAGTTCAGATATTTTAAAGAAAAAAAAAATAAAAGAAGAGGTATGTGGTAGAAGTGTCTTCTTTGCACTGCAAACAACTACATCATTCTGGTCTTCAGTAGAGAAATTTTACTTGATTGAACTAAAATGAGGTTAAAATAATTTGGTGATTCTTCCATAATATTGAAATACTGCCTTCAAAGTTTCCAGGCTCTACAGAGACCTGAAGAGAAATGTCCATGCAACTGCTGTTTTAACGTGTGTGCGCCGAAGCAAAGCTACAGAGGAGCCTGACCTACAGCAGCAGAAATACCTGATTCACTGCTCAAAATTATGAAATTCCCTTTACACAGGAAAAATGATGATTCCATCTCATTATTAGACACCACACTGTAACAGATGTGTCCAGGGGCAGAGTGAAGGTTCCCTTACGGCACGTCCTTTTGCTCCAAGAGTGTTTGACCTTGTATTAAGAGTAGGTTTTCTAGGCAAATATTAACTAAACCCTCTGCTCGATATAAGCATGGGTAGAGATGGTTTCTCACACACACAGGCTTGACCCAGACTCAGTTTGTGCAACCCCAGGTCTGTCTTGGGATGCTGAAGTTCTGCCAAACTCTCTGGTTCTCATGCGGTGCAGCGGCAAGCCTCAGCTGTTCCTTACCTGCTTCCATTGACACTGCCCAAATCTGGCCAAACTCAGCCCCTGCTGTCACTCCCACTCAGCTAATAAACCATGTATAAATACAACCACGATCAAATTCACTTCTTGTCTAACTGTAATAATCATTTTAATAAAGATGATTTTGGTATCTATCTATGTCTAGGCTGATTTCTCTCCCACAAAATATGGTAACGTTGATGCAGTTATGTGCTCTTATGGTATGAAACAGGCCTGTTTAGTGGACTGCATTTGGGTCTTTGAACATGAGCACGTGCTGCTGTCTCTGAAAACTCCCTCCTTCATTATTATGGAAGGCAAAAGTCATAGAACCACAGAATGGTTTGTGTTGGAAGGGACTTTAATGATCATCCAGTCCCCCTTTCTGTGGGCAGGGATACCTTCCACTAGACCAGGTTGCTCCAAGCTCCATCCGATCTGGCCTTGAACACTCCCAGGCTTGGGGCAACCACAGCTTCTCTCTTTCAGCAGAGAAATAGAGGAGAGGCAGCATCATGCGAGATGTCAGGACCTTGGGGGCACCAAAAAGGGTTGATTGCCTTGAGCAGCCTCATCTGGGACCTCCACCCACACATCCTCTGGCAGTTGGCCCAGGCACTATATTTAAGGTCATCCCAGGACTGCTCCTCTTGTTTGGGATGTAGGGTAATGATGCCTAACCCTCTCTGTGGGTGGGACCTGGTACCTCTGCTGTAGGTAGCTGGTTTCCAGTCCTGCCTCATCTGCTGCTGCCTCTGGATGGGCCTAGGACCTGACTCCTCTGCTGTGTCTGAGAGCTGATGGACCCTGTTACCAGAATCCAGCCCTCCCTGCTGTGTTCAGGCTGGACCCTTCTTGATGAGTGCCCTGCTGCGCTGGGGTTACCCTGGGCTCCTGGCTTGTCCCCTGCATGGGGCAGCCCTTGCCTGCTTCTCCTGCCTGCTGTCTCTTTGCTAGGCTGGGTGGATGGCAGTGCTGCAAGAACCCACCCAAAAGAGTCAGCTGTCGGTTTGGGGTAAGCTGTAGATGGCTGGTAGAAAGTCATAGAATGGTTTGGGCTGAAAGGGACCTTAAAGATTATCTGGTTCTAACCCCCTGCCATAGGCAGGGACAACTTTCATTAGACCAGGTTCCTCCAAGCCTTGTCCAGCCTGGCCTTGGGCACTTCCAGGGATGGGGCAACCACAGCTTCTCTGGGCAACCTGTTCTAGTGTGTCACCATCCTCACAGGGAAGAATTTCTTCCTAATATCACATTTGAACCTGCCCCCTGTCAGTGTGAAGCCATTCCCCCTTGCCCTGCCACTCCAGGCTCTTTTCCAAAGTCCCTCTCCAGCTCTCCTGGAGCCCCTTTAGACACTGGAAGGAGCTCTAGGGTCATTCTGAAGTCTTCTCTTCAGGCTGAACACCCCCAGTTCTCCCAGCCTGTCTTCAGAGGAGTTTATTTTTCTTTGTTTTTCTGTTTCTTTTTTAAACTAGTCTATAAAAAAAAATTCTGTGGTCTTGTTACCCGCTTTGAGCTGCTGTAGCATCCCTGCAGTGCCTCAGTTGGCCTCTGCCACCCCCGTCCCCGCCAGCCCTGTGTAAGGCAGGGCACAATTTGGGCTGTCATGGCCAAGGAGAAGCTGCCCTCACTGGGACAATCTTCAGCCCCGGAGCTGAGGGTGCCTTCATGGCAGCAGCACTCTAACCTGCCGGTTTAGCATCGGGGCCATTAGCTGGAATAGGGAAGACATTGTTTTGAGAGCCGCTGCTTCTCAGTACCAGCGCTTGCCATCAGAGGGCGAACTCAGCCCAGGTGAAGATGCTCCGTACCCGGTTGTTGCAGCCTGCTGCTTCCCAGACTCATCTCTGCGGGGTAATGACCAAGGCAAGAGGCCATTTACCGTCCCTCCCGCAGGGGACAGGTGCAGCTTCCCATCTCTGCCTGCTGCCGGGAAGGGCTCTGCTCCCCGGTTCCCTCGAGAGCAAATCTTGCTTTGCAAGAGCATCCCAGCCAGCAGCGAGAGACAAGGATGGTGCTGTGAGCTTCGAGTCAGAGCAGTGTAACACAGAAGGGATTCCCAGAAAGCAGCAGGTTTGGGCTTTAACATCCCAAAAACAGCATAACCTTCCTACTCCGGTAGAATTTGTATTTATGGCTGAATATAGACTTTGAGCAGCACTCAAAAAACTGTGCTGGTTGGTGCTTGCTTTCTATCCAGCATCTTGCTGCTCTCCAGAGCCACCGATGAGCATGGCTGTAAAGCCCCGGCAAAACCAGTGGCATTAAAGTAACCTCTGTGGGAGTGGTGCCCCTCAAGTGTTTCAGATGCGTCCTAGAGGAGCAAAGTGTTCTGTGCTGCTGCAGCTCTGACCTCTCCCAGGAGCCCCATCTGCTGGCATGTGGGCCCGGCCGCCAGCCCAAACCCCTCCATGCTTCCCAAGGCATTTGGGGAGGATATAAATCTTGCCAGCTCTCCCCTTCGCCTCTTCCAATGAATCTCAGTTTGATTCCACACCCCCCTCATAGCCAGAGACTTCCTTTAAAAAGCTGGAGGGCTTTTCAGAGGGGAATAATGAACCAGACGCTTTCCCGGTGTCTCTCTTTGTTTTTACAGCCCTGGGTCTCCCCTGAGGACAGAGAGTCCTTTGTACTGCATGGGGTCCCCTTACAAAAAGGGGCTTGTGAACAGAGCATCCTCCCATTGGGTACCACACCACATGGATTCTTTTTTCCACCTGTCCTCCTAGGCATAGCCGGTGTCAAATCCCTTTCTGTGTGTGAGGGACTGAGCCAAAAGCTTTAACCTTGGAGATGCATGGTGGATGTATGTCAGATTGCTCAGTGCCATCCTGCTGCCCACCCTCAGTCTAGCTGGAAGGTATACAAAGGGTTAACCTGGTTGTCATCATCTCCCCTGCCCAGCTGATATTTGGAGTGAAGCCACATTCCAGTTTAAAGACAGCTGATAACTGAATAAACTCTGCATCTTGAGTGAATTTAAAACCAAGACAGGAGCTCTCCCATCAGAAGTCAATACGTTTCCTCTTGCAGGGATTTTTGTCCGAAGCTAATGCTGCAGCTGCCCCTTCCAGGGGATGAGTGCATGCTTGGGAGCAGTCAATTTTTGCCTGCCTCAAGGCTTTAAATTTAGGTCTCTATGTGCATAAAGGAGATTCCTATTTCTATTTCCTGCTAAAGGTGAAATCTAGGGCTACAGCCTCAAATGCCCTTAAAAACCATTAAGCCTCAAGTAACTTACTGATGGTTTGGTGTTGTCCAGGATCCTTGCCCAGGTAAAAAGGAAGGGGAGGCAGAGGGTTGCAAATACAGCTCAGGTGCCTTATTATGTTTAGATCATGGTGTGAATGGAGGAAACCAATGTGATGTAGCTAATTGACATCACGCTAATTAAATACTGCATACTCTGCATATACCCTTGCAATAAATCATTCCTAGTTTCATGTGGGAAATTTTCTCATTGTCAATACACAGATACACTGTGGACCTAGAGAAAGCTGTTTCCTGCAAAGTTGAGGCTGGTGATTTATTGAGCTCTGTAAAATATGTTTGCTTTGGTCCTTCTTTGTATTCACTGTTCAATGATATTCAAACAAATGCCTTTGAGCCTGGGAACCAGCAGCTTTTTGGCACGTGTTCCTTTTGCAAATGCGGGCATTCACACCCGAAATGCGGTTCTACGATTTCATAGCCACGTGGTGGGTAGGCAGGGATGTGCCATGCAATCTGTGCCCCATCAGAAATACCTGGCACTGCTTCTGTTTCAAACTCCACTAAGCAAAATAATTTCATGGAGCTGTTTGCTGTCAATCTGCTGCCTGCATGTTATTAATAGGAGAGATGGAGTGAATAATTAGGACTAATGATTAGAGAAAGTTGTCATCTGTTTATGAATAGTTTGAAGAGAGGCAGTGTTCAACAATTAAACTTACTGGCAAAAATGCCAGATTTATTCCTTTTTGGAAATGTGTTTTCTGTTATGCCAATACATAAGCACCCACACTTTGGGCCAATGTTCAGATTTCAGCTTCCCCCAGCCCCATTTTTGGCACTCAAGCTGGTGCGATGTGATTGCCAGAGGTGCTGGGGATCCCCTGCCCCACTGAACTTCCCTACCAGGCTTTGGAGTTGTGTTTCTTTAGGAAAGCAGGGACACCGTTCTGAAGTCCAAATCATGGTCTGAGGATCACAGAATTGTTTAGGTTGGAAGGGACCTTAAAGATCATCTTGTTCCAAACCCTTGCCATAGGCAGGGACAACTTAGACTGGATTGCTCCAAGCCCCATCCAACTTGGCTTTGAACACTTCCAGGGATGGGGCAGTGCTCATTCATGGCTTCTCTGGGCAACATGTGCCAGGGCCTCATCACCCTCACAGTTAAGAATTTCTTCCTAATATCTAATCAAAGCTGCCCTCTGTCAGTTGGAAGCCATTCCCCCTTGTCCTATCATGACATGATCTGGTAAAAAGTCTCCATTTTCTTATAAGCCTCCTTTAGATATTGAAAAGCTGCAGTAAGGTCTCCCCAAAGTTTCTTTGTCAGGATGAGCAACCCCAGTTCTCTCAGCCTTTCCTCAGAGGGGAGGAGCTGCAGCCCTTGGGTTCTTTTGGTGACCCTCTAACAGGCCCATGTCTGTCTCATACTGGGGACCCCAGAGCTGATGCAGTGCTTCAGACAAGGTCTCACCGAGCAGAAGGGAGCATCACCTGCCAGGCCCTGCTGGCCTTGCTGCCAGTGATACAGCCAGGACGCAAATGGCTTTGTGGGCTGTGAGTGCACATCACCCACTGCTACCCCCAAGTCCTTCCCCACAAGTCTCCTCTCAATCTGACTTTGGGCTCTTCTGTTGGATGCTGACAATCAGCTTGTGGAGATGGATGAATCTTGGTTTTCAGGGGCATCACAAATACTGGAAACTTACTGTGTGAGTGTGGAAAAACTAGCGAGCATGGGGAGACCAGGGAGCTGGGGCAGTTTACCAAGAGCAGAGAAGACTGAGGAGAGAGTGTAGAGGTTCCAAATATATCCAAAACTGCCCCAAAACAAAAAAAAAAACCTGTCTCTTAAGAAAAAGGCGAGAAGGGATCGGTTTAAACTGCAGCAAAAGAGTTATGAAGAATGGAGGAAACAGCTTTCTGCCAGTAAAATTAGTGAAGCACAAGGAGATATTGTGGGAAGTCCCTGTTCCTGGCAGAAGGATCCTCTATGGGAAAGGCCAAATAAGGTTTGCCCTGTGGACTGGGGTGCCCTGCCTGTTCCTCTCCTGCTACTGGCTGTGAAGGTGCAGCCTTCCCCATGCAGCAGCCGTGGCAGGTAATGTGTGGAAGGGGACGCCGGAGAATGGGATGCTCAGACAGTGTGAGAGATCTGCGAAGGTGCAGGTGGGCACCAAGAGGTAGGATTCATTTTATCTAGCTTCAGCCACCCAAAAGCTAGTTACTGCAGCAAAAGCTATTGTCCAATGCCCTCAATGACCAAAGGACTGAATGAGCAGCTGTGTGAGAGTTATCCATCCCATTCGTGCCAGTTGTCCCACATACCTGGGATAAATCAACTCCTGTATTGAACTATAGCTTGTCTTTTCACTCACCAGAGAGGGAGCCTGGATGATTTTCTGGCTTTACACACCAAAGCAAACCAACCAATCTTGCAGATATGTGATGTGAGGTGCGTTCAACTTGAGCATCACAGGGATTTTCCATCAAACCACTCGGGTGAGGTCAGGTACCCAGGGCTCTGCTAAACCTGTAAAAGCCCTCTCTAGACTGCACCAGGCTGACTGATGTCAATACACCAGCCCCTGTGCACCACTGCTTCTCCTCAGCCACCCTCTGCTCATCACCCCTTTTTTGTTGAGTCTGGCTCTCATCAAGTCTGGGGCCTGCTGAAAAATATCATCCCACAAAAGTTCAAATGTTGAAATCCATTTGCTTCCAGACAGGAACCATACGTGGGGTGTTCACTATCCCAAGAGCTGTAGAGCCAACTAATTTTGTGGTGGGAAAGCCTGCCAGCATGTTGAAGGCTGAGGGAATTCTGTGGAACACATTCAGAAAGCAAATGATTGATTCATGATCAGTGGTGGAGAACTGATTCCAGGAATTATGTGTGTGCCAAGCTGAAGCCTGTCGAAGCCAGGGAAAAGGCATCCTTGAATTCAGGTCATCAGTCAGGGCTGGGAAATGCATGGAGGCCCTGGTACAGGAAAGCTTAACTTCCACTGCGTGCTCGAGCCTAACTAACCTCCGTTAACGTCAACGGTGATAAAATTAAACATGAGGTCAAGATTTTGGATAAGAATGGTTTATGGCCTGGAGGCTTACATGGATGAGAAGGTCAGGCCAACAAGCCAGGGCGTTCGATATTGATCAATCTAATCAAGGAGCTCCTGCGTAAGCTGCCACGTGAATCAGGGAATAATTTGGGATAACAGACACATCTGAGTAATTCGTGACCTACTGGCAGATGATTCATGCAGACAGGCAACATCCATCAGCTGCATTATTCCTCACAGAGGTCTTCTTGGAAGGCTTATGGGTCTGTGGGTGGCCCCACCTCCTCTGGGGGTTCATCAAGGGAGAAAGTGGGAGCAGGTGGATTGTGGGGATGCCCCAGCACCCATTGCTGCACGGGGCAGAGCTCGTCCTTCACCCACCAGCAGCCCAAGAGCTTTGGGCAAAGAGGGATCTTCACATTTTTCAAGCTGTCTTTGAGAAGAAAGGGATCGAGATGAGGGGAGTATAACCGTAGACTCCATATCCTATCCCTGTTCTGCCATACATCTCCCATGTAACCTTGTTTGGATGTGCTTTATAACCTACTTTCCCACCTGAAGCACCAGTGCATGTCTCTGCTTTCTGTTCCCACTGTAGTCTGCAAGATCCATCAACTATATCCCGGTGTTCACCAAGAGTCATCACAGAACAATACTGCATACACTGGAAAAAGCCTAGTGTGGACCTCCAAAACTGGGAGTTAAAGACTCAGAACCTGGAGAAAATCAAGCATTGTCATCTCTGTTCCCCACAAACCAACTGGCTTTCGAGCAGGTAAACGCCTGCTCCAGGGACACGATGCCATGGGATAAAACACCTGCCTCACCTCTCCAGCCCAGACGCACAGCAGTGCTATGGCATCGCAGCTGTATCTGTGTTAGGGTTGTGGTTTGCCATGCTGCATCCGAGATTCTACATTGACAGGGAAGAGTTTGAGCCTAACACCATCAAATTCCTATTTGACAGTGAATCAGCAGTGCCTTTTGGGAGCATCCTTTGGGTGCACTGTACCTTTGCTCCTCTTCATGGACCAGGTGATGCCAGGCAGTGCCAAGTGTTCCAGAAGCAGAAAGTTCCTGTCCCCCTTAGGAGATGTAGTCCAGCTGTTCCACGTGGCTTGAAGTCACAAAGGGGAGAGAATGGCTCCAGGGCACTGGCAGATGGGGCAGGAAGTGAGTGTTACGGAATAACAGGGCTGGGATGCAGCTGGAGAACCAGCAAAGAGTCGAGGGACAAAGCTTCCTGAGATCCCAGCGGGAGACCTGCACTGGCTCCAAATGTCCAGGGAAATGCGCTGGACAAAACAATAATCTGTGGGACTGGTTTCTTGCCAGAAAGTCTTAAAATATTTGCAAGTATAGCTGCAACCAGAATCTATAAAAGACCAGCAAGGAGAAAGAACTGTGTCTGCATGATCAGCATCAGGCCTGGAGATGCTAGGACAAGGAAGAGAGAAAGAAATCTCTTTTCTGCCATGGAAAGCACAGTAAGGGGAGACAGCATGTCAGGTTCCTGATGGAGTTTGGCCGGGGCCTCACTAGTGCCAGGTTCTTGCAGAAGGTGCAAAATGACTTGCAGGCATCCTGCTCACACTCTCCTTTTGTGGGATGCACCAGCACAGCCCCCAAACCAGGGCAACGGTACCAGCAGGATGAGCACCTTTCTCTTCCCCAAAGGGCTCCTGCTTTGCCTTGGAGATGGGAAGCAGCTCAGAGCACTATGGAACTCTCCATCCTCACCCCAGCACATGAGTATGGACCTGACTTTTGTTCATTTCTCACAATTTTTGTGCATTGTTTGTACCATCTTTGGTGCTCTGGAGCCTCCTGCATGGGGACTGTACCCTGTCCCTGCTATCTGGCCTCTGTCTGCACACTCCAGTGTGGCAGGTAACTATCGAGCGGCTCCCACTTAGCTTTAAGAGTGGCTGTAAAAAGAGCTTGACAAGATCAAATACTAATAGAAAGGTTTTCTGAAGGTTGAAACTGATCTGCTTGAGGGCGTTCGTGACTGGGAGATGCCAGAAGAAACCAAATAACCAGTTCATCGTGGAGTAAATAACTGGATTTTAAATTCTCTCCGGGAAAGAATTCTGGGCGGGGGAATACGCTGCTAAGTGCTTGGAAAGATGTTGCTCTTCTGGATCTTCACTTCGCTGCAACATGTATAGAGCATTGTCATTCAAAGCTACGGGTGACAAACGGGGTTCTTTCTTCCCTGGATTTGTCTGAAGTGTGTGAAGCTTCAGCATCTACAGCATCCAGCCCCCATGGTGTCCGTGGATGGTGTGGAAAGCCACGTCCCACTGCTCGTATCCTTTGTTGCCCCCTGTTTCTGTATTTGGAAGGGCAGCAAGCAATGCCCTGGACCCTCAACAGCTGGAGGTGCTTTGGTCACAACCCTGAGTATTGTCCCTTCCCACACTGGTAGGAAGAAAGGTCCTACCAGCAGAGCTACAGCTGCCTCCCACTCAGCTGCAGCATGAAACAGTGCCCATCTCCTAGCACAGAGTAGCTGTATGTCAGTATTGACTTCTGGAGGTTAGCTCAGTGCAATTCCACCCAAAACATGACCTCTGCCTCCTTCTGAAATGGGGATGAGGATGTCAGTATTGCTTTCGCAGGTCAGGGATCGAGCATTGTAGCATCAGCAACACTGGGAAGCACCCAAACGGCTCATTCAAGCCCTGCCAGCATCTATGTCCTCACCCTGGCTGATGCTGACTGTCTGTGTGAACAGCAGCCACATCACTGGGGCTTCAGGGCTTTATAGCTGGGCCCAACTATCCCGATTTTCAGTCCATGCTGGTGGGCAAGGCCTCCCTCTTCAGCGATTTCTTTTTGTAGAATAGATGCCGAACTAAAAATGGTCTCAGCCCTGCTGACATCGACGGCAGCTGAGCAGGGCAGCCTGTTTTGCAGCGAGTCTGTCTGGGGGAACACAGGAGCACACAACCACGGTTACACAGCTCTTGGACCAGAGCTGACTCCTAACCAGCCATATCTGGGCACAAGTGTGGGTCTTGCCCCAGAAAAGCCATGCAGATGTGCCTTTGGGAAGAGCTGGCTCAGATCCTGCAGCCAAGCATCCTCAGGCTGCTTGGGGACCAGAAATCCCCAGCTGTCCTGTGTGTGATCCCCATCTTTGTGCTCCCGCTCCTCCTCCCCCCATTTCTCCTCTGCACCGTTCTTTCTCCACTAATGCATCCAGCATATAAAACTGAGGTTTCCGAAAGGTCTCTGAACCCAAAGAGACATCTTTGTTCTCTTTTGAGGAGATGGAAAGAGAGGGAAAGAGAAAGAGGCTTTTTGAATATTGAATTAAGGCTGTCTCCAGTATTATTGGATTCCCATAAGGAGGCAGCCAGGGAGCCCACTGCTTTAGTGTCCTATGAATATTTCATTGCTTGACTTAAGCTCAGTGAAAGGTGTTTCTTTGCACAAAACCACCTTTTTGGCTTGTGGGTTTCTCTCCAAGCGCGTGGTTATTGTCCCTGCTCTTATAGTGGCTATGCAATCAACCTGGCTTGTGGACAGAGTCATCTGACACTACAGCAAGCTAAATTTGTCGATCCTGGGTGATCTTTTGGCACAGTCTACTCAGGAATTTCCAGAAGACAGCCAGTCATGGCTCAAAACATCTTGGTGGCTCACTGGGTCAGACTGCACGAGCACTGCAGCAGTGATGCTCAGTACCTGTGTCTCCATCCAGCCATGGTGATGTCGAAGAAGGTGCATGGTCAGGGAGGTCATTTTGCCCCACTTCAACCTACCAAGTTGGCTGCAGAAGTGGGGAAACAAGTTGTGCTGCCTGGTGGCCAGCTGTAGGCACTGGCCTGAAGGGTCTGGGTCCGCCTTGGTTCCCCAAATTTTAGGTGCTCACCTAGAGCTTCTCTGGATATTCCAAACCACCAATTTCTCAGGCTGGAAATCTTTCCAAAATGAGCACTTTCCCAAAAATGTGTGGGTGTCTTGCTTTCAGGCAGGCTGCAAACCACGTTCACCAATGCAGCGGAGAATCCCGACATTAGCATTGCTTGCCCACTCTGCCCAGGCGGAAGTGGTCTCAAATACCGTGAAAACATGGTTTTCCCTCTCCAGGACTGTTTTTTGGAAGTGCTGCTGCCCGACTCCTACCAGCCCATGCTTGTCCCCCATGACCCAGGAACTTCCTCTTATATTACCCAACCGTTCAAGGTCCTGCTCAGAGATGGCAGTAGCAGGAACCTTTTCCTTGCTTATTAGATGGGCTCAGAGGTCTCCTAACCACAGCCCTTCACACCTCTCCTTGCTCTGCCAGGTGCCGTCTCACAGATCTAGAGTGACTCAAGTCTGGAGGAGGTTGGCTAATTCCATCACTTTCTTCTCTTTTTTTTTTTTGTCTTCTCTCTCTTCCCTGCCCCCCAGTCTAGAAATCCTCTTCAAAGGCAAAGAGGATAAATTAATGAGAATTAATTGTTTTATTGTAGACAGGGCAGATAACACTGCTTGTTACTGAGATTGCCCAATAGTTCCCATTATGAGGCTGTGTTTCCCATTACTTAGAACAATGCCAAAACACAGACATTTAGGCAGAAATTGTCTCCCAGGGATTTGCCTCAACCTGAATTTCTGTGGAAATTTTCAGCCAAACTGGGTCAGTTTTTTTCCAAGAGAGAAGACATGGGAAAGCCATTTGGTTTGCTTGTGGCCAAACACTCTTCCTGAATCTCCTCGGGAAAACTCTTTCACCCTGTGCTTCACCCGAGGAGGTGAAATTTGGTGAGAGAGGACCCTCTTGATGGGGAACTGCAAGCCCCTCCTGGTTTTCTTAGAGGGACACTGTGCCTTTTGCAGCTTATTTAAGCTTCTAGTATTATTTTTCTTAGTTATAGTTTCAGCAGTGGTCACACCACCCACTGACCGAGAGGTGCCCACCACATGGTGTGCAGCTCCAGTGCCCTCCTCCCTGAGCCATGTCCTCTGCAGGGTGGAGACGCTCCATGTCTCCTGCATGACTGAGTCTCACTACTCTCCAGTCCATGGCTGTGGGATTGAACAGTCCCCATAGAAGCCAGGATGGCAACAGACAGTGCGACAGAGAGCACGAACCTCACTTCTTGCTGGGCACCTGCCTGCTGCAGACAAGGAGCTTCAGCTTATCACAACTGTTTGTCCCTGATGAAAGATGAGAAGAGAGGTGGCAACACATTTTCTGAACTAATTTCCAATGACCATAGATCATAGAATCACAGGCTGGTTTGGTTTTGAAGGGACCTTTAATGACCATCTTGTTACAACACCCTTGCCGTGGGCAGGGACACTTTCCTCTAGACCTGGTTGCTCCAAGCCCCGTCCAGCCTGGCCTTGGACACTTCCAGGGTTGTAACATCCTCACGGTGCTACGCTTTCTACAAGGTGTGGAACCTCTGTTCCCCATGAGGCAGGAGGGCAGCACCCTGCTATTACCTGAGACACGCCCCGAGCCCCTCTGCAACATCCCAGGCAGGGACAGTGGGGACCCAGGGTGCAGCTGCCACTGTTGGTTACCCATGTGGCACAGGAGCAGTGTGATCTTTTCTTCGCAGATGAGAAGATGACGCCCCAGGACCACACCACTAGTCCCCTTTTGCAATTTAATCAGCAGAATCAAGAAGTTCTCTGGGTTAACTGGGCTCTTTGCACACTGCGGGCACTGGGTCCACGCGCTCCCCGGTGCCTGCTGGCACATCCAGTCCTGATTACAGCTGCAAATCCCTTCAGTGCCCACCTTGGTTCTGCCCATCCTAGGCTTTAATTTTCTAGGAGGGTGATGACAGGTGGCTCCGGCTGACGTCAGTGGAATTGCGTTAGCGCTGCTGGAAACCAGGCCCGTGTCGTCTGCTCCGGCAGAGCCCTCTCGGAGCGCGGCAGCGTGCGGAGCCGCCTGGCGTACATTAAGGTGGGGGAGATGGATTGCTCAGCTCCTAACTAGGACAGATAGATAAGGGTAATGGATGGATGGCCAAAGAACAACCATGCTTTAGGCAGAGGAATAAATCACTTTGATTGTTCATATATAAACAGGAGGTACTGGCAGGGCTCAGCTTGCAGAGCAGGGTGCATCCAATTCAGGCCCTACGATTGTGTTTAAGGACCTAAAAACCACTCAAAATGGACTTAGTTAATTGAGGAAACCCCACTTATAGTGCTCCTGCGACGGAGCCGTTGTCACTCAGGGCTTGGCTGAGAGCCCCAGTCCCTCTGGTCCCTTGGGAACCTCCATCCTGAGATACCCTGTCCCTGTGACACCTTTCCTGGGGAAGAGGAGGTGCCCAGGAAAGGGAGAGGGGCAGTGCCCTCCTGCTGAGGGAGGCTGACTGCAAGACCTGCTGTCCAGCTGCCTGCCTGTCTGCACAAACCACAGACCCCCAGCTATCCTGGGAACAGGAGGGGTCTTCAAGAGGCTTTGCAGTGCATGAAGTGGCCTTAATTTCAAGGGATGCTCAGCTCTGGCATCTCCAGCATCTGGGTATGGGGTGGTGGGGTGATATGGGTCAGTATGAGGGACATACCTCCAGCACCTGGAGATGGGGCAGTGGGGTGTTACAGGGCCACTACCAGGGCCACTACATCTCCAGCCTGGCCTCTTCATGCTGCTGAGCACTGCAGTTACAACAGCCCACGTGCTCCGTGGGATGGCAACCACTAGGCCCTCAGGTTGTGACGTGGGGACACCTTTCCCACCCAAAGCAGAGGACAGCGTGTGCCTGGTTTCAGCATTTTTGGTACAGGAGTTGTGGCTGTTCCTGTGGGTGTCTGATCATGTTGGGATCCATGCTGAGCACTTGTGGAAGTGCTAGAGTGGCTGCAGATCAGAGAGGAGGAGACCTCCAGCCTGTGCAGGGATGGGGCCGGCTCTCAGTGCCCATCCAGGGCCAGGGACAGCCCATGAGCTGCTGTAAGAGGAGCAGCTGGTGTGTTGTCACTGCAAGGGCTGTGCCCACACTAAGAAGCTGGCCAGGGTCCCTGCAAATATCCTCGCATGCCCTGCACTAGGTTGGGTAAATTTTTCGGTGTCCATTGACACCCCACACATCTGTGTCTTCCTTGCATATGCCCAGGTGAGTATGAGCCTTCACTGGGGACTCCCTCTGAGCCTCCACCCCCAAAGAGCTGCGCTGTGGGTCTGGTTCATGGGGCTGGGCTGCCGTGGCTGCTCCCCCAGGCCAAGCCACAAGGGCCAGCAATTAGACTCATCTCAGTTAGGCTTGGCTCAAAGCACCAGCTGCCAGCTCATCCTCAGCACCCAGCTCCAGGGATGCTTCTCGCCTCCTTCTGAGGGCCAAAGCAAGCCCTGAGAGACTCCAGGAGCCAACCAGTGGTGTCTGTCTTTCGATCCATCATTCTCACCATCTGTTTTATTTGCCCTCAGCAATGGAGCAAGCCAGGATGATGCTCCAGCCATACCCTCCCAGAGCATTTGGGGTTGCAATTCTGCTCCTCTACCAAAAGCTGATTCAATCCCTTTCACCAGGCAACCCCTCTTTCTCTGTCCGCTTGCTGCCTTAATATCCCTTTGATCAATCTCAGAAGGATCCAGTAACATGGAATGGCAGATGGGGAGCAGAACATGAATATTAATTAACAACGAATTCCAAACAGAGGACTTTAATTACATTAAGAGCGCAGGCTCGGAAGCAGTGACTTACTTCCTGCCGTAAATCTGTTGACAGGTCATTTGCCACAGTAGTGTCAGTGCTCCTTAATGAGTGAATATATACATTTCAAGGGCTGGTGTATGGTAGAAATAGAGTCTTGTTTCCAAAAGTGGCAACACGAGCCTGCACACCAGCGAGAGGGCTTTGCCCGTGGGGAGGATCCGGGGAAAGAATGATTAGTGTAATTACCTGGTAATCATACACCCCGTTCTGGGAGCTGGGAGCTCTGCGCGTGGGGCTGGAAACCCCCAGCATGAGCCAGAGCTGCTGCTTTGTCATATGTGGTCTGGTCACTGGGGGGAGACCAAGAACCGCAGCACCTTCTGCGGGCCCGGTGGGTGCCGGGTCCCCGGCGCGCCTGGTGCGGGCCATGCGCCTGGAGCGCTGCCCGCCTCGCCCGGGGCTCACGGTGGCCTCGTGGTGGGCTGTGGACACATCTCAGCCTCCGGTGGTGCTTTGGCAGCCCGGCAGGGGAAATCAGTCCTGTGCGGGCAGGGCGTTAGCGGAAAAACCCGCCTAGCCAGGATCCCCTCTCAGCCCAGGCGCAGCAGCAGGTTGGAAAAGCACATTTTCCCCAGCAGGGTTTGATCCCAGGAAAAATACACCCGATGCTGAAGACCTTCTGAACCAGCAAAAGGGTCTTTTTGTTTTAATCCCTCGAACAGGCATGAGGCAGCAGTGCTGCCAAATAGTCTCTTATGGGGACAACTCTTTCTGTGCTCAGGGATTTTGCTGGATGAGTTTGGTCTGAGGTTTTCTGCACAGAAAACCAGCTTGAAATAAGAGGGTCGCCTGAGTGCCAGCGTGCCAATATCCCAGCAAAATGAAGCTTTAGCTTTATCTCTCTTCTCAGCTGCCTTCAGTCTGTGGAGCAGCACGTTCCTCTGCATCCCCGGTGGCAGTGCTGGAGAGCTGGGCTCTGACTAGGAGCAGCACGCAGGCACAGACCCCGCTGGGCAATGGGTGATGCTCAAGGGACTGCTGCATCCTTGGAGCTCCCCCTGCTTGGCCTAGTGCCCCCAGGCCTAGCTGGGAAGCAGCATGGGACATGGCATGTTTGCAGACTCTCCAGGGCGCTAGTGAGGGCAAGGAGGGAAAGGATCGCTGTGGGTGATGGGGAGAGCTGCAGCAATGGGCACAGTGCCGTGGGCCACAAGAAGGAGATAATGTGGCATCTTGACTGCGTGGCCACATTGAGGTGCAAGGGACTCTCCAGCAGCGGATTCAGGAGCTGGAGGCTTGCAGGAAGGACATGGCACGAGCAGCCTCTCCTCTTCATGTTTGAGTGGCATGGCCTTGCCCGGTGGGTTTGCCTCCAAATGGTAGATCACTGATTTTGCTGGCTCTCCCCAGACTGGGACTCCTGCTCTTTTCCTGTGCTCCTTGCCAGCACGGTGAGGCTGGAAGAAGCTGGAAGTGCTGCTGGCCAGCTCTGCCAGTGGCACGAAAGAGACATCGGAGATGGCTTTGAGTAACCCTCCTCAACCAGGGGTCACTCATGCATCTACAGGTCCAAAAGAAGTCACAGAAATGATTGAGGGGAAAACCTGACCTAGGGATAAAGATAAAACAGCTAATTAGCTCTGACTTAGCTGAGGTGAAGACTGTGAGAGCACCAAACATCCTTAGAAGGTGTCTCTGTGCTTGAGGTGGGCCACAGGGTGGCCCGTCATCACAACACCATTGATAGAGACACTGAAGGGTTCAGGAACACAAAACCAAAGATTCAGGGGCTTCAGCTAACTGGCACAGGAGGCACAGCGTGGCAGGACACATCCCAGTGCAAGTCCTACAGGAAATGGAGGTACCCACTCTGGTTGCAAAGGCTGGAGGGAGCCGATGCTCTTGGTGCCTCCAGCTCTTGCCGCATGTGTGGACTCACAGGTACCAGGATGCCACTGGCCTGGGGGTGCACACCTGGGGCTGCTGCCACTTCCTACAATGCAGGTGCAAAACCACACTGTGGGCAACTGAAAACTTGCTGGATAGTGGCTGGTGCCAGAGTTCATCTCTTGGTCTTTCTCCCGGTCTGGTAACAACCAGGAGGTGTCATATCCCCAGCCTGGGATAACCACTTCTTTCTCTTGCTTGAGAAGAATGTGTGTGTGTATGTGCTCATCCTTTCTTCCACAGTTTAACCAAGGTTCCAACCTGCCCCAAGGTGGGTCATGAATGACCTGGGCAGAGCAGGTCCTTGGCACAGTTGTGAGCTGGAGGCTGTGAGCTTCCTTGGCAGCTGGCACGCAGCTCCATCCCCCTGTCTTCCCTGTCTATGGCTCTTCTGGAAAGTCTATTTTTATTTGTCTCTTCTGAAAATGAATGGGGAGGGCAGACGTGTTTCCTTGTTGTGATGAACTTGTCCAAACCCCAAATACTTAAAACCCTGCTGGCCAGCTTTTTAGAGCTGAGTCTGACTTCCATGCTTCTTTTTGTTTCTCACTGCCAAATGACAAAGCAGATTCTCTGCAGGATAGATGATGTCCCGATGGCAGTGAGTTTTGGATCAACAATAAGGTGGCACCTCTAATTCACAGTGCCAAAAATCCTGCTTTACCTTGAGGACAGGGACAGCAAAGTTAAGTGCAGCCCCTTTGCCTCCACCTCAGCCACTGTGTTCGTTTACTTCTGCTCCTTTTCTTCTTGCTCCAGCTGTTCCCTGGCTGGGGTTAGATGGGAGATCTTAAAATGTGAATTTTGAGGAACCCCTGAGCTTTGCATCTGCGCTGGGGTGGCACAAACCATTTCTCCCGTCCCTCGTCCTCCAGATACCAGTGCCAGATAAGGTGCTCTCTCCATGTCTTATCGACTGGCTCTAGCAAATGGCTTTTCTGTCTGGGCAACACATGGAAAGTGTTTAAAAATGCAGCAGCAGAGTGAAGGCTATGGGGAGATGGTGGAGGTTTGTACAGGTAATTGCTCTGACCCCCCTGCGAGGAAAGTCAGATTGAGGAAGTGATGCCATCGTGGGAGCGGCATTTCCAACAGGGATTAACAAGCAGGTGTTGGTGTGGGCACACGGACGATGAAACCAGAGCTGCTGTGAGTCTAGTGCTCTCCTGGAGCTCCTGCCAGCAGGCTTGGCTCTGCTGGGGTGGGATTTTGAAAGTCTGAGCTGGTCCCTGCTGTGTTTGTACCAATGTGCTCCTCCTGTCGGTGCCTGCACAGCTCCTCTGGGATCCTGCCTCTGCTGCAGGCACAGGAGCTGCGTGGCATCCCTTGGCAAAAGCTTCCCACGGAGCTGGGACACAGAGCTGCGCTTGGACTAACTATCCTGACTTAATGGGGCTGAAACTCCCCGACAACAGGAGCAGAATGGAAGGGAGAAGCTGATTCCATTTCCCCCCTGCTTTTTCATGTGTGCTTTTCCTCCTCGGCTGCTGGAAGAGCTACGTTATTTAAAGGCAGATAAGTCCCTGCCTTTTGTCAGAAGTTGGAATAATTTTCAATACCTGAGACACCCTGTCTGGCAAAGGTCATGCCCTGTTCTCTAGCAGGTCTTAATTTAGCACCTGCAAGTTCTTGGTGAAGTGTAAAACTTTGGGATGCAGGAAGATCCTTGGAGGCTGTTGTGCGGGGAATGTCTTCCCTGTGCAGAGATGTGAGCGGGCTGCTGAGCATCTTCACCATCCTCACCTCCCAGCTGGAAGTAAATGGTTTTTACTGGAAGCTTGCAAGAGCCATCCAAAGCACAGCTCTGCTGCAGCTCAGGGCTCCAGCATGATGTCCAAGGCTGCTCCAAAATAGCCGCATCTGATGGTGATGCAGCGAACCGGCTTCCGAGCACCTCAGTCGATGCCCCGATGGCTGCCTGGCTAACTGGCTTCCTCCATGGACTCCCTGCAATCCTGCTGCCCTGGGCAATCTACAGGCTGCGTGGCTCAGAGCACAGGGGAGGAGGCAGGTGTGAGGTGTGAGGACGATGCAGCGCACAAATCCTTTGCTGTTATTTACATTCATTCCTCGGCGCCATTGCCAAAGGAGTCGAGGCTGTGTACGTGGCTTGTTAAAGGCTTGAGGCAGGTGCAGCTGAATTCAGCAGAGAAATTGTTGTCACCAAACTCATTTGACTGAACAGCACAGGGAAACCTTAGTGGGTGTTGCAGGGTGAGGGGAACCCAGCATCCCAGGCTGTGGAGAATCCAGGGGAGTGCCCGTGGGAGGTCTCCGTGGTTGTCTCTCATCCATCTCTCAGATGTGCCCATCTGCAAGGCACAAACACACAGGGGACAGGACTTTTGACAAGGGCATGTAGTGATAGGACAAGGGGAGATGACTTTGAAGTGAAAGAGAGTGGGTTTTGATTAGGTATTAGGAAGGAATTGTTCCCTGTGAGGGTGGGGAGGCCCTGGCACAGGGTGCCCAGAGAAGCTGTGGCTGCCCCTGAATCCCTGGAAGTGCCTAAGGCCAGGTTGGATGGGGCTTGGAGCAGCCCAGGATAGTGGAAGGTGTCCCTGCCCATGGCAAGAGGGTGGAACTAAATGATCTTTACAGTCCCTTCCAACCCAAACCATTCTGTGATCCTTTGATTCCATGGCTCTGGAGCTTTTGCTGCTGGATTTTCGGTGTGTGGCTGTGGACCCCTACTGGCCCTGGCATCAGACGGCGGCTGCACACCAGGGCTTATCTCCAGACCTACCAGGAGCAGGAAACTCAGCGAGTTCCCAAACAAACCTCTGGTGCGGGAGGCCAGCGTCTCTGACCTCCGGGGGTCCTGAGTGTTTGAACAGGCTCCTAATCTGCTTGGGAAAAGCAGGAGAACTGGGGAGGGAGAGGAGGGAGGGCTGGGGCTGTGCCCTGAGCGGGGTCGGCTGTCGCTCGTGGCTTTGATTGCTGAGGCTTGCTGCCTCAGGCTTGTGGGATTTGGCTGCCTGGCCGTGAACAAAAAAGCTGGATTCTCCCAGAGCCTTTATTCCCATGTCAAGATCACTGGTGGTTTCCTGAGGAGGAGTGGAGGGAGAGGAAGGCTTTTACTGATGGTTTTTGACAGGCGTGGGGAAAAGCAAGGCTTGGCCTCTGCTCCAGCTAAAATCCTAGAATCATAGAATAGTTTGGGTTGGAAGGGTCCTTTAAAGGTCATTGTGTCCATACCCCCTATAGTGCACCCCATAGCTGCTCTTCACCTTCCCCCAGTGTGGGCTGGACCAGCCCTGGGTACCTCACTCCCGTGTTGGGACCATCCCAGAGCCCTTGCTCAGCATCTCCCTTTGATGGGGCTGCCCCCTTCCCCCTGCCTCCTTCCAGAGGCTCCTGGCCCCCTGCTCCTTCCCAGCATCGGCAACCTGTCCTATCCAATCCCTACCCCAAATAACCCTGCCTGCGGAGACTGACAGCCCCGAGAGCCCAAAGAGCAGGGACATGCCAGGAAGGACAACGAGCGGGGAAGGGTTGAGGAATATCCCGCCAAACTGACCCTCTGACACCACTCTGCCCTTCTTCCTCCCACCCAGCATCCTTTTATTTGCTCCTGAACATCATTGGCACATTTGAACTGCAGCGGGACCCTGCCTGTGAGGAGCATCCCCATGGAAGATCCCAGGGCTGTTGCATTCCTTAGCCGAGATGGCCTGGCTCTGAGCTGGGATCTCTAACAGATTCCCACTCTGCTTCCCTGAGAGACAGAAAACATGCTGAGGGCACATTGCCACTAGGCTGTCACCCTGGAATCCCTGCCTTATCCACAGCCACAGGACCAGTCTTCTCTTCACAGGTTCACAGGCAGCGAAATCATCTCAGTAGTCAGTTAATTGGGGTTTTTTTTGTTTGTTTTTTTGGGGTTTTTTTTGTTTGTTTGTTTGGGTTTTTTGGGAGTTGTTTGTTTGTTGGTTTGGGGTTTTTTTGAAAGCAAAGAAAAATTACCCAAACGACATGGATTTACTCTGTAGCCCACAGTGGTGCTGGGATGGGAGCAGCACCCCAGCACGTCTGTTCCCCAGGTGCTGAGCCAGCCCAGTGATGTGCCCCCATTGTCCTGCCATCCTCATCCTCACCAGCCCCACCTTGGCAGGGATTGCCCGGGGAACCTGCCTGGGTGGAGTGTGCTCAGGAGCCAACACGGGATAATGATTCATAGTCTCAGCTGCCTGCCCTGGTGATTCCTAAATCCGGACAGACTCAGGCTTGGACAGGCAGAGCAGAGGAAGACAGGGGCTTGGCATGGCAGGGAGCCTTCCTCTGCTCAGGAAGCGGGCTTCTTGGGGGCTTTGCAGCTCCTGGTGCATCGCAACCCTGCAGACAGCAGAGCTCTTTGTTTGTGGGTGTCGTTCTGTCAAGGGAGAGGCTTTAGCCCAGGCCAGAGCCTATGTACAGAGCCCCTGCCTGGGTGAACTTTGGGAGGGTTTTATTGCTTTGAGGCTGGACTCATCCCAGCTAGGCCATCCCTGAGGAGGCAGTGCTGCCAAACCTCTCGGACGGCAGCATACGCTGCTGAGGGTCTTGCTTCTTTGGAGTACCTGGGGAAGAACGTTGTGTGGCAAGATGATAAACAGCCTCTTAATAAAGTCACCACCATTCAAAATCAGCCATCCCCTGGGATCCTCTCTTATCAGGCCCTGGTAGACAGGGCTATCAGGAGCCTTGTTCATTCCTGAACGAATACGCACTGCAAGCAGCGCCTGCTGGCGTTGGCCCCAGGACAACACTTGCTGGGCCACCTCACCAGTGCCAAGCCCTGAGCTGGGTTGTCTCCGTGCCCCCACTGCCAGTGGATGGGCACTGGGTCAGTCGGTGCAGGCAGGAGAGCTGCAGACCTCTTCTCACCACCTCCCTGCAAGCAATGGGTGTTGGTGCTGTGCTTGGATGTGGTTCACGCCCCAAATGTCCTTGGGAGTTGCTTGAACAACTCTGCATGAGCCATCCTTGCTCTGCCTGGCCTTGTTTGCTCCCTGGTGTCCTCCCTTCCTTTTCACACCCCACCAGCCCAGCCTTGCCGTGCCCTCACCTCTCTGTGTGCTCACACCCACCTCCCTCCTTCCCGGGCAGCTGGAGATGCACTGTGCTCACCCCTCCTAACCCTCAACCTTTCCCAGCACTGTATTTTTCTATCTCCCCCCGACTAAAAGCACCAGTTCCCCACCCTTATTCCCATCACCCTCCCACCTTGGGAAGACAAAAAAACCGCCCAACCCCAACCCCACACAGCCAGCTCCTGCCGTTTATTCTTAAATCCCTTCCCTCCTGCCTTGCTGGTTTGAAAGCCTGTACCCTGGAATGGGCCTCCCAGCTTTCGCTGGCAACCCTGCTTCAGACTGACCGCCACAGATAGTGTTTGGGAGTGAAAGAAAATAATGTATAAAATAATAATAATGAAAAGGAAAAATAAAAAAAAACTTCTCATCTCGCTGAATCTCCTTGCTGAAGTTCTCCCAGTCTCCCATGCCATGTGCTGGTGTGAGGCAGTCTTGGGAACCAAGAGGAAACTTTGGGGGTTTGTTTTCTCACCTGTATGCTTTGAGAAGCTCTCCCCAGCAGCGCTGGTGCTGTACCCTCTGGCAGAGGGTGGAGGAGATGCTTCTCACACTGCTGCCCACTCCCTCGGTGCATTCGGAGGGGATTTTTTAGGCTTTTGAATGCGGTTTGCTCAGATAAGGCACCTCCAGCCGACCTTTCTGCACGTGTCATTGTTTGGGAAGGGAAAAAATAATAAAAGAGAGAAAAAGCAGAAAAATCTCTTGCCAAGGAGGGACCCTGAGTCCAAGACAACCTCTCCCCTCACCCGGGGGAGGGCTGAGGGAGGGTGTCCCCTCCTTCCAGCTTCTTTTCCTCCCCTCTAGGTGATGGAGATGGAGGATGGAGGCGAGGCGGGAGCTACAGCAGAAGAAAACACGGGCAGGGACAGGGCAGGTGCAGTCCCAAAACCCCGAGGGCGGGAAGGGGGTGCGGAGAGGACCCAGCGCCCGGCGGGTTGTGTCCCCTCCGCATCCCCTCCCCGCCGGCATCCTGGGCAGCGCCCGGGAGGGCGGAGGGAAGGGAGGGCGATGCTCCGCTCGGGGTTTATTAGATTGGACATAATCATCTTTAAATAAGGGCAGCCCCCCCTCCACACCCCTCCTTGAGGTGGGGGGGGGAGCGGAGCGCCTCGGGGCTTTCTAGATAAGGGCGACTAACGCATCCCCCGCTCCCGCAGGCAGAGCCGGGCAGCGCCGAGAGCCGCGCAGGGTCCGCCGTGCCCCGGGAACCCCGGCTGCAGGCAGAAGGGGGGTCCCCGCCGCGGTGTTCTCGCCTTCCTTCTCCTCCTCCTCTTCCTCCTCCTCCTCCTCCTCCCGCAGGAGCAGAAGGGAGGAGAGCGGTGCCGGGGAAAAGTTGCGGCGGGGGGCGGGGGACTGTGCCCCGGCGCTGCCGCCCGCCGCCCCCCTGAACTCCCCATTTCCCCCGGGGCCACTCGCCCCCCACCTCCCACGCCCCAAAACTTCGTTCCCAAGGAGGATGCTGCGCGGCGGGGCCCCCCTGGCCGCGCTGCTGCTGGCGGCGCTCAGCCTGGCCCGCGGGGAGCCCCCGCCGGTCTCGGGGTGCGGGATGGAGGCTCCGAGCCGCCGCGCCGCCCCCCCGCACCACCCCTACGGGCTGTACCCGCAGGGTCCCGCCGCGCACGGGGCGCTCGCAGCCGCATCCCCGCGGGGCCGGAGACCGCGGGGAGCCAGGGGAGGAGGAGAAGAGCCGGGGGGCGAGGCGGACGGCCGGGGCCGGGGCCGGAGCCGGGGGGAGAGGCGGCGCGGCCGGGAGCCGCAGGTGCCGGACCCTCCCCGGGAGCGGCCGCTGCCCGCCCTGTACTTCTCGGGCGGCCGGGAGCAGCTGGCGGCGCGGGCGGAGGCGCTGCCCGCAGTCCCGCGGGAGGAGTTCACCCTGGAGCTGTGGGTGAAGGCGGAGGGCGGACAGAACAACCCGGCCATCATCGCAGGTAAACCCCGGCAGGGAGGGATGGGGACCCGACACCCCGCGACCCTCCTCGAACATCCGCACGGGGCACTCCCTGACTTCCCCGCTCTGGCAGGTGACACCCCGCGCCCACACCCGTGTCCTCAGCACCGCGGGCGTGGAATATTCCTCCTTCCCTTGAGACCAAACCCTAAACCATCCCCTCCCC
>VZTE01005470.1:41461-87847 GCA_013397775.1 Eulacestoma nigropectus | reverse complement strand
AGCCCGCCTCCCCACCCCAACCCCCCCCATCCCGACCCGGCTCCCTCTCGTTTTTCCCCTCTTCCCTCGCCGGGAGCTGGAAGGTCCCTCTGGGTGATCCGCTCCCCCTGACCTTTCTCCCCTCCCTCGCACCCCACCAGTCCCCCCTGCTCGGGGCTCGGGGCACACCGAGGCTTTCGGGGCTCCCGGCGGGTCCCCGGGGCGGTGGCCGCACGGTGGCAGCCGCGCCGCACTCACGGCCCGGCCCCGGTGCCATCCCCGGGCTGCGGCCCCGAGGGCTCTGCGGGACGGCTGCGGGGCGGGGGGCGGCCCCAGGGGCTTGTTCTACCCGGGTGTGCCCCCGCGAGTGCTTGCTAAGAGACAGGCAAGGGATGAGCGAGTCCTATGAGGAGCAGCTGAGGGAGCTGGGGGGGCTCAGTCTGGAGAAAAGAGGCTCGGGGAGGACCTTATTGCTCTCCACGAGTACCTGGAAGGAGGGTGTAGTGGTTGTCTGCCTCTTCTCCTGAGTAACAAGTGATGGGACAAGAGGAAATTACCTCAAATCGTGCCAGGAGAGGTTTATATTGGATATTAAGAAAAATTTCTTCTCTGGAAGAGTTGTCATGCACTGGAACAGGCTGCCCAGGGAAGTGGCGGAATCACCATCCCTGGGAGTGTTCAAAAAATGTATAGATGTGGTGCTTAGGGACATGGTTTATTTGTGGGCTTGGCAGTGCCGGGTTAACTGTTGGACCTGACCTTTAAGGTTTTTTCCAACCTTAACGATCCTATGAGGGAGAAGCTGAGGAGACAGAGAAGACTGGCACACAGGCACAGAGTGGGGCAGCTGTCACCTCCTGCGGCGGTGCTTCATTCACCTGTGCCAGGATGGGTGTTAGTGCCTGGTACAAGCTGGGCGGGGCAGTGCAGGGATGCCAGGAAGGGCTGGGAACACATGGCAGTGCCAGGGTGTCTGGGGTGCCCCAGTGGGGACTCCCGTGTTTCTGTGCTGCCCTAGCCAAGCTGACTGGGGAATCCCTCTCTCTATCCTAACTCTCCCTTGGCTTGTGATCACTCCACTGAACCTCCCTCTGCTTTGCCTGGCCCCTTTCATTGATTTATCTCCTCGGTTGTAGGGCAGTAACCACACCTGTTCTGTGGGAGGGGTAGGAGGGACGGGCTGGAGTCTGTGGCAGAGGGGAAAAACAGCCCTGTTCAAGGAAACTCCCAAACTCCCTGGCATCCACCTCGCTGCCCGCCTTCCCATTGGCATCTTTGATGCCTCTCTGCTGGCAGGCAGCACCTTGGGATGCATGGAGCACAATTCCCAGTCCTCTCATCAGCAGCACAGCTGTTTGCATCTGGAGGTGCTGGGTTTTGAGTTTCCCAGCTAGCCAGCAGATTTTTTTTATTATTATTATTTTTTATTCTGTATTTTTTTAATTTCCTTCAGGAGGGTGGGACAGTTGTAAGTGCTGAAAGCACCACCCGTGAGCATTCACTCGAGTAATATCCCCCAGCTTCCCTGCTCCGGGGTTTGAGTCAGCCCCAGGAACCTCCGGCTGGCTGAGTCATTGTTCACTTCCCACCGTCTCCCTGCAGCTGGGACCGAGGGGCCTGGGTGTGGGTGGCCAAAGGGGGACAGCCCAGTGCTGCTGGCATTTTGAGCAGGTGACAGAAGCAGCTGCCAGCCCTCGGCAGGTGCCGAGTCTGCTTCTGATCTGCTGCTCCTGCTCTGGCCAAAGAGAGGAGGCTGAGCATGAGGTCATCCAAAGGTGTGGAGGAGCTGGAGATGCTCCAAGTGCCCATGGTGTGAGGGAAGGCAGGAGCAAAGCAGGGCACAGCTGAGGTCTCCCAGCATCAGTGCCTGGGAAGTAAGGCCAGGCTGAGCAGCTCTGATCATGGAAAGCAAGCTGTCCTGTCAGCTGCTGTGGCTGCTGCTTGGACTGAAGGCTCAGGAGTTGGTGTTTTTTCCTCTACATGCCACATTTTGCCTCAGGGCCACCCTGGATGGAGTTGTTCATCCTTCTTAGTCACTCCTTCGTGGGGGGATTCCTGCTGGGGTATAACCCCAGTACCCTGCCACAGCCACTGTTAGGGAAGGAAACTGGTCCTTCTTCCTCGTCCTACTCATTTTGGGCAGCAGATGAGAGTCCTTTCTTGTGATGCTGTTTCCTTTCCCACCTTTTTTGTCTCCCCTCCATCTATGCCTGCTCTGCTTCTGGTGAACCCCAAGGGATTTCCCTCTGTGCCAGGCTGAGGTTCGTTTTTACTCAGGTTGTAGGTGATTTTGTTGGGCCAGATCCTTCACCGGAGACCCCCCCCAAACATCTGCTGTGTCTAAATCCAGATGTCCTCCTCGGGTCCCTGAGCTGGTTCCCACTGCATACCCTGAGGGGTGACCATGGCTAGAGGCTCCTGGCCTTTGTCAGACCCTCTGGAGCTTTGGCAGCCGATTTCCCCCAGTATCTGGGTCTCAAAGCACGACTGAAAGCTATTCCTTGAGCTGCAAAACTCCTGGCCCCAGTGGGAGAGGCTGCCTGCAGTGTGGCCCTCACAAAGTGGCACACTTGATCTCTTTGTGGGCTTTTTCTCCATGACCTTCCCTGGCAGGTACCTTCCTCTTCAAATTTTTTTGTGCTGTTACCAACAGCTCTTGTTTCAACCCCCAAAGGCATTACCCTAAGGCACAGGTGAAGAGCATAAACCAGGCCAGAGCTCCCCTTTCCCACCTGAGGGATGAGAGGCAGAGTTGTACTTAGAGCTGCTGAGGAGATACCTCACACTTCTACAAACAGCTCTTTCCCTTCTGGTGGGTAGCCTCAGGACAAAATACCAAGCTCATTGGGAAACTCTGGGGTCTTGAAACTGCTCCCCTGATGATTCCTCATGAAGGCCCTTGAGAGATGTCACGACCTGATGCGAGACCTTTTTTGTTACGGTATTCTGCAGCTGATGTGGAGATGTCATCCCTGGCCACATCTAGGAAGCACCAGCTGCTGCTTTACTGATTTTCCTCCCCTGTTGTAGAGCTGGCCTTGGCCTTACTTACATCCCTTTGATGAAGTCCCTTTGAGGACTTTGATGAAGTCCTTATACCTGGTTCTGGGCTCACTGAAATTTCTTTTGGCCAGTGTTGAACTCATCAGGCACTGCCAGGCATGGCTTGGCTCCAGCATGGGTGTGTGAGGATGATAGCTTACACTCACACCAGGGGCTGTGCCACCCCTGATGCTTTTCCCATTTTTATCTTGGGGTTTAATCAAATTTGGGGCACTCTGAATCATTTCAAGGTGAACTGCATGAGTTTTCCCAAGAGAGAAGGTACCAAGCCCTGTTTCCTCAGCCCCGGTGGGAACCAAATGATGGCTTTTCGAGTGTGCAGGTCTCAGCACCTTCCAGCCAGCACCCAGCCCAAAAGTACTCCCCAGCTTTGCCTTCTCACTTCTGCAAAGCTCCTTTGCTCGCCTCCTGCTTTTTGGCTTCTCCCTGTCTCAGCTTCCCCTGGTGTTTCTGCATCCCTTTCACAATCCACCAGAAAACAAGAGCTGGCCAAAGCCCATCCGCCCACGGAGGCTTTGTGCGTGGCTGCCTTTGTAGTGAGCAGCGACAGGGATCCATGCCCAGGGTGGTTTCGGCCGTGGGATGGTTTAGAGGCCACCACCCGTCTCGCCCTCGGTGAAAGTGATGGATGGAGGGAGGGGTGCTGCTTCCTGGGGTGCAGCAGGGCTTGACGTGACCTTTGCCAGCCGTGTTTATGAGGGGGAGACGTGGGGTCATGGTAACCTGGCTTCAGACACATCCCCTGGGTGGGAGCCAGGAGATCCTGCTCCTCCTGGAGCTCCTTCTCTTCTACACCTCTGCTTCTCTCTACTGGCCTCTTCGCAATTCCGGCAGCAGGTGGGGTATCCCCAGGGACAGGCAAGACTGTGGCACAGGCAGGAGTTTTGTTTCAGACCGCGAGGTCCTGATGCC
Organism: Eulacestoma nigropectus; assembly: GCA_013397775.1. Classification (NCBI taxonomy): domain Eukaryota; kingdom Metazoa; phylum Chordata; class Aves; order Passeriformes; genus Eulacestoma; species Eulacestoma nigropectus. Next base: position 83,893 of record VZTE01005470.1, on the reverse strand, counting down.
ATGGAGATGTATGTATTCCCAGTGTATGCAATGGGAATGGCACAGTGAGGGGCAGGAAAATCCATGCAGCAGGAGGAGCAGGATGGAGAATAAGAAATACCGCAGCAGGAACATAGAAAGGGTCTCTGGGCATGGCAGCAGGTTTTGTCAGCATTGGGACGCTGTTTGTTGGGGTGGTGAATGGGAGGGCAGGGGGCCCTCAGAAAACACCACTGGTGGGGCTCAAAGAGTCCCAAGCTCGTTCACCTCAGCCAGTGACCTGCATGAACGTCCTGGCTGTGGTGGTTTAGGAGCCCAGAGGGATTTATTTCAGGCAGCAGGTCCCTTTATCCTTGCCAGTGTTTAAGTGCCTTATGGCCACCAATTCCAAAGGGCATTTGGTGCCTGCAAGCCTCCGGTTCTTCGCCGTGGGCACTCAGCAGTCTGGGGGAAAGTCAGCACAGCTCCAGGTCTTGCCCAGCCTAAAACAGGTTTGCAACACGCTTGGGTGCAGAGGGAGAGGCTGTTCCTGGGAATGGATTTTCGTGCAGGTGACCTTAGGGGCTGAGGAGTGCACTCGCCAGGCTGGAGGCAGCGCATCCCTCTCCAGCCCTCTCCTGCCAGCACTGGATGCATGACTGGGAGGGAAACTGGAGCATAAATGAGAGCTGTAAATCTGCCTGGAAGCTGTTGGGGAAGCAATCCCTGGGGGAGCCTGTATTGCTTTGGGTTGCTGTGCTCTAATTCTTAAAAGCTTTGGCTCGCAGATAAAAAGCTTAGCCTCTAATCCCATCCCGCCGGCGCACTCCTACGGAGAGCAACTCAGAAACACCTCGCTCTTCAGCCTCTCCTCCCCTCCACGCTCTTCCTCCCCTCTCCACCCTGCCTCTCTGGCTCTGCCATTCTTCCTGGCTGCTCCACCTACTCATCCAAGTGATTCTGAATGGGGGCTGAGGTGTCACCCCTGGTGGAGCACCCGCTGCCCAGCCTCTGACCACCTTCATTTCCCTGCCGCCGAGGACCCGGCTGATGCCCCAGGGAGGAGTGGTGATGCTCCCTCGTGCTCACCAGCTCGCCTCTCTCTCTCCATCCCTGTCCCTGACCTGCTGCAGGTGTCTTCGACAACTGCTCGCACTCAGCCAGCGACAAGGGCTGGGCGCTGGGCATCCGCGCCCTGCAGCTCAGTGGCAAGAAGGACGCCCGCTTCTTCTTCTCCCTGCGCACGGACCGGGCAGCCGCTGCCACTGAGGTGACCTCCCACCACCGCTACCGCCCTGAGGCGTGGACACACCTGGCCGCCAGCTACGACGGGCGGTGGATGGCCCTCTACGTGGACGGGGTGCGGGTCGGGCGTGCCGGCAGGCAGGAGGGACCCCTGCACAGTGCCTTCATGTCCTCCTGCCGCACGCTGCTGCTGGGGGGGGACGCCTGGGGCACCACCCACACTTTCCGGGGACACCTGGCTGGGCTGGCCCTGTGGCGTGGTGCCCTGTCCCAATCCCACCTCCAGCGTTCCTTTCTGGAGGAGGTGGCTGAGGAGACGGCAGGGCTGGCTCTGGCCGCTGGCTTTGCCACCCCGGAGGAACGCTGGGTGCCTTTTCGGGAGGGTGCCTTCCCGCAGCAGTGGGTGCTGCTGTCCCCGCCATCCCCCATCCTGCGGCCGCTGGGCCCCCCTGCCTGCGGGCAGACCGCCTGCGATAACGTGGAGCTGGTGTCCCACTACAACCAGCACTGGCCGCTGCGCAGCTGGAAGGTGGTGCGGTACCGCGTGGTGAACCTGGCGGAGGACGACGGCGGGCGGCCCACGGTCAGCTGGGAGCAGATTTGGCGGCAACACCGGGCTCTGAGCGAAGCTTTCCGGCCCTACAACATCTCCTGGCAGCTCAGCTTGCTGGACGTACACAACTCCTCTCTGCGCCGCCGCGCCGTCCTCCTGGGCTGCGAGCCCAGCAAGGTGGGCAACGAGCGCTGCGACCCCGAGTGCGAGCATCCCCTCACCGGCTACGACGGCGGGGACTGCCGAAGGCCCGGCCGCTGCTTCTCCTGGAAGCGCCGCGACGGCGTCTGTCACATGGAGTGCAACAACATGCTGGACGACTTCGATGACGGCGACTGCTGTGACCCGCGGGCCACCGACGTGACCAGGACCTGCTTCGACCCCGACTCACCCCAGCGGTAGGCGTGGGGCTTGTGGGGGGTGGTGTGTCAAGGGATGGGATGCGGCCTCTCCCCAGCTCCTGCTCTGCACCTGGGTGTTGCTTCTGGCCAGTGGCTCTCCAGTGCGAGAAGGCAGAGGGGCGTTTTCCCATGAAATGGGTGTGTTTGCCATCAAAAGAAGTAAATCCTGCAGTGTGACATGGCACCCCTCTCTGAAGCCCTGCCGGTAAATGTTTTTTCCCCCTCAGGGGGATTCCCAGTGCAGAGCTGCCAGCCTCTGGTTACATGCCAGTGGGACTGTGGGCATCCCCGGGGTGGGCAGAGCCGCCCGTGCAAAGGATATTGCTCACCCTGATCCCCTGCAAGGCGTGTAGCTGGGGAATTGCTGCCCTTCCCCACCTTCCCTGGATGTGTCTAAAGTCTGATTTCTTAATTTGTGTTCAAAATCGCTTTTCTTGAGTGCTGGAGTGGGGAGAGGGAGGCAACCCAGCAGTGCTAGATGTGAGGTGCAGGATTTGGAAAGGTGTGGGTGGGTGTGCATAAGCCTTCCTGAACCTTGCCCTGGGGGAGTGATGCCCGCAAGGAGATCCCCTTGGCTGGAGGAGGAGGTGTGCCTTTACTGTGTGCTGCAGGTGCAAAATACCTTGAAAACCCACGTGGACTAAAACCCACGGAGCATCAACGCTGTGTTAGGGGACCCTTGCTCTCCTCAGGGGTCTTTGGAGTCAGCAGCAAGGGGTGGGACGGAGAGGAAGACCCACCCACGTGATGGGGGACCCCGGGTTGTTGGGAACAGTGCAGTTGGTGGCTCGCACCCACCTGCCCTCCTTGCTGGAGCCTCTGAGGTGCCGACAGCCCTGCTGATGGCTTCCAGCACTCGGGGCTCTGCCAAATGTACTTTCTGGATGGAGATGGGGAAGGGGAAAAAAAAAGTGGTGGCTTTTCCTTTTTTTGTTTTATTTGAAGCCATTTCTGTCTCAGAGTCAGAGAAAACTCATTCCCTGCTGTTGGCTCCCGGTGACAGGCAGGGGTGCCCGCTGGAGCAGGAGCAGTGCAGCACAGATGGCAGCATCTGTGGAGAAAAGCTGCAAGGGAGGGTTTTAGGGACACATCTGTCCTTTGATCTTCTTTCCCCTTCACTTTTCTTTCCCTGGGCTGTGGGACCAGAGAGGCTGTAGCCATAAATCCCTTTTTCCCAAGTCTGCTTCTTCTCTCTGCTTCTTCCCAGGCAGGACATGGAGGGAGGAGGGAAGCAGGTGTCTCTGTTTGGGCAGTGGTGATGGAGAGGAGCAGCACTTTCCCTCCTCCCTTGCTGCGTCTTTCTCACCCATCCTTCAGTTGCCTGAGAAAACGTAGGAGGAAGATGGGGAACCTTTCTTCCAAGGCATCCCAGCCACACAGGGAGGCATCACACCATATCCCTGCCCAAGCAACCCTCCCAAGATGTTCTCCCACCTCTGGAAGTCTCTTTGGTGACAGCCACCGTTGCCACCCTGTGCCCACCTGTCCCCTTGTTTCCCATGCTGTGAGCCAGCGTGGCACTGCTTTCCTGATCACGGAGCAGATGAAAAGCCTGCTGGACAACTCTCTACTCCTGGTGGCCATCAGCACCCAACACCACTTGGCCTTGGCTTTGGCCAGGCAAAGGCTCTGCCCTTGCTTCTGTGTGCAGTTGGAGAAATGTTTTCATCCTCAGACAAGAAGGGCTCCACCTTAAACTGAAAAAGGCCAAATTTTTGCTGGTATGAATCAGGGCTTCCATTTGTCAGGATTTTCCCCTGAAAGTTGGGAAACAAAACAAAACAAAACAAAAAAACCCCTTGCTTCTGTGGGAAAGGAATGGGAAAACGGGAACACTAGGGAAATAACAAATCTTTTGCAATTTTCTTTCCACAGACCTCTGTCCTCTGCGCAGAGGACAAGAATGATTGTTTGTAGGCTAAACTCAGAAAAATGAAATCCAGTGTGCCTGGCATTTGGGAAATGAGGGGGCATGAGTTGAATCCTGCTGCCACTGAGGTCTTCTGAGCTGCTTTTGGCCAGCTTCTTCAGAGATCACAGAAAAAAGGAGTCACTGAATGGTTTGGGTGGGAAGGACCTTTAAGTGCATCCAGCTCCACCCCTCCTGCCGTGGGCAGGGACACCTTCCCCTAGACCACATTGCTCAAAGCCCCGTCCAATCTGGTGATGCTGGTGGACATCCTCCCTCCCTGCGCTCATCCCTGCTGAGGATGGTTTCTGGGGAAGAATACACATGTTTGGGGGAAAACCAGTGGGAAATTAGTAGTGTGTGTTTGGGAAAAACCGAGGTGAACTTGTGCTTGCCGAAGAGCATGGCCAGGTTGGTGGCGTTCCCCCAAAATTGGTGGGTGAACCCCAAGACACAGAAGCAGGGGACCTCAGCCCGAGGGGTTTTGTTTAGGCAGAGCTCCCTCTGAGTGAGTGCTGCTGCGTTTGCTGCAAGGTATTATACTCAAATGAGCAGGGCAGCTGGCGAACTTACAGAAGGATTTTTAGGGTGGAAGCCAAAACGGGAGAAATAACGTGGAATAAAATTTAACAAACTGCGGAAAGGCGGCACGATAGGAGCCAGGTGCTTTGATGCGAACAACAGCTTTGGGCCTGCAGCTGAAGGAGAGCAGGCTGGCTGCTGCTCACCCAGGCGTCTCTGCTTTCCCATACCTGTGCCAGAGCCCAGGAGGGAGCTGTGGCTTTGGGAGAATCGGGGGAGAGGGAACCCCCAACTGCAGGTGATCTCTGCATCTCCTTTCAGCTCAAGATGGCAAGACCAAAAATCTTGGGATCTTTTTTCAGGGATTAAATCACTTCTACTTCATTTCATTTCAAGGCTTTCACAAAGAGTGGTTTGGATGTGAACGTTTCTTAGCACGGCCAAAAATAATTGAATTGAGATAGTCAGAGTGAGACACTGGGCAATTTCTCACCAGCACTGTAGACAGATTCAATATATTTTGGTGAAGGGTCTCAATACCATGTCTTGTCCTTCACAATTGTAAGCACTCAAGCAAAAGCTTTTTCCGTCTTAACACATCCCTGATTTAAAATTCCCTCTTGGGCTGCAGCTTAGAGAGAGGTAAATTAGAGGAAAGAGCTGAGGGACAGCGGTGGCTTCAGCGCTTCTTAGCTGGTGAACATCTCATTATACTTCCAGGGCTACAGCTGGTGCCAGCTTATACCCTCACCCAGGGGAGGGAAACGAGGTTTGGAAAGAAGGATTATTATTTCTTTTTACAAGGGTGTGTAGTGACAGGACAAAGGGGAATAGGTTTAAGCTGAAGGAGGTCAGGTTTAGATTAGATATTAGGAGGAAATTCTTCCCTGTGAGGGTGGGGAGGCCCTGGCACAGGGTGCCCAGAGAAGCTGTGGCTGCCCCTGGATCCCTGGAAGTGTCCAAGGCCAGGCTGGACGGGGCTGGGAGCAACCTGGGATAGTGGAAGGTGCCCCTGCCCATGGCACAGCATTGGAATGAGTTGATCTTTAAGGTCCTTTCCAAACCAAACCAAACCATGCCAGGGTTCTGTGAAAACTGCGGTGGGAACGGTGCCAGCTGTGGTGGAGGCAGGAGCTGGGATAAGGGTTGGTGCTGAAATGGTGTCAGTGGCCACTGAAACACATTGCTGAGTCCCTCCTGCCCCTCCTCTGGTAGCTCATGGAAGAAGACAAGTCCTGCTGTGCTAGGAGCCAGCTGGGCCACCACCCACGGGTGAAACCCACCAGCGGGACTGTGCGCTTGTGGCTGGAGGGAGCCTTGAGCAAGAACTCGGGTGAAGAGCTGTGTGCAGACATCCCTGCAAGGCACCCCAACAGGAGACATGGGAAGCAATTCCCAGGCTTCTCATTCACCCCTGGCCCACCTTAGGAGGAACAAGGGGACAGGCAACAGCAGGAGAGCTACTGACTATCATCCTTCACCCAGTTTTATCCTGACTTCAAGCGTTTTCCAGGAATTGCTGGCAGTCTAGCGTCAGGGTCTGGAGTAAAACTTGCCTTGATTTTCTGCAGGCTCCCATCTTCTCACAGAGCCTGAGTGCTGCTGTAATTGGTGCTCATGGAAGGAAAGCAGCAACAGCTCATTAGCAGCAATTAACACTCAGCGAGGGTTCCCCCTCGGGCACTTAGTCAATGAGAATCTGGTGTGTGACACAGTTAATGTGGAAGAAAAACCGGAGGGGAGTCTGGAGAGCAGAGTGGGTAAGGGCAGAGCTGCTGGGCCTTTCATCTTGCTGCCCAAAGTAATGGCAGAAATAACCAAAGTGACAAAAGGAAGGGAAAAAGGATGAGGTGTCTCCAGGCTTGGTGGCCTCCGCTGGGATGACCAAGGCTGTGATGTTAAAACGCACCTGATTAACTGGACACTTGATGGGCTTTAACGCAAGCTTAGCTGGCCTCCCTCCTAAGGGACTGGTGCTTAATTGGGTTAAGGCTGCTTGGGAACCTCCTGCAGTTTAAGCCTTGTCTTCAAAAGCTGATCCAGATTAACCTCACTAAAAGTCTCTGGTGGACAGCCCCTGAGGAGGAAGGAGTCACTCTGAGCTATCCCGGGCACCTGAGCAGACCCTTTGTCAGGAGATGTTCAGCTGAATGTGGTTGGACCTGAGGGTGTAGAGGGTGTGAAATTGAGAACAGGTGAGGCAAATGAGGTATCTTGGGGCCAGAGCTGACCTGCCCAGACCTTAATCCTAACCAGCTGGTAAAACAGCATTCGAATTAGCTGCTCCCTTTCCTTTCTTCTTCCCTTGCTACAGGAAACCTTGGCAGGTCGTTCTTACTGAGGAAGAGGGCAGGTATATGCAAAGTTATTGTGAAAGTAAAAGCCTTGGGTATGACCTCAGGCCACTGGCGCTGTTGCAGAGAACAGATTCAACTGGGAATGGTAGGTGTCTGCTGTTTGTGCTGGTTGGTTGCTTGAAGGGTGGATGGGAGAGGGTGTTCTCAGTGATTTTCACTGCCTGTGGAGTGGCAGAGCCTAGTTGGTGCCATGAGGAAAGCATGGTTAAGAGGTTCTCTGCTCAGGACCTGAGCTCTGGCTGCTTTTGAGCTCCTTCTGGCACCTCTCGGAGACCTACTGGCACATGCCCAAATATTGTCCTGGTGTATCCAAAGAGCCAAGCCTCAAGTGCTGGGCTTGGGGCTTTTAAGGGGTGAGGAGGGGGAGTGCTTTGGAGACACCAAAAGTGGCAGTGATGGATTCACTGGCTTCTGAGCTGGCTGCTTCTACTCTCTAGGATACCTGCTGGGGGTGCAGGAGTAAACAGGACCTTTTGCTGGAGCCTGATGGTTTGTTGGTGGCTGCTTTAAAGTTTCCTGAGTGCTTGGACTTGAGCTCATGGGAAAACTTCTCCTTTCCCTGTAGGAAAGTCCCTTCTCTCTAAGCTTTCCTGTGGATTAACAGTTTTAAAACTTAGCAAAAATAGGAGGGAATGCCTTTGGAAGAGCCCACTGTATCAGACGGGCAGGATGTCTCCCGAGTCTCTTGCTTGTGGTGGGATTTGGAGGCTGCATCCATGTGAATGTGCCTCAGCCCACGCAGAGCTCGAGCTGGGGGGTGAAGACCCCAGCTTTGCTTTTGACCTCCTCAAAGTGTTGGACAGTCTGGAGATGGATATTCTCTCCTTGGAGGGTATTTGGCATGCTACCACCGCTTAGTTACAGGAGCCCAGCAGGGGGATTTGCTCCCCAGAGGGAGGACTTGGGATGGTGGGAGGACTTGGGATGGTGGGAGACTGCACTGCTGTGGCAGAGGCGGTGGTGGCGGGGGCTCCAGCGTGGATGCTCCCTCTGAGGCACACGTGGCAGAGCAGGGGCTGACTCAGCCCATGCAGCAGCTGGAGGGCAGTGGGACTGCGGGAGTGGCTTCTTTCCAGAGGGAAATAACCAAGCACTAAGGTGCTGCCGTCCAAGGGCCCGTGCAGGCTCTCGGGAGCCCTTTCCAAAGGCGAGGGTCTCCATGTGGTACCCCCTTCTGGTGGGGCCAGAGCTCTGTCGTGTTACCCCGCGGGGCTGGAGGAGCAGCACGGGGGTGTAGCGGCGTCCAGCTCCAAGGGGTGGTTCCCACTCCCGTCTTGGTGATGTGCACAAACCTTCCCTGCTTTTTTCGGGTGCTAAACTGGGGAATAAAATCACGGCAGTGCACTCCTTTTCCTGCCAAGGTAGAAAGCTCGGGGGTTAATTTCCAAGGAGCTCTGCGGGAGGATGAGTCTCGCTCGCTCCCATAAGCCTTCCCGTGAGCGTGGAGCTGCGGGGCAGCGCGTTCCTGGAGGAACCTGCTAGGTCCCCCCAGGGGTGACCACATCTCCGTGGGAGAGGGAGAACATGATCCGCGTGTGAGCGAGGGCGCAGGACCCCTGCCCAGTGGCTGTAGGCAGCCCGGGTGCTTTCGGGGAAAACAGCTGTCCCAGATGTGAGCTATTGTTCTAGCAAACGCCACCGGCTCGGGGGCTCACTTGAGGGGGGCCGACTGTGTGGGGGTGGCAATTGTGAAGGAACAGCGTGTGTCCCATGGCTGGGAGGGGTCACTCTTTGTTCGGCCTCCCCAGGGCTCCTCCTCATCCTACTGTACCCTTGCCTGTGGGGGGGGACACCAGCTGAGGCCCTGGCCAGGCCTGTGAGACCCCAAGAAGCGAGGTGGCAGAGCTGGGCAGCCATCTGGGGGGACACCCTGTTGGCTGGCACTGGTGGGGTCTCTGGGATGGTTTAATCTGCGCTGGGTTGGCAGCCCGAGCTGTGGCCGCAGGAGTCCTTAAGTGAACATACTGCTTTCAGTTTTCCTTGGCCCAGCCACCACTGTTATTTAGGAAATCAAATTGCCCCTTTCCAGAGGGCAGTGGGGTGAGAGGGAATGAGTCCAGCATCACCCAAACCCACTGAGATGGTGTGAAGCACAGGACTTGCTTTGGAGGCTTTAAGAAGGATGAGGATGCTGAATGTTTGTGACTGTTGCCTCCCAAGGGCTGTGCCAGGGATGAGAGGCAGCCTTGGATTTTTTTTTTATTTTTTTTCTGTTAATGTATGAGTGTTACACTACAGAACTTCCCCAATAAATTATCTCATTTTATATCTGTGAGGAAGGCATTTTTAGAATACTGGCTTGTGCACTTTGTGCTCTGGCTGGGACGCCCAGTTGCCTGGATCTAAAAATAAGTTGGAGGCTTGGGACTTGGTTTTACCCTGAAAAAAAAAATATATATATGCATATAAAAAGCAAGTTGGAGACATTTGGCTTGAATAGATTGCTTTTCTTTTCCTCTGCCTCGATCCCTTTCCTGGCCAATATCATGGTTGCACGTTTTTGCCCTTCAGTGAGAAGCTCAGGGTGAGTGTAGCAAAGTTTTGGATCTTTTGGGAAGACTGGACGTTGCCATCGTGGTGAAGAGTGCACGAGGAGGGGCTGATTGACCACGGGGCTGTGTGGTTCCTCTTGAGCAGTTAGCTCAATGCCCTGGGAGCATCATCCTTGCTCAGCACATTGATCTGCTGCTGTCAGGCCTGCTAATGTGTCCTTGTCCTGCCAGTGCCCAGGAATCTGAACAGAAGTGACAGGGACTGGAAGGGTGGCACCCTGGTCTTCTGCCACCCTTTTGTTGCCTTCTGCTGCTGGCCTGTGCTGCCCTGCTGAGGGGTGGGGATGCCCATTGCAGCTGGCTGCAGGCTCGTCTGGCACCAGCAGGAAACCTTTTCTGCTGCCCTGTTTGTCAGGGAGGCTGGATGAAGGAGAGAACTGATTTTTCTCTTGTCACCTTGGCTGTTTGTGGAGGTGGCCTCAAGCTGGGGGTTCTGCCTTCTGCATCCATGCAGAAGCCAGTTTGTGGTCTGGGCCCGTCTTTGCCAGCCGTGGCCTCTGTCAGGAGGTGACCAGGCTGCCTCCTGACACACATTAGTCCGTGTTTCTCTCCAGCCTGGACTGATTCTAGCACAGATCTCCACGGCCTCCCTCTCTGAGGCCTGGTGCTGAAGGTGATGTGCACCAGTCCCAGCTCTGGCTTTGGGCAGCGTGTGGCACCTCCTCACTGCCAGGTGTGCTGTAAGGTCACCTTCATCATCTCACCTGGTCCACAGCTCTCCCTGTTTCCCAGCAGCTGACATTTGTCCTGTGAAAAGCAGGGTGCTGTGGGAGAGGAGGAGACACTTGGGCAGAGCTGGGCACTCGTTTTCCCTGGAACAGCAGTGAGATGTGGGTGCCTAACTCCTCTGAGCTCCTGTGAAAACCCTGCACAGCAGAGATCATATCTTTCAGGATGTTTGCAAACACCTGCCTGTGCTGTGGGCAAGGTAATCATCGGCCGGGGAAACTGAGGCACAGAAGTCTTGGACATCTTCCCCCCAGCCGTGCAGCAATGAGGTGCTGCCATTAATGCTGGCATCTGGCCCCCTGCCTCCTAGTCCTGGGGCAGGGAAGAGAGGCATTTACTGAAAGGAGATGAAGCTGCTCTGTCCTGCCTAAATGCAAGCACAAAAGCTGCACAGTTCCCCTCTGTCTGGAGGGCTTTAAGGAGCCTCCTGGCACTGGGACACTGCTCAGCCATGTGAAGCCCACGCAGTGGTGGGGGAGACCAGGGGAACTGCACCCGCCGGTGCTATCCCCTCTCCCTTACCTCGGCAGGTTGTGAATTGCACTATAAAAATTGACAGTGAAATTTGGGTTCCCGGCCACCCTGAGCTGTGTTCAAAAACCAAAAGGCCCTCCCTAAGCCTGGAACATTTATCTTTTTGTTGTAGGCAAGAAGGAAGAGAACTGATTTACAGGTCTGCTCTTGCAGGTTAAGTGGGACAGGGCTGATCCACACAACCTTAGGTAGAAAAGACCTATAAAACTTGGTCCCGGCCTGGGATGGTTTTTTTTTATTTTGCTTTGAAACAAACAATCCAGGCAGAAAGGGAACCATCCCTGCCTTTGTTTAGCTTGGAACCGGCTCTAGAATAACTCGCCACCGTTGAGTTCTGCCTCCCAAAACCGCACAGGGCTGCAAACATATTTCTCCATTTCCCCTGCTGCTTCTTGCTTGCCCTCTCTCCCACACTCTGTGTAACTCCAGCCAGCGCTGGCATTGCTAGAGGAAGGTGAGTGCTTGTGCCGTGGATAGCGAGTCTCTTCCAGGTTGTTGGTGGGTGCTGGAGCTGGGATGCTGCCTGTGCTGGGCTTTGGAGGGCAAGGCTGGGTTCCCCTCCTTCCCTGAGCTGCTGCTTCGTTGCCTTTCTCCCAGGCAGGGCTCTTGTCCTTCCCCTAAATTGTTCCAAACTGGATCTTTAACTCTTTCTTTTGAATTTTTTTGACTAACTCCCCGCAACTACAGCTCTTTCCATGTTTCCAAGGGTGATGTGTCGGAGAAGCTGTGGCTGCCCCATCCCTGGAAGTGTTTCAGGCCTGATTGGACAGGGCTTGGAGCAACCTGGTCTAGTGGAAGGTGCCCCTGCCAATGGCAGAGGGATGGAATGAGATGGTCTGTCAGGTCACTTCCAACCTAAACCAATCCATGATAGTTGAGCATGGGAGTGGGGTGGAAGCAGGTGGGGAGCTGCAGCCTTTGTCTCCTTTGCTTAATCCGCTGATGAGGAGGAGAGGCAACAGTCTGTGGCTCTGAACTCTCTAATTGCTGCTTCACTGGGTTTTTGAAGGGGAAGGTTAGAGGGATCAGGAGAACAGACGTCCCTTTGAAATCTAGGACTTTCCAGGTCCTTGGGGATTTTTCTGCTTTATTCTAAGGGATCTTGCCATGACCCTCACCCAGCCCTGCTGTACTGCACACATGTCCTTGGATCTCCTCTTTGTAGTGGCTGAACCCACAGTTTGGTTTCAAACAGGTAAAAATCTTGGGCCTCTGTGTTCCTGCAGGCTCACAAAAAGGCAGCCAGAAAGGAGCTGCTCCAGTGATGGGAAAAATGGGGAATAGCTGCAGCCCTGTGCTGAGCCTTGGTAGACCTCGGAGGGCTTTTGGGGGTGATAGCCCTAAATGCATGCCCTAGTTGGGGCAGGGGGGCTTCACTGAGTGCTCACAGGCTCTGTGGAATAAATATCAGAGTTTAGTCTGCCCATTGCTTCCAAGATTGCTTCTTAGCAATTAGTGCATTCCTCTGGAGCTCGCTCCTATTGATGTTTTTGATGCGTGTTAACCCCAGACAAACCCAAGATTTCTGCCTGGGAATGTCCCAGAAGGATTTTCAGCTGGGAGAGCCCATAGGTTGGGTTCAAACCCAAGAGTCTGAGGCACACATGTCTCTTCAGCTCCCAGGGAGTTGTCCTGTGAGCAATGGGCGCATCATCCGTGAGCGATGGTCCGTGCGTGCTCTGCTCCCACCGCGGGAGCATCTGGGAGCCCGGCTGTTCGGAGAGACCGGCTCTGCATCATTGCCTGGTCTAATGAAAGACATCCCTGTCCCCTCGTGGGGCTCAGATGGGCCGCGGGCTCCAGGATGATCTCAGCCGCGAGGAAATGGTGAGCCTCTCCGAGGAAGAGATGGCCGTGATTCACTCAGATAGAAATAGAAAACCCAAACAAGCAAATGGAAACTCCCTATTGACCAGGTTCCTGCAATTTAAATGGGTTTTTACTACCTATTCCAGTATTCATTTGAAAATCATACGCATTTACTCATACACACTGCAATCAGATGGTTTTTAAGCCATTAAGGCCCATTGGGTCAATAACCAGCATTTTCAAAAATCTATTAAATTCCCATTTCCGTGGAAATAGAGCTTTTACAATTGATCATGGCTACCGACTCCCATTAAAATAAACCCTAAATGCTATCAACTCCCTCAAGATGTAGAGCACTAAAAGACAGTTCGCCAGGACAAATTTGTCCCAGGGGAAAGTTGATGGCCCATTATGCTTAAGCAACATGAGAATTGTCATGTAAGTCAGGAAGTTTATGGGACTTGCATGGATTTGTCCTCCCTGAGGGGGTGAAAAGGAAGGTTCATGGGTTGAATCGCTAGTGCTAACACAAGCTCTAAGCCAGACCCCTGTAGGAGCTTTTTGGGAACATTTACCTTATTTTGTATTAAATTTAAAGTGTGTGGAGACTTTGGTTGTTTGGCAGAAACAAATGATGCTTTATGGCTGAAGTGCTGTAAGAAATGCTAGATTTGAGGATCGGTTCTTGGTGGCACAAGGTTCCTTGCATTGCCTGAGTCTGCACAGCAGAGGTGCTCCAGCCCTCTGATCATCCCCATGGCCTCCTCTGGGCTCGCTCTGACAGGTCCACGTTTTCCTTATGCTGGCAGCCCCAAATGCTGCAGCTCTGGGACCCCCAGCTCTGGGCCACTGCAGGTGGGGTCTCACAAGAGCAGAGCAGAGGGGAAGAATCCCCTCCCTTGTCCTGCTGGCCACACTTCTTTCCATGCATGGGAGGCAAGATCTGTGCCAACCCTAGAACTGGAGCAGAGCAAGCCAGGGTGTCCCTGCTGAGCGCTGGGGATGGAGGATTCCAGCTCTGGCAGCCCCGTCCCAGGAGGTGACCCAAAGGCCTGGGACCCATCGATGTGCCCGTTGTCCCCTCTGAGAACGGGCAGTGGTTCTCAGGACATGCACCAAGGCTGGGGGAAGAGCCGTGCAGAAGAAAGGGGTCCCAGCCCTGGCTCCCACGCCTTGGCTTGGCAGAGAAGCACGGGGAGCTTTGTGATCCAGCTGTCCTTTCGGATTAGGGCTTTGCTGCTTGCCGTCTCTGCCAGACAGCAGCAGCTCTCAGGACGCGGGCTCGCTGCCGGCGTCAGCCGAAAGCTGCCGTGGCCCTTGCAGGAGAGGTCAGGTAGTCCCTGCCGAGCCAGAGGCCACGCTTCCCTTGTTTGTCTCCCTTCATGCCTCCTTCAATCAGCTTCACTGCAGCCCTCTGCTCCCTCCCACAGCCCTGGATTTCTCTGCTCTGTGTGCCTGATCCAGCACTCCTCTTCCTGCTGCCGTCGTGTCCCCAGGACCTCTCTTGCTGGGGATGATGTCTGTGCTATGGGGCCATGTCTAGGTGCTTCCATGAGGCCGCTGTGAAAAGATAGCCCTTCCCCTCCAAGCATGTGGTGATGTTGGGTGGTGTTTGTAATGGCGTGGAGGAGGCCATGCAGTGAATTGGTCCTTTCCTCCTTAAGGGAGTTTAATTTGAGGCAGGTGGCGAGGAGCATGTAGGTTCCTGCTCCTGGATGGACAACTATCCCTAGAACAAGTGTTGTGGGACTTTCTCTCATGACGGGTTCTGTGTCAGGCAGCAGGACCACTTGACCACTTGGGATTATTGGTGGTTGGCCTTGGTGCTGTTCGCAGGGCAGGACTGACTCCTCCATGAGCTCAGGAGAGAATGACTACAGGTCTGTCAAACAGCCACAGCCATCAGCATTCTTATGTTTTTTTGGAAACTGAAAAGCAGCTTGAACAAAATGCTGGCGTCTGAGTCCCAGCGAGTATTTCTCAAAAACCTTATTTCCTCCAAAGGTATCCTAGGGCTGGTGGTACCTCAGTCATATCTGGGAAGCCTACACAGGCACATGGGGACGTGCTGGGATTCGCAGCACAGCCATCCCAAGAGGCCTTGGGCAGGCTGTGGTGCCCATTACATGCATGGCAGCTGGCAGCCGAGCGAGGCAGTGAGCCAGCCCTGCCCTCAGGGTGCAAACAGCACAAACCCAGTGTTTTTCCGTGATCCAAGCATTTGATGCACATGTGCACCCCACTGGCACTGCTGTCCTGAGGGTGCCCACCATGCTGGGAGAGCACAGCTGGGGGTTAACCTCTGCTGAGGCTTATTCTCACATATTCAACACGAGTGGGGGACCGTCCTCGGTTCAACCCCCAAAACACAAGTACCACATGCAACCAGCCTTAAAATTGGTCACTGCCCTCTTGCCCTGCACGTAAGCTGTCAGCAGAGCTGTAACGAGATCCAGAGAGGAAAGCAGCATGTGGCAGAAAAGCAAACAGTCTCTGAGCAGGCTGATAGGGAGGAATTAACGCAGCTTTCCTAAAGTCAGGTGTCCCGTTGTGATGCCAGAGGCAAAGACAAGTCCTTGGTGCCTGACTGTGGCTTTGCTCTGTGTTAAGGAGAACCTTGAACGTGTAGAAGACAACTGTGATGATTGTGGAAGTCCTGTCAAATGCCCCTGAGTCAAGATCAGAGGGGTTGTCTCCAAGGGGCATCTTACAGTAGGGATCTGCTATTGACCTCCAAACCAAGATGATAAGGCCAGCAAAACAATATTTGAGTCATTTAAGCTCTGAGTCGTCAGAACCTCGTACTTATGGGTGACTTCATCTACCCAGATGTTTGTTGGAAGAGTGATACAGCAGCTCACAGATCATCCATAAGGTTCCTGGAACATGTAGAGGACTGCTCCTTATACAAGTGTGGGGTGTGCCAACCGGGAATGAGGCACTGCTGGAGTTGCTGCTCACAAACCGATAATACCTGGCTTGTAATAGATCGGCTAGTGGCAGTCTCGCAGTGATCACAATATTGTGGATTTTGGATCCTGCCGTGATGCTGGTGGTTAGCGCTAAGACAAAGGTTTTAGATTTTTGAAGAGTAAATTGCACCTTGCGCAAAGCTCAGTTGGGAAGGATATACTTCCATGGAGGCTAAAGGAGTGAGTGCTGGGAGTTTTCAAGAACACTCTCCTAGAACCACAAAAACAGCTCATCTCCTTTAAAGGTAAGAGAACCAGGTGGGAACAGGTCTTTAGAGAGAAGACATCCCGATCAGCCTGTCCCGTTGTGATCCTTGTTCACCCTCTCAGATGTCGCTGCATGTACCATGTCAGCTCTTCTCCAGTCATGTGTCCTGTGGTCAGGCCTTCTGCACCCAGGGTGGCATTTCCCCTGCAAACATGTTACATCCACCGAGTTTCGTTTATCTATGAATGTTTGTATTTCTGCACTCTTTCCTTTTGCTTTTTGCCCCCTGCTCTGTATTCCTACATCCCACACTTTCAGAGGTGGGACTTGCCACCTCCTCAGTGGTCCGTCTTCCACGCATTCCAGCTGAGACTTCAGCCCTCATCCAACTGCTGACACCTTTTTAAAATTTTTTTGTCTTTATCTTGAGCTCTGCTCCACTACCGTGTGTCTAAACTCGGATAAAGGTGGGGACCATCCTGTAATTTTGTCTAGGGATGCATCTCAGTTACACTGAGCTTCAGCTCCACTTCCCCTGCTCAGCAGATCTGCCTCTTCCTTCTTTCGCCCTTATTTCTAAAAGGATCTTTTACTCTTTGTTTTCACTGGAGGCAGCTTGATTTCAGGGGATTCCCTTTCACCCCGTTCTCCCTGACAGCTCTGGTGCAGCGGTATCTGCTGGTCAGTCCTGGTTTTCAATTCTTCATTCAAGACTTGTGTTCATCCCTCCATTTAAGTTGATCTGAATCAACTCGTTGTAAGTTCAGGCCAAGTTTTCTTTCTCTCATCTGCTCTTTCATAATTTCTACACTGCTTACCAAAACCAGGTCTAAAATAGCATTGTCTTTGGCCAATTCAGTGATGATTTAGTGAATAACTTTTTAGCCAGCACTTCCAGGAATATCTGGGCCATGCCATTGTTAGCAGCACTTACTCTTCAGCCTATCTCAGGGCAAAATGCCCTGCAGGCTTTCTGGTCTAATGTTATTGTCTTTCTTTCCCAAATCTGACCTTAAGAAGCTGCGAAATGCCCTCTGATGTAACAGAGCTGTGTGCTAGCAATCTGCAGCCTTCTAGCTCCCTTTCCCCTGCAAATCTACATGGAAGGGTCACAGCCTTTGTCTACGATGTGTCTTTTTGATCCCATCTGCAGCTTTTGCCAGTGCAGCTCTCTGACCCTTCAGCATCTGCTACTGCTTCAGTCCCACGCTCACACATGGAGGATGAGAGTTAACTCTGAATCCAACAGGAACTGCTCACACCTAAGGGGACCTCCTGATCCTGAAGGATCCTGTTTTGCCCTCTTGCCCTCTTTGACATCTTGATGCTCAGCCACCCATGCAAAACTTAAACTGTCCTGCCAGTGATGGCTGCTCCCTAGGCTGCTGTTCTACTCGTGCTGTCAGTGCCTCAGAGGTGGGTTTTTCCAGGCATGTCCAAGAGCTGTGTGATATCCTCATCCCTTGTGGACTCAGATGCTCTTTGGCTGGAGTCCAACACCCAGTGAAGTTGATGAAAGACTCCTGAGCACTACAGAGGGTATTATTCCGGCAGTGTTGTGCTTCCCGTGATCCCAGGGGAATGTCTGGCTCTTTCACAGCCTTCCCTTCCCATCTTGCATGTGTTTTGTGTCTGGCTGTGTTACCAAAGCCTGTCCAGATGAGAGTCATTTGGATGTTGCTGCCTTGTCAAGTTGTCATGATGCTGGCAGAGATGTTTGTGGCATACCAGCCGAGTGCTGGACTGGAGTCAGAGCTCCCAGACGTGGTCATGGGGATGCAAGTAGTCTTAGTAAGTACAGAAGGACTTAAAAACGCAGCATCCCCCCAGCTGTGTTAATGCCAGAAATTTTGGGGCAGGTAAACCCAGAGTGTGAGGCAGCTGCAGTTGCAAGAATGACCATCAGCCTCGTCTGGAAGCAGACCAAGAAACCCATCTGGGCTCGTCTTCTGTGCCAAGGTGGCACCGTGTTTGCACTGTGGTGGTGGGCTTTGCCTGTGGTAGGGAAGAAGGGAGGCAAGGCTGAGATGCAATGAGAACAGGGACGAGGGTTCCCAAATTCTAGCAAGGAAGATTCATTTATGCAAGCAGAGAGCCCGGGTCTGGAGGCTTACCTATTTAGACCCCCTGCTGAAGAGTCACCGTGAAGAGGAGTCCTTTGGTGGGTCAAAATGGAAGTTACTCACTTTGGCTCACCATCTGCAGGAGCATCTCCCTTCACGGATGATATGGGGAATTTAGAGAGTCTGCTCTCCCAGAATGTTCACGCCATTTGGATCAGCACCTGTCTTCCTGGGATGAGCTGTGACTCAGGGACAAGGTGACTGTGCTTGTCATTAACCCTTTGCAGCCTTGGAGAAATGTGTTACCCACACACACTAAAAAATGTTATTGGCAGACTGGTGCTCCTTTCTGGGAAGTCTGAGGGATTCCTCATTAGTCAAGCAGAGGTTTGGGGGAAAAGGGAGCCTCTCTGCTTGCAGGAAGTAGGAAGAGGAATTTCCTTGCAGTGGTTGAAGGACATGAAAGCAGAGCCAGGAATCCCCTGTGACTTCTTTAGGCTGTATGGTTAGCTGGAGCTGGCTGGGTCTCAAGTATTTTCCAGTTGTCCATGCAGGGCACTTGGACAGCTTCCACCCAGCCCCACTCCCACATCCCCTCTGGAAGGTCTACTGGGAAAAGAGTCCTATTTTTGAATTGCAGTGGAATTCCTGTGGCATTACACGCTGCACCCTTTGCAGTACCCAGAGAATTCAGTTCGGTTTATGGTACTGCAGGGGGTATGTGCTGGCCTTTGGAGGTGCCATCTTCTGCCTCTTGCTGCTCATGGCCACTTTGTGCCCCCAAGGCTTGCTGTTATGATGTAAAAAGTGCCACTCTTGCCCCTCTTCTCCCACCTTCTCCCACATCAGGCTTGTTTTACAGCTTGACTGTCTTTTCTGCTGCCCCATGGATTAGCAGATCCTCTCCTCTCTCCCACCTGTCCACCAGCAATGGTCCTGCTGTTGCTCCCAGGAATTTGTGCTGGAAAAGCTGCTACAGCTCTGTCTCTCCTGGGTGTATCAAGTCTTCTCCTCTGACCAAACCAGCCCAGAGCCTGATTTACAACCACGGTTAGGAAGGTGCTGTCTCCCCTGCGGTCAGGAGAAAACTTTCCTGGGAAAAGCATGAGAAAAGAATGTGAGTTCTCCAGGGAGGTCCGGGATCGTGGGTGGAGTGTGATTTTTCAACTGCTCAGAAAGGAAGCTTTGGGCCTTTAGAGTTCAATAAGGTATGGTCTAGTGCAGTAAGAATTTACCATGCAAACCTACAGTAATTTGATGACTTTCCCCTTTGATGTGATGAGATGACACAGGGAAGATGGAGCAGGACTCCAAGAAGACAATTGTCAGGAAGCAATGGACACAGCTGGGAATGTGAGATATTTGGGTTAGACATTAGGAATTGTTTTTAACTTGAGGGTGCTTAAACACTAGAATAGGTTGCCCAGAAAGGTTAGGAAACCTCTGTCCTTGCAGCTGTTCAGGCCCCAGCTGGACGTGCCCTTGAACAATGTGGTCTAATTAGAATTGTTTTTGAACAAGGGGGTCAGAATGGCCTGTGGAGAGCCTCTCCATCTGATTCTGCTGTTCTGTGGTGACAGTCACTGAAGCTGCTCCATCTTCTTTTCCTTTTCTCAACAGCAAGAAGCACCACAGAGTGACAGCCCCTGGTTATGTCCCATACAAATAAAACAGGATGCAGTGTGGTGCCTCAGAGTCAGGTCATCAAACAGGTTGTTCAGCAGAACTTTGAGCCAGTGTCACCTGTTGTAAGGGAGCCCATCATTTCTGGACTCATCCCTTCAAACACCATCATTTTGGACGGGGTTCATTCCCATACTCATGTCTAACAATGTCATTCCATAGCCCTCCCATCCCTAATCTCTCTATACTGTTGCACATACTCTTCTTGCAGGCTCCATTCTTTCAGGGCAGCAAGTGCTCCCCACCAGGTCCAGGTGTCATCACCACACAGGCTGGCTGCTCACCACTGAGCTTTGGATGCCCTTGGGAAAACCATCACTTTGAATCTGGCAAGCCTGGTGTCCCACCTCTGTCTCCTCTGTCCTCTGCCCTATTCTTTGGGGTTGGTTTGGGTTTTGCTCCTCAACTGATTGCTGTTCTTTCGTGTATGCTTCTGTCCTTCCTTTCTGCTTCCATGTTGGGTTGCAGTGCCCATCCTGCCGGAAATGCCATCTAGTTTGGAACACTCCAGTCTTGCAGGCATTGGAAAACTATTTGGGAAGCAGAGGAGAGTGCTGTCATTTAGGCTGTTTGTGGAGACCAAAGGCTGCTCTGCCGTCTCCTCAGCAAAAATCTCAGAAGGGCTGAAGGAGAGGGAGAGCATAACCTTGGCAGGAAGCAAAGGGCTCAGATGCCAGTTGGATGCTCCTTGTCTGACCTAAGGATGCCAGCAGGAAATGTAGATTGAGGGGAATTGGAGTTGCCCATTCTAGAATTGTTCTGCTCGCAGCTTTGGGGATGTTAGCAGGATATTTGTGCTTTCCATGCCATCGGGAGTGAAATTAGGGTCCTTTCTTCTCCTCGCCCATCCAACCCATCCGAGCAGCTCTCAGTGCTGGAATTGCTCCCTCTAAACCTTACACATCCCTGAACCATCCAGATCTCTCAATGGAGGGAATTGCAGTTATTTATAATTAAGCCTTGACAAAAAATGTTGCTAATGTCAAGGGAACGGCAGGCGACAGCCAGAAAAACATCATGTCTCCAGAAGAGGGGCTGCAGGAATATCCCTCTGAATAGGGCTGACGTCGGCTCTTGGAATTTGGACAGCCTGGAAGGCTTTGGGGCTATTTTTCCGAGATATCATAGGTCAGGAATTGATGTTATTTTTAAGTCTGTGTCCCCCGAGCAGCTCTGATGAGTGAAGGAGACTTTCTCTCCCCCCTCTCCCTCCTTATGCTCTATTTCTATGAAATTTTTGCTTCTATTCCTTCCGAGTCATGCCACAAGTATGTCCTTCAGGTTTGTTTGTTCTTCTCACTATCTATTCCTCCCCGCCTGCTCCCGTCTTGGTTGGGTTGAAGGGATGGCGTCAGCGTGGCGCGTGTCTGGGATGCTCAGGCGAGACATCACAGAGAAGGGATCAAGTTCTCCTAATTTGTCCTTTCCGGTGGGGAGAGTTTTCTCTCCACAAGCTGATGTGGCTGGGGAAAGTGTTCTGGGAATGCTGCTTTGTGGTGGGAGATCTCGGGGCCTGGTGAAGACAAGCTGGTCATCTCATCTCGCCACATAGTCCAGCCAAGATTTCTCTGAAGTAACTGAATCTTCAGAGCTCCTGGGAAGGTGGGTGAGATGCCTGCAGCCTGGGATGGTCTTTTGGGGCTGACTGGTAGGAGAGAGGCAGTCAGAAGATCCTGATTATCTGACACCTCCCAAGTCAGCAGTGGCTTTTGTAAGCCTCCGCTATTCTAGGTCCAGGGAAATAGCCCTTGGGTTTGTCCAGCTCTGTTCCACATGCCACCCTGCTCTAGTTTGTTTCTGGAATCCTTTATTTTTTCATTTTTTCCTCTTTCTCTTCAATTTGCTGTAGCAACCTCTCTCTTTCTAAACAAGCCTGTTGGTGTAGCAGCTTGACTAGGGATCTTGCCATTTCGAACAGAGCATTTGCACATCTCAGATGAGAAAGTGCCTTTTTCCCCTTAGCCTGTGCTCAGCTCCATCCTTCTGCCTGTCATCCCCGTGGTGAGGAATGCACTGATGGGCACCACTGCGAATGGACACCACCAGAAGCAGCTCATTCAAATAGAGCTGGTGCTCCTTCATGGCCAACCCCGTGTGAAGGAACGATTGTGCTCCCTTCATCATCCATCCATGCAGCTCAAAGATGCCAACTGCTCCTGGAAGCATGGGAATAAGCGAAATGCTTTCCACCACCTTAATGTTGCTGTTGGCCTCATGCTGCAGGTTTAGTCATTCTTATGACATATTTCCACAATGGTGTGTTTCCATCATCATTCCATGGTGATGTATTTAAAGCCTTTCCATGAGTTGGTTTTTTTTTTTTTTTTTTTTTTTTTTTCTTGCTCAGAATCTCTTAAATGAATGGCTTAACAAACTGTGGGTCAGGGTCTTCAGGTTTTGAAGACTTAGAGATAAGTCATAGAACTGTGGAGACAATTCCTGCTGCTTGCCCTCATCCTGTCTCAGCCCATGAGGTTAATGGCACAGATGGTGGAAATGGTAGTACTTGATTTACAGAATATCCTGAGATGTAAGGGGCCCCCACAAGGACCATTGAAGTCCATTTAAAAGAGTACCTGGCCTCTGCAGCACAGTCCAAGGCCTTATAATTCTATTGCTATTATCATTGGAATTATTGTTGCTGATATTAAGTTAGACCCTGATTGTTTTGCATAGCTGAGGACATGAACTCCCTAAAGACCAGTGCTGGAACTGTTGGTATGCTGGTGAATGTGATACAGACTTTTGACCTGTGCAGAAACAGTCACACAGAGGGAAGAGCAAAACCTAACTTTCCTGACTGCTGGATTTTTTTTTTTTTTTCTTTTTTTTGGTCCCCAAGTGCTGAGATATGCCACTTTGTGAGGACCACTTGATGGACATTCAGATATACCCATGGAGGTTGCTGCAATGCCTAGTGCCTACCCACCCCTCCCAGCCCATTACCTTCCTGTGGCCTTTGGAAACGGATGTCTTGGATTTCCCCATTCCAGTGCTTTTTCTGCTCCTGCAACTCTTTATCCCCAGCTCTGAAGATGGGAGGAGAGACAGCCAGCAGCGTTGTCAGGAGACTTTCCCCACTAAACTTGCCCTTTGATGAATCTGGCTCCAGAGATTGCCTTCTCCCCACTAAGCTTACTTTGGGAGATCTTGTTTTTTCCCCTACTGGCTCCTGCAGACATCCCAGACCTCCTCTGAAAGATTCAGATCATGTGCAGAGGGACAGATTGATGTGAAGAGGGCCCAGCTCAGCACTGGTGAGACCCAGGCAGAGTCTTCTCCAAGGTCCATTTTGAGCATAGCTGCAAGAGTTTGGTTTGGGTTGGGTTTTTTTGTTATTTTTTGGAGCAAATTCCAAGATACCTTCTGCTCATGCTCTTCCTTGTGCAATAGCTGGGGATGTGTCTCGATGAGAGATGTGCCTGTGCACTGCCAGGACACCCTTGTTTTTGCCATGTGCTGCCATCTCTGGCATACTGGTTTTCCTGGGGAAAAAGATGGAATGGAAGTCCAGATAGACTAGAGGAGCTGGAGAAGAGACTTCTTGGCCCCAGCTGACAAACCCTCTCTGCTCTCAACAGTAAGGTTTGATGTCCATTCCTGTCCTGCCCCGTATCAGGGGCAACCCCTGAAAACCCCTTGTTAGAAACAGTTGGAGTTCTGGATTCATTCTTCTCTTCCTCCACCTCTAATTCTGCTTTTCTGATGCCAAACCCCCTCTCTTTTCCCCAGCAAGACCGACCTCTGCGTTTTCTTCTTTCTCTCATGTTTTCTCCTCCTGTTTTGTCCTCTATTATCCTATTTTGTGGGGCTTCTTTTGTCCCCATGGTTGGAACACCTTTTCTGAGAGTAGAACTCAGCAGCAAAGCCACTGTAATTAGCAAAACTTCTTCAGACTTGCATGAGTGCCTTCCACCCCCACCCAAACCCCTCGCCAGTGGAACTTGCACCTCACAGAGCAGAGCTTGCAGTGTCACGGGACATCCTGTTGAAATGCTGAAATTTTTCTGTGCCTTAAAACGCTCTTGGTGTCAGAGTTGAGGATGTCTCCAGGTCTGCTGCACCCCTTGTGGGATGTCTGTGGATGGCTCCTGCTTTTCCTCCTCGCTCTGCTGGAGCATGTGCTGACCATCTCCTCTCCTTTGTCCGTGCAGGGCGTACATGAGCGTGAAGGAGCTGAAGGAGGCTCTGCAGCTGAACAGCACCCATTTCCTCAATGTTTACTTCGCCAGTTCGGTGAGGGAAGAGTTGGCTGGTGCTGCCACTTGGCCGTGGGATAAAGAGGCCCTTAGTCACCTGGGTAAGTGAGTTATCCCATTCATGGCGTCTCAGAATTATTGGTTTTCCTCTCTCTTCCTTGACTTGGCAAAAAAGGGCGGATGTGCCGTGCCTCAGCGGTGTGGATGTTTGATGAGAAGGTCACGATAACAGGGTTTGGGTGTCCCAACAGCTGCTGCTGTAAGGAGAAGAGCTGCCTGTTCCCTGAATCCATGTGGGTAGGATGGTGAGGGTACACACTGACCAGGGACTTCAGCACTGTTACGAGAAACTTCGGATGGTGAGGGCAGTGAGGCAGTGGGACTACAGGTTTACCACAAGTGCGGGCTCCGGAGAGGGCTCTAGACTCACCTTTGGTTTCTCCTGGACCTTCCAGGTCTATCTTTTAGGATTCTGTAGACAGTGAATTTCACTCTGCAGCACGTAATAGCAAACAGACATAAACCAGGAGTGTCAGTGTTTTCAGAGCTGAGATGGCAGATTTCAGCAACCCCGGGGCTGCCCAGGCAGCAGCCAGAACCAGCCACTTCCGAATGCAGCTGCAAGTGTGAGGATAACTATCAAATTTTACCATGTTTTCATAACTTGGCCTACTACCTGCTGGAGGCAAGGTTCTCCTTGGCCTCCAAGGATTCAGGGCAGACCCTTAAGGTCATCAGTCCTTGTAGGCTGCAAAACAGCCAAAATGGCAACTGGTTCCCTAGAATGTGGTTGTTTTGTGCGTTTTCTGCTATTTCTGTTGTTTCTCTTTTTCCTGCCTCTCCTACCACCTCTTCAGTGTCGGAGTTTTCTGGCAAAGTCCTTTACACTTTGCAGTCAAAATGTCTAAAGTGTTTCTCAGTAACTAACTGGAAATAATTACTCCTGACACCTGCACAGCAGACCTAGACCTTCTGCTTTTACAAGTGCGTGATGTTCAACCCTTAAAAGTTTTACACTGCTGTTAAAGACCTGTTTTAAAGTTCCTTTTTGCCAGTTTCCCTCCCTCAATGAGTTTCAGGGCTGTTTTTTCAATAGCATATTGCCACAGCTGCTTGTTGAGGAAGGCAAATCTCCATGAAATTTATTCTTTCAGCTTCCAGAAATCACTTCCAAGGCTCAGCTTGACAATCATCTGACTGCAGCAAGTGCTTCAGCCACACACGTTCTCCTCAGCCCCCTCCCAGTGGCTTGCAAGCAGTTGTACAGAGGGGTAATTGGGGTGACTGGTCTCATCAAAAGCTTGCATTTAGCTCCAGTCTCGGAGCTCGTGTCCAGCCAGGGACACGAGAAATGGCACCATCTGGAAATGTTGGATCAGGGTTTCAGCGTGGAGGTTCAGGGGAGAAGGGGTGTTGTCTTGACTCTGGTGCCAGAGCTGTGAAGTGTGAAGCTGGATCCGAACTTCCTTGAGGCTCTGGCACCGACTGTAGACTTTGGTTCAAGGCTGTCCTTGGTTTTAGATTTAATGGGCTCGGGAGGGCGGGTGGCAGACTCTGTTCTCCGTAAACAGTGAGCTCCACCACATCATCATTTGCTTTGTACCATGCACAATGTATATTATTGTCCCACACAGAAGAAACTTAGGACTGAGGAGGCCATGAATGTGTGGCTTTTGACAAAAACTCTCACAAGAGGCCGCTGGAGAATCTGAGTAGGTGTGGAAGTAAAGTGGTGAGTAAAGAGAAAGGAAAACCTTGGGAGGAGTTAATGGCAGTTTGAGAAAAATTCCTGAGCTTAAGGACCTAACTGTGGCCAGGGGTGGAGACAGGTCTGTGCACAAGAGAGGGGTCTGTCTCCAAAAAGACAGACTCCTTTCCTTGTGCTAAATCTTGCTAATCTCCTGTCTATCCTGACCTTAAAACATGAGGGTCAGCACAGAAGACCTGCACTCCTCACGCCACTGTCTGCTCCCAGGGAGCAGAAATGCAGCGTGGATTTTTCCCTACACGCAGACAGACCCTCTCCTGCCTTAGTTCTCTGCATGAATCAAATTGGTTCCTTGACTTCTCTGAGAAGCCAAACTGCCTCTTGTCCCCAGAGAGTCTTGGTCAGATTTTGCTCTGTTTGTTTCTCTGAACTGGACTTTCTTAGATGTTTTCAGCAGAAGCATCATGAGACTTTTTCTTCTCCAACTGCCTTCCCTTCTTCTATTTTAATACTTTGCCTCAGCCCAAAGATCACTAGACTTTCAGGTTCTCCATCAGTTCTTCTCTAGAAGCTGTTTAATCTGCCATCTGGATTTTGATCTCCTTATAAACCATTTCTTCATGATCTTTCAGTGTGTTTTTCGAGAGGGTCCTCCCCACCTTCCTGTTGGTGTCATCACCTTCCGGAAGTCTTCAGTGAACTTTGTTTTCCATCCCCTTCTCTTCACACAATGCTTCTTTGGGGCTACCAGAAATTACATGACCATTCGTGTGCTGGTTACTTGCAGTTCTATTGCTCTCCTCCAGGCTTTTTTCCTGAGTAAATTTAATTTTCAGGCAGCCTTTCTGAAGGCTTGGGGATAGTTTACCAATAATACAGCCAACAGCAACTACTTTCAATGAAGCATAAAAGATAATTACTGGCTTGGAGAGGCTGAAGCGGTCTATGAAATTTCTATAGACCGTGTTTCAGCTGCTGTGGAGCTCCCAGACAGAGACAACTTGCTGCCAGCCAGCAGCAGAGGTAGAAGGTCTCAGGTCTGTTTGCACCACTCCCTGTGACTATACTGTCTGTCTCAGTCTTTCCACCATAATCACTGTGAGTTCCTCGCAAATTCAGATTTCTTGGAGTCTGGAATGAGTTTTCTGAGAACTTAGAAGTAAATCTTTTTAACTACAAAGCAGAAGGAGTCAAAGAACTTCCTTTGAAAAAAAAAAAAAACCCTTAGCTTTCTGTGGTGGAAAGCCTTGTTCAAAAAACCCAGCAATGTAATAATGCAGATGCTTTCAACTTCATGTGTAGCTGCATGTGAACTGCATAAACATGGTCGAAAGGCAAGGGAATTGTGAACATTTGATGTTATAAATACTTTCTGTAGTTATATAAGCTGAGGCCAGCTCATATATCTGGCAGAGGTCAGTGGATCTGAAGGAGGGCCAGCCCTTCCATCCGAGGTACCTTAGGCAATGGCCATCTTCCTGTCTGACTAACTGTCATGCGTTTGTTCCACTAACTGCTGTGACTCAGTGTTTGGGGAAGACCGGCCCTGCAGAGCAGGTTCAGCTTTGTGCTTCACTGTTCAAAGGCCCTGCGGTTACTCGAGGATGTCCTCTGGGGCAGCCCTCACCTAGGAGCAGGTTGGCTTCTTTGGGACTGGCATGGACAGGAGTCCTTGAGCATTGCCACTGATCCTGGCGAGTAGCAGAGGACGTCCTGGGAGCAGGAGCTTCCAGGGCTGTGTGAGTAAAGGAGGAGCACGGTCCAGCCCAGCACGGATCATTCCCTGCACTGATGGGCCGGGCATCTCCCGTTGCTTGATCAGAGTGGAGGCTTGGCCTTGGGGGACATTACCAGGTCATGCAGCTGGTAGGTCTGGCCTGGAGGGACCAGGTGTTGTGAGGCCAGACCTGAAGCTTTCCAGCTGTCTGGACTTGGCTGGGGTGAGCAAGTCCAAAGAAGTCTCTGGTTCACCTGCCTCGGAGCGCTGGACCCCCTTGATGCCACAGGGGCATGGAAGTTCTTAGCTTTGGTGTGTAAATGCTGAGCTTGTGAACCTCCTTGAGCCAGTTCTCAGGCACTGAAAGCCCAATTTAGCCCTTCTCCCAGGGCAGGAGCAGGCAGAGGTGAGAAGGGAATGCCTGATCTGCAGTGGAGAGAGAGGGGAGGGTGGTCCTGTTGGGATGTTACCAACACTTCCACATCTTGCCTTCACAGCCAGGATCCTGCAGAGGGGAAACAGAACTTCCTGGTCCAAAGCTGGGAGCCCTCCCAGCTCATCAGGGAGCAGTGGGGACAGGGAATGAAGGGACAGGGACGTTCTGGAAGGCAGAGTTCTCAGGCTGTTTCTAATTCTGCCATTTAATTAGCTGTTAAAATGAGTACTAAAAATATGACCGCCCTTGTGGAGCGTGGGGGAGGAACGGGACAGGGGAAGCCAGCAGAGAGGAGGGGAGGGGAGGGGACAGGGTACCCCGGCCTTGGCATCCCTCTCTTGTGACAGTTTTCTGCCTCCCTGTGCTGGAATCCCATTTATTCCACCACATGGGAAGAGCGTTGGGGTCCTGCAGGGAGGAGGGCTGGGCTGCTTGGTGCCAGGCCCCCTGTGGCCCTGGTGCTCAGCCCCCTTTGCCGTGGTTACTGCCGCAGGATGCGTGCAGGGCTTTCACGTCTCATTTACTTGTTTATGAACTCTATTTTCTTTCTGTGTGCGCATTCCTCCCTTCAGACCTTTGGGCAGGCAGCCCCCCCGCCTTGCTCAGGCTTGGGTTTGGCTGTAGAGATGCCTTTTCTTTCTATTCTCTCTTCTGTCATGCCCTGTTTTGATTGAAACGAGAAGCAGCTTTTTTTGTTTGTTTTAATGTGCCCACTGGGTTTCCCATCAATGGGATGCCCTTTGCTATCTACAGCATTTACCAGGGTGGTAATTCCAGAAACCTGAGAGTTGACAGCACAGAACATGAAGGTCCCAAAAGGATTTTTCAACCTCTCTACCTTCTGGTGGCCCATCTCCAGGCAACTTAAAGGGTCAAGAGCTGGCTGATGGGATGCAAAGCCCTCTGCTCTGTTGTCTCACAACTAGGAAGAAAGGGAATGCAGCTACTTGTGGCCCATCCTTTGCCTCAAGCCCTGGGCAGAAGATCCACACTGTGGGAAGGAAAGAGCAATAAAACATGAGTTTTGAGCTAAGAAACGGTGCCACTTGACAGGTCAGTGGTGCCTCTCAGCCCTCCCATGGGCCACACACGCAGGATGTTCCACAGAAGATGCCACCCTTGTTTCTTCACCCCTTGTTGGAAGGGCTTGGGACAACTGCTCAGGGCATCCCTGAAGGTCCCTTTTCAGCCCCTGACTCAGTGTTCACCCAGCGTGGCTCCCCCACAGGAGTCACAGACCTGCTGCTGCCCTGCCTGGGACGCTGTGATCCGAAGAAAACCCTCTCCTGGAAGGAATGCCCCGTCCTCGAGGACACGAGGCAGCCGGTAGTGCACGGAGCTGATCCGGGAGCAGACTTCAAGCGGTCTGTGTGGCTGGAGACAGGATCACGCTGTGGCCACCTGCCAGCTCTAACTTTGCTGGCAGGGCAGTGATCATCAGCAGAGATGCAGTAGCAGAGGCTCTGCCGTGAGGTAGCTGGCACAGTAAATCCTCCAGGGCCCTGCAAAGGAGGGAGCAAGCTGTGCCGGAGCCAACTATTCACCACGCTGCCATCCAAGCTGTCTGGGTTAAAAGCAGTTGTGTAAAGGCAGCCTCCAGAGACACGGAGGAGTTGCCTGGAGTCAGCCCGGGCACATGCTGGGGTCTGCTTTTAGCACCTTTGTCTTGTTGATACTCCCCAGCCCTTGCTCCTCCGCTCTAAGGCAGCATGGAAAAGTGGATGGAGTGTGAAAACGAGAAGAGAAAAAGGGGAGAAATGGCCGGTGAAAAACCTCAAAACAGGGAGAAAAATGCAGAGATTCTAAAGAGATTTTAATCTGGACAAAAAAAAAAAGGAGGCAAATAAAAGGAGGCCAGTGAAGCAAATTTTTTTGTTCTTGAGCACCTTCTGTGGACAGTTTCCTAGGCAGGTGTGGTACAGAGCTGTCAGGAACAGGGTGTGCATCCCAGGTCAGGAGCTGGAGAAGCTGGCAGTGAGCAAAGGGAAGGCTCTGTTCCACCTGGCTTTTGTCAGTATCCTTGATCCTCGTTCTTCCCATCACAGACGGGCTCACAGGGAAGGAAAAGCAGCTTGTCCTGCAGCCACAGGTCAGCTTAGGACAGGATCACCGAGGGTCCTGTCCAGCTCCACGCTGTTGCTCTCAGTATGAGGTGGCAGCTCTGGGGCAGTCTCTGGGGGACTTGGTCTGCGCCCGTGCTCCAACAGCTTGGACAGCTGAACCTGCAGCAAACTGGCTTGGAGACGAACTGCCCCTCTGTGTCCCCTTGAGTCAGGGGTTGGGGTGCCCCCGTGAAGAGGAGTAGGTTTATGATGGTTTGTGAGGATCTTGTCGGGTTCACTTGGTGCACATTGCTCACACGCAGATGCCTCTGAAGGGGAGGAAGAGATCTTTGGAAGCCCTGTCTTGGGAAATCCCACTCTAAAATACACTGAATTCGGGTCAGGTTTGTGGTAGAAGCTTAGTGGATTTCAACAGCACCTCATGAGACTTTTAGTTTGCCCCTCAGAGCCTGGTTTGGAGGTTGAAGCAATAGGTTGTGGGTGATTTCCCAGCAGGGGCTGGAGGCAGCGCACTTGAATCTCCGTACGGGTTTGTGCTGAAGCTGGTTGGCACAGCTGAGCGTGTCAGGACTTTGCTCAGCACCTCACTGTCCTCACCTGCCACGGGGGCTGGCCTGCCTCAGACACCTGTCTAGGCCAGGGAAGGACTCCTGTCCTCTGGTTCAAAAGATGGTCCCTGTAAAGTCACAGCACGGTTTGTTTTGGTGCCCTGGCTCCAAACCTCGTGTGGAGCTGTGTGATCCAAAGCAGACACCACGTTACAGCTACACAGAAAGATGCAGAGGGAAACGGTGGCTGAAATGATTGGAGGTGTTGAGAGGGGAATAACGTGGTAGGAGGGGAAGAAAAACCACCCACCCCGTTCCAATCCAAGAGGGCAAAGGAGCCTCTTCTTATCCTACAAGAGGCTGAATATGTCCATCTTTGGGTCTCCATCTGGCCCCTTGTCTGTGGCCTGGAAGCACAATGAGAGGAGTTTTACCTCTCACGGGTGAGTAATGACGATGCCCACTGTCCCTTTCATGGAATGATGCTCCCTGTACTTGCAATTCCAGGTGGAGTTGTCCTCAACCCTGCGTACTACGGTATGCACGGCCACACCAACACCATGATCCACGAGGTGGGACACGTCCTGGGGCTGTACCACGTCTTCAAGGGAGTGAGCGAGCGGGAATCTTGTGAGGATCCCTGCAGGGAGACCACTCCATCTATGGAGACCGGAGACCTCTGTGCCGACACCGCTCCCACCCCAAAGAGTAAACTCTGCCGGGATCCAGACCCTACCAATGACACCTGTGGCCAGACACATTTCACGGGGACGCCCTTCAACAACTACATGAGCTACACAGGTAACGAGCAATCGTTGCTGGGACTCACGAGGGGTCACCTTCCTTAAAACTTGCGTTTCCCTCCCTTCCACCTCCATCAGCAGTACCTTCCCTCCTTCCCTCACCAACGTGGTCCCTCCTGGCGCGCTGGGATGCAGGCAGGCAGTGCTTGCAGTGGCTTCTTAACCACTTTCTTCCCTCGGGCTATTTCTATCCATCCCTCCCTTCCTGCCGGTGGGTCCCTGGACATTCACCAAGGCTGCTCTTGTCTGTGTGTGCCTTTGTTCTCCAGCCCAGATACTATTATTATTATTATTATTATTATTATTATTGTTATTGTTATTGTTATTATTGTTATTATTATTATTACTATTACTATTGTTGTTGTTGTTATTGTTATTATTATTGTTGTTGTTGCTGTTAATTATCACCCTCCCGAGCCCTTCTGGCGTGGTTCCCAAAGGCATGCCGCAGGGGGCTGCTGTTTCTCCCGGCATCCAGGAGCACCGAGGCGGGAGGAGCGCTTCCGTGGCCCCGCCGTGCCCGGCGGGCGGTGGCACTGCCCCGGTGCCGGCGCTGGGCAGCTGCGGGGCCGTGGAGCTGCTGAGGCAGTGCCATCTTGTGGCTTTGGGGACACACGACAGCGGAGAGCCCCGGCAGCGGAGCCCCCGCACGCTGGTGCCTCCCGGCCCTCCCCAGAAGTCCCCCAGAGAAGCCCGGCCGGGAGGAAGGGTGCGCGTTGCCGTGCCCCGACCCTCAGCCCGGCCTCTTTTCACCCCCCCAGATGATGACTGCACCAACAGCTTCACCCCCAACCAGGTGGCCCGGATGCATTGCTACCTGGACCTGGTGTACCAGCGCTGGGGCCACAGCAAGAAGCCGGCGCCCATCCCGATGCCTCCCATGCTCACGGGGCAGACACGGGACTCCCTCAGCATCCACTGGCTGCCTCCCATCAGCGGTGTCCTCCACGAGAGGTGAGGGAGCTGTGCTTGCCATGGGCTCGGCAAGCACGGGAGCCTGCTAGGAGGGACAGGGGATCTCTGTGGGGATCCCCAGTCCCCTTCCCACCCTGCTCGTCTCCAGCAGAGCCCTCAGCCACAGGAGCCAGGCTGCTGCGATGGCCCCCTGGCAGATGGGCTCTCCTGCAAGCTCCCTGCTGTCGGGGTGCCGGGAGGGGAAGCCAAAGAGCAACAGGAGGCAAAGCCAGCTCTTAAACCCCAGAGTGCAATCAGGGAATGAAAAATGAGCTTCATTTAGCACTTATTGTATAAAGTAGCTATTTACCAGGAGGAAATGCAGCCCTGTGGTTAAGGCAGGGAGCTCGAACCACAAGAGCTGGGTTTCGTTCCCAGCGCTGTCATGGACTCGCAGAGCAGCTAACTGGGGGTAAGTCAGGAAACTTTTCGAGCCAGAGGAACGATGCCAAGGAGCCAGAGTTGTTTGGCTGGTGAGCAGTGCGTGGCCACGGGTGTCGGGTGGCTGTCTGTCTTCTCCCCACTAAGGGAGCCACCAAGACCTGGATACACCACCAGTGTCTCTATTCAGCAGCCCCTCTTACTAAAATATTTCAGTTTCCACCAGGCTTTAGGTGGTGAGACTTTATTTATTTATTCTTTTTTCTTATGGGATCATAAGCACATACATGAAGAGCTTTTGAACTTGTTTTGAAGCTGCTTCATAAAGTTGTCTTTTATAATTAAAAGGAAAACGCTGTTTGATGGCAGCTGGGGCGCTCCTGGGTCAGTGTTTGCTGGCTTTTCAAAGAACGGGTGCTCTCCACAGTGGGCCTTTTGCTCAGGAGTAACAAGAGCACGTGCATGTCACCCCACAGACAGGAGAGTGGGGGTAGCCTTGAGTGCTGGGTAGCCTTGAGCCATCTAAATAAACTGCTTTGTTGGGGAATGAAGTGATTTGGGAGCAGGAAAACATGGGTCTAGAAGGGAGGCACTTTGGAACTGTCCCAAGTTGTCACTCATAACTGGCTCAGGAACTGATCCATTGTGGGAGTCCTGCATCCCCTGACATGAACTGGCCAAGGAAAGTGGCTGAGGCTGGCCCTTATCGTAGAAAAGGGCCTTTAGCTTTTCTGGAGAGCACAGGAATTGACATTATTGTGACTGGTTTGCATTACAATAATGCTGAAAGCCAAAACCTGACTCTGGCTTTAGCAGAGAGAGCCTTAATTGCACCCACTCTAGTCCAGAGGCATTACCCCCGGCAGTGTGGGGTCTGTTAGCTCTGACTGGCGGGGAGGGGACAGCTCGTTCATCTGAGATTACCCAGAGCATGGAGAAGAGGAGAGATTAAATCCAGCCTGTCCCACTGCCCTTATTCCCCTGTCTTTGAAGAAGCTTATTCCAAGCAGGATGATACACCCAGGGAGTTTCTGAGACCTCAGCTCTGCTTTTCCACCTTCCTGCCTGACCCCACCTGGACAGAAGTGGATGGGAAGTTTGCCACAGCGGTGTCTGTGCTCTGTCAGCAGGGAGCAGGACACGCTCTGCGACAGCTGTGCCGAGGACGGCACCTTCCGCCAGTACGTGCACGAGGCCTCTTCCCCTCGGGTCTGCGACTCCTCTGGCTACTGGACCCCAGAAGAAGCAGAAGGTAAAATGTCTCCTCTCTTTTGCTGTCTGTGAATCCCCCAGACAGAATCTTGCTGGTACAAGAAAACGAATTTTTTTTTTTTTTTTTTTTTTTTCTTTTAGAGAATCAGTTGTCTTCCCTTTGCAAGGGTTCTGTAGCACAGGAAGGACTTCTTGGTGCCCAGGAGAAACCTGGTAATGGCCAGCTGGCTTTGGGCAAACCAACTGGCACCCCAGTATTAACCCAAATCATTCTTCAGACAGGTGGTGTTGAGAGATACTGACCAAAGGGAGGAGCATTTAACTGAAATCAATCTTAAAATACAGATCTTGGGACCTCATTCAAAACCTCAGGGACACTCACAGACTTTAATGTAGCCTTGTCCAAAGAGAGCAAGAGGAGCTCTGTGCTGAGTCCCACTGAGTCTGTGCCGAGCCCTGGGCAGCCCATTCCTGCCTAGCAGGGCGAGCAGCAGCCGGGAGTTACAGCTTCTCTTGTGCCGAGACCCAGATGATGGTTTAGAGACCCACCTTGTGGGCACGGTGGTGACTTTCAGGGTCACACAGCTGCCATGGGAGCTGCTGGGCTTGTCTTGCTGCCTCAGCTCCTCCAAGAGCAGGGCAGAGGAGGCAGGAGGCCAGGGGAGCTGATCCTGGGAGCTGTGTGAGGTGCGTGTGCTGCTGCTGAACCATGCAGAGGCAGAGGATGTGGTTCTGTGTGTCTGTAGTTAGCACAAGTGCTTGTTTGCTCTGATAAAAAGAGAGAGTTGGTGGGTTTCAGAAACTTTTAGACTTATGTTAAATGGGTGAAGGCTTTGAATTGGTGCTGGGCCCTAAGAAATGCTTCCAGTGGCTGATGAAGACAAGGGTATTTCTACTACAGAATGATAAATTCCAGTGATCCTTTCTGGGTCTGAAAGGCCAGCACTCCATTTCTCTTGCTGAGTGCTAATCCACTGTCAGGGGAGGCAGGTTGGGGCTCTGAGGTTAGCCTGGGCACTGTCCTGGAGGTTCTTCTGGAAAAACAGCCTTCCAGACCTGCTTCCCTGCTCTGGACCCGGTCCCTTCCTGACTATGACTGGTTCCAGCCTGTGCTTGTGCAAAGCTTCAGTCTCTGCTCTGCTTGGAGCATTCAGGTGCCCTTGGCAAAGTTTCTGCACCTGTGAGACTACAGAGCATCTTCATGTTCCTCAGCTGTGTCCAGGCTGTCCCTAGATCTCGGCACTGTGTCCAGCTGCAGTGTGGATACCATTGCTCCCATTCGAGAGGGCTGTGACACCCCAGATCTGCTGAGCCTTGTGCATGTGTGCAAGTAGCCAGGAGCTGGCAGACCAGTGGGGATTATTGCTTTCCAGGATGTTAGGGCAGGTGCCACCAGTTCTAGGACATGCCTGTAGTGGGTGCAAACCCACACGGGTGTGCAGTTATAGCCCAGAGACGCATGAGCACCTACAGGGAAGGTTGCCCCTGTGGGTCTCCTGTGAAGCCAGCTGTCCCCTGGTTTTCACCAGCTTCCTCCTTGTCCCAGGTCCTCCGGACGTGGATCAGCCCTGTGAGCCCAGTCTGCAGGCCTGGAGTCCGGAGCTGCACCTGTACGACATGAACATGACTGTGCCGTGCCCCCAGCCGGACGGCTGCATCCTGGAGCTGCGCTTCCTGCACCCCGTCTACCCCGACTCTCTCACCCTCTGGACCACGTACCTCTCCATGGGCTCTCCCAAGGCACTGTCGGACATTGAAATCCTGACAGAGCAGGGCGAGTCCATCCACCTGGGCCCCCTGGACACCTTCTGCGACGTCCCCTTTACTGTGAAGCTCAACATCCCCAAAAAGATGTCAGGAGTTAAAATCTACACCTTTGACGAGAGGATGGAGATAGACACGGCCCTGCTGAGCTCGGTGCCCCACAGCTCCCTGTGCTCGGCCTGCCGGCTGATCCAGTACCGCGTGCTCCGCGACCCCCCGTTTGCAGACGGGTCCCCTGCCACCCCCCTGCAGGCACAGCGCCAGTTCATCGACACGTGAGTCGCCAGGCTGCTCTGGCTTGGGCTCAAGGGGTGCCTGAGCCAGGTTTCATTCCCTCCTCGTGTCTTATCTCTTTGAATCCCTGGATGGTTTTGCTTCTGTTTTGTTTTTCCTGCCGTCCCCCCGCTCTGGGAATTACTGCATCCAGTGCCACTGAGCAGGCGTGTGGCAGGCCCACCATGCTAGCACAACCCTTGTCCGTGAGCCCAGGTTAACTTAGAAGGAGCTCATTAAACCCAGAAACATTTTCCCCGTCGATACAACCTGTAAAATTACATTTTCCCCAACAACACAATCAGTAAAACATTTCTCCCATCGATAAAACCAGTGAAATGATTACTCAAGCTAAAGCCACTTCTCCCCAGCTCAGGCCCTTGGGAAATAAGCAGTGTGACCTAAAAGAGACTTTCTTCCCACACGCCCTGCCTCTGGCAGAGTATGAAGACACATCAGATTGTGACACTGCATGGACATACACGTGGTATCTGTAGTTGTGGTGAGCAAATCTCTATGTCGCAGACGTTGCTGTTCCCTCAAGTTCCCTCTGTTCCTGCAGGGAAGTCGTGCCTGGGCAGGTGTACCGCTACCAGGTGCAGGTGGTCTCTGGGACAGCCTCAGGAGAAGCCTCCCCACCGCTCGTCCATGTGCATGGAACACCCTACTGTGGGGACGGCAAGGTGACCACGTAAGTTGAAAGACTCGAGCTCTCACCTGAGGTTCTTTAAGCTGTCAGGTCATCCTGCCCCAAAGGGAAGCAGCAGGCGGGTCCTCCACGCACGGGGACATGGCTGAAGATGCTGCACTGAACCCCTCCAGCAGACTGAGCTGTCGAGCTTGTGTTTTGTAAGATGCCATGTGCACAGGAGATGGAGATGGACTTTTTGAGAGGCATGCCCTGCATGAGAGGTCCAACCTGAACATCCTCTGGTCTTGACTTCAGTGCTTGGATTCTGGCCCATCTCAGCGAACATCTCAGCAGAGTCTGACCCAATGGATCTGCCTTTGGAAGTGGGCAGTACAACTTTTTGCACAGGGCCCTACGGGAGTAGGTTCTGCAACAAGCACAGTCCCACACAGTGCGGTGTCTTTAGAGAGCTGTCCAGTCTCTGGCCAGAAACCCCAAATAATGGGGGATGCACCAACCTCTACATTGAGAGAGCCCAATGCTTCACCTGCACTGCCTGGGAGATAATAATTTCAAATTTCCATATTTTAGCTTTTTCAGACTTCAACTTCCAGGATACTTGGGATCACTTTCATTTGAAACCAGTTTTCTCAGCAGCGTGAGGAAAGGGAAAGGGAGAGGAACCTTCTGTCTCTCCCTTTTCCTGCCTCCTGCTCCAGCTCCCACTGAAACCCCAGCCCCATTTCAGAATCTCCTGCCCTCTCCAACACTTGCTTTCTCCAGCAACAAGTCTTCCTGATGCTTAGTTCTCTACTTCTTCCATTCTCCCATAGTTCTTGCCTCAGGTCTTAGAGGGAAGTCACAGTACAATCACATCTGCTCCCAAATGCTGTGATTTTAACCTCATTTTATCCCCTGGCAAGGGGTTTTCTCTTCTCCGTCTAATTCCACGTGTGGTTCTTCCTCTCAAACTGCTTCTGCAGAAATAGAACCAAGATAAGGGCTCCTCACTCGTGGCTGGGCAGGAGCACAGGGGTGTTGAGTCAAAGGTGGTATTAATACATCTGGCTGTTGCCCTTTTAGGAGCCTAGAGGAGGAATGTGACGATGGGGACTTGCTGGATGGAGATGGTTGTTCCAGGAAGTGTAAAAAGGAAAAAGGCTTCAACTGTGTCGGTGAGTCCAAGCAGATTGAGACAGGTCCAAATGGATTGACTCCTTTCGAGGTAGGAGTCAGAACTGTACGTAATTCACGCTGCTCCTCGGAGCAGAGGGCAATGCACCTCATCACAACAGAACCTGAATTTGCAGCTGGAGTGATCCATGGATCTTGTCAGGCCCCTGTGGTGGGAGAACCCCGGGCTAAAGAGACAGCAAACCTCCTATAACAAGGTGTGAGTGCCTGGAGCCCGGTTTGTCAGCAGCTCACCCCTGTTCTCCCTGCAGGGGAGCCAAGCCTGTGCTATGTTCACGACGGGGACGGTGTGTGTGAGCCCTTCGAGAGGACCAGCAGCATCCTGGACTGTGGTCCACACACTCCTGAGGGATACGTGGATCTGTGGGCAGCGAAAGCCTATGCCTCCCTACAGGATGCAAAGTCCTGCCCTGCTTCCTTGGTCACTGGAGAGCCTGTTGTGAAGGTGAGTGAAGGCATGGACAAAAAAAAAAGACTTTTCTAGGAGAGTCTGTGCTGGGGAAGGCACAAAGTCAGCTCTGGAAGCATTCATTGATTACTACATTCCCAAGCAGGGAGTGAGTGGAAGACCTGGGCATTTCTTACACTCCTCTTGCATCAGTCCCCGAGTTCAGGAACTGCAGTTCATGGAGAGGTGCTTCGTCCTGGCAGGGAGTGCCTCCCCCAGCCATGCATTTCACTGAGCAGCGACCACCCCATCCCACCAGCCAAACGCCCAACTTGGAGCGTGTGACTTGTCCCACTGTTGGCTTAAAAAAAATCCTGTAAGTCTAATACCTTATAAGGTCAGGGCCTGAAAGGATGAAATCACGCACACATCAGCATCTGTACTGCTCCCAAGCCCTCTGATCTGAAGCCAAGGAAAAATCAATGGGAGAATTCCCATCTTTCATATGGGCTTTGGAGCAGAGCCTGGAGGGGATTTTGCCTGATCGGTGTTAACGTGGTGTGTATGTTCTTTCCTAGCAAGCTGAAGAAAGGCAAGAAATACGTAGAGAGATCGTATTTAGCCCTTTACACATGTGTTTCTACTGACTTGATATGAGGAATGATCTTGAGACCTGCAGCATGATTAAACTGCCCAGATATACATGTCTAATGAGGTGCCTGGAGCTCAGGTGTCTGCTCCTTGACAGTGACACCTGTATCTCCCAGGTTCTGTCTGCCAGGCCTGTGGGGATGTCTGGGGTGCCACAGGGCACTGGATGGAACAGAAGAGTGTTATTCAGGCAAACGAATCACACCTTGGTGTCTCGTGAGCCCAGCCAAAATCAGGATGCCGTGGTCTCACCTACCAGCTCGCAGCTTGGCTCCTTGTTTGTTACTCAGCCCCACAGACACCATGAGATGCTTGAACAACGCATTTACAGCACTCCAAAATGGCAAAGGCCTTGTGTGCACACGTGTGGGCAGTGAGATGTCGCTTAGGAAGCCACATCCCAGCTGTCTTCATGCTAGGAGCCACCTCCTTCTCAACATCTGTTGAATCTGCCTTGAGGTTTTGTAGGTGCTGTTTTTCTCTCCTTTCCTTGCAGCCTTCTGGGTTGACATAAATCTCTCCTTTCAGGTATGTAAATCCCACCTTCATGAGGTGCCAAAGGACCTTTTGCAGGCTGCTTGGTTTCCCTGTGCTCCCAGCCAAGAGAATGCTCAGGACCCAAACGAGGAGAAGATGCTCTTGGGCGATGAGGGAGTTTGGCTCAAGGTAAGTGAGGGCGTGTGGTCAGGCACAAAGGATTTTTTTGTCTTTACCCAGCACTGGTGACAAAACCCATCATTCTCTGTCCTGTAGGAGCTACAGCAACCTTTAAAACTACTCATATAGTACTTCGTATCCTACTGAACTCCCTGCAAATCCCAGAATACCTGTGTCTGGATCTTACACAGCTGCCCCATTCCCACTGTGAACAGCAAACCCATCCTGGGGCACATTGCCAGGAGAAGGACTGTGCATGAAACCAAAATACCACAGTAATGCCTCGAGGCCAAGAAACAGCTTGTTCCTGACTCTCCCCTGCAGTAAAGCTGTGCTTTATCACCCACAAAGGGCGGGCACAGGCTGTGTTTGAAGTCCTAGTTGCCTTAGTTCCCCATGGCTGGGAAGAGCAGCAGAGGGCAGCTGGATGTCCTCTGCCATCCTGAGGGGTCCTGAGCACCCCAAGCCCACAGCAATCAGCTGTGGCACACAGGTCCTTCTGATGACTCCAGACCAGAGGTGGCACTTCTGTGCCCCAAGATGCTGCTCCTGCAGCCCAGCAGGGGCCCGGGGGCTGCCCTTGGGAGGGTCAAACCCCTCCGTCCCAGCAGGTAGAGGAGAGGGACAGAGGAGAGCTGAGGGCTAGGCCACTGGGATTTTTACAGCGTTGGGTTTCTGACCACAGGCACAGTTTGGAGGTTTTGTGGCTGCTGCCTGGTGTTGTTGGAAAGCCGGGCTCTGGCATGCCGCTCCCTCTGCACTCTGAGGGGCAGCCTGCCCTGTTTTGTTTGAGGTTCTCTAGAGAAGGTCTCTTTCCCGAGACGCTCAGACAACTCGGTGAATCATCAAACCTGAGTCAGTATAAACATGGGTATTGCTCTGAGGTCCTCTGTCTCTCCAAAGCAACTTCTTTAACCTTCTTGCAATTTTCCCTCTCCTCCTCGTCTGTGTGCTCTTTCTGCACTTTCTGGCTGCAGTCTCTGGCCGTGACAAACGTGCCTCCTTTCTTCCTTTGCTGAGGAGGAAGCAGTGATCCTCCCCCTCTGCCTTACCTAGATGAAAGCTTGCTTTCCACTTCTCAGCAGGGGTTAAAACATGTTACAGTTTTATTGGAGCTTGTGGTCAGTTCCCTTCCTCTGTGGATGTTTATACTGAAGACTTTCATTACTGGTTCTCCGTGCTCTCTCTAGGAGTGCTATTATTTTCCGCCCATAAAATTATTTATGGACTAGTAATAAATATGCCCTTTTTTTTTTTTTTTAAAGAGTTGGCCTGATTGGTAACATATTGGGTTAGGAAAGACAGCTTTTTGTTGACAATTTGCCTAGCACAGCTGCCTGCCCGGACAGGAATGGTGCTGTTGATGCACATGTGTACCCATGTGCACGGGGTGTTTGGTGTCCACCAACTCCCAGGGCCATTTTGCAGCTGTTGCACCTGTGTCACCGGGGTTAGAGCTGCACCACAGAACTCATCTGATGGCAGGAATCACTTCCTGGAGAGGTGGCACCAGTGAACAAGGGAAAGGCTGGGTCAAAGGATCATGGAATGGTTAGGGTTGGAAAGGAGCTCAAATGCCCTCTAGTTCGAACTCCACTGCCGTGAGCAGAGACACCTTCTACTAGACCAGGTTGCTCAGAGCCCCATCAGACCTTGAACGTTTCCAGGGATCCACAACTGCTCTGGAAAAGCAGTGCCAGTGTTTTACCACGCTCACTGTCATGCTGTAGTTAGGTTGGGGGCAAGAGGTGTGTGTGTCTGTGCCACCGAACGGAGCATCTGCCATGCCCCTCGGGTCTGCCTGCACATGGGAATCGTTAAAATTTGCAGATCTCCAGCCTCGCTTTGTTCTCAGTTTTTTAATACATCTGACGAGGAAAGACATCAAAATTGCTTGTAAGCAAGTCAGGATGTGTAATGCAGGAAATTAAATAAGAAAGGGGGAGACGGAGGGAGAAAAATTAAGAAGATAGCCTGCTGTGGCCAAGCACATAGTATGTATTGAAAAGGATTGGGATGTTAATCGAGCCAGCTGCTGTTGGCCTAACTTGGGGCCAGCGTCTTTCACTCTCATGCAGATGCACTGCAGGAAGGGAAGGACTGAACTCTCCACCTCAAGATGTGTAGTCCAGGGAAAGCCTCACCCGACTGCTCCAACTACCTCTCCTCCCCTGAGCAGCCATGCTGGGAGGTTGGGTTAAAATTGGCAGATTTTAAGGGTCCTTGGCACTTCACAGCTGGAGCTCTCTCTTGGGGGGCTCCGTTGTGAGCACTGCTGGCTCTTCTCTTTCTTTTCCTCCCTTCTTGCTTTCCTGTTTCTTTTCCTTCTTCCCTCACTTATCTCCCCAAGGGAGACAGTGGGGATACACCAAATAAAAATGTTTGAGCCCTCTGGTCCACTCCTTGCAGCCAGGCCAGCCCTGCAGGTGAGTGAGCCCCGGCTAAGGGAGCAAGGAGACAGCAGTGGGGCCTCGCTCGCGGGGCTTTTGCTGCTGAGCACCTCCCTGCAGGGTGGGACCCCTGGGCTGGAGCCCAAGGTTTTCTCCTGTTCCTGTGTGGGAACAATGCCTGACGTGGCACAATCCACCCTGAGGCTAGGCTGCCATCGCAGATTGCGTGGTTGTCCCCTCCGTTCCCACAGTCTGCTCCTTGGGCTGTGCCTGGCCAGCCAGGACTTGTCTTCTTTCCAAATACACCTTTGCCTCGAATTTCTGAGCTTCCTGCACGCCAGCATTCAACAAAAACACGGTATCGGGCGGATCTTGATCAAAACATATCTCAGCAGTGGGGGGAAGGGGGGGTACCAGGGTGGGGGAGAAAAACATTTCTGTCTTCTTACTTCCAAAG
Organism: Eulacestoma nigropectus; assembly: GCA_013397775.1. Classification (NCBI taxonomy): domain Eukaryota; kingdom Metazoa; phylum Chordata; class Aves; order Passeriformes; genus Eulacestoma; species Eulacestoma nigropectus. The sequence continues at coordinate 41,972 of VZTE01005470.1, read as the reverse complement.
AACATCTGCTCTGCCATGACTGATGCCATGAGTTTCCCAGCTACTTCCAGCTGCCTTCAGGGTTGTGGACAAGTGGCAAGTTGCTGGCTCTCCTAGCAGGCAGGGCTTCTTCCCACAAGCCTTTCCACATGTTGGCTGGTGGACAGTTCGCTGTCGCAGTGGGTACTGGGGACGTTCTTCGGGCTTGGTTTGGTTTTTGTCTTTTTTGAGGGCTTTTTTTAATTGGAAATACTTTGGTGGCAAGGCTGGTAGCTGTTGTCTCTGGGTGCCCCACTTGCCTAGCCAGCTCTGTGCGGGGTGGGAGTCAGAGCCCGGTGAAGGCAGAGCAGGAAAGAGGTTATCCAGCTCTTGCTCAATTTAAAGAGTAGCAAACGTGGATGCTGTGAAGATGCCGTAAATTTATATCAAGGTGGGACTGAACACAGGAGGAGAAGGCTAGTCAAAGGGAGAAGGGAAATTAGGAGGGAAAGGACTGTTTTGGCTCCCTCCCTTCCCCCTCCCCTCCCCCCCA
>VZTE01005470.1:0-41360 GCA_013397775.1 Eulacestoma nigropectus | reverse complement strand
CCTCCCCTCCCCCCCACCTTTGCACCCATTTGCAGCCCTGCAAGGTCTCTGACCCCTGATGCCTGCTCCCGCTGTCCTACTGCTCTCCCTCTTTCTCTCTCTTGCCTGTATGGGATCTGAGCAGCTGTATTTGGTGTGCCTGCCCTCAGAGTGTCTCCTGCCCTCTCTCCTAGGTTTGCTTTGAGAGACCTGCAGTGCCCACCTCTGTCCTGGTCTTCCTGGCCTCCTCTGGCTCTGTCCCAAGCCAGCAGCACAAGCCGGTGGTTGCCGTCCAGCTGACTGACCCCGACGGGCGGAACCGCTCTTTGGGTGAGCAACCTGTGGGCCGTGACACCAGCAGGGACGCCCGGAGCCTCCCCCAGGGCTGTGATCTCTCGCTGCTGTCCCCTGCCCCCCTCGCGGGACCTTCTGCCTTCCAAGCTGCTCTGTTGGCGTGTGTGGCAGATGCAAACCGAAAGCAAGTCCCTGGAGCTGGACTAGTCACTTCTGTCTTTGCCCTGTGTCGCAGGGATGTACGAGCTGTCGTGTCAGCACAACCCCCTCGTCATCGACGTGACCCGTGGCCAGGAGGACCCATCCCCACAGGTTGCTTCGGTGCTTCTCAACTTCTCCTCTCCGCTTGTGGGCATCGCAGCCGTGGCCTTGCGGGCCTTGGCTCAGCCCGGCTCCTCTGCCCCCCTCACCACCTGCCTCCTGCAGCACGAGGAGGGATGTGGCCACCAGTGCTACAGGTACGGTCTCCTCAGGGCACGTCCCAGTGCCCACCCAGGGTTGCTGCTCTCCTCTGGGAATTTGTGTTTGGATTCTGGAGTTTTCACCTTCTCATCGAGTGCTTTGTGACTGTCCTCAGACGGCTTTTGAGGTATTGTTGGGAGATCTGCTGTAATGAGGCTCGATTTGCTTATCTTGCTGGAGGGGATGGGAAGGCAGAAAAGCAGATTTTGTGCATGGCCTCTGCACCTGTACAAAACTGCGCTAAAGGACAGCTTCCTGGTGGGAAAACCAGGAGAAGTTTGAAAATGGCTGAGAAGTTATCACTTGGGGGCTTTTGCTAAAGCTGAAGCATTGGCTTCTTCAGCACTTACTTTACAAGCTCCATCCCCGTCCATTCCAGTCTTGCCCATGCTGTGGAAGGTGGGGGATGAAGCTCTCCTCATCCTCTGTTCTCACTCCCGGTCTCCCCAGGCCCCTCCCTGCTCCTGTCATGTTCCTTGTGCTGATGGCCCTGGATGGGTGAACATCCCTGATAACAAATGTGTGTGTGCGTGTGTTTTTCTTAAAGCCTGTGGGATTGCGGTACAGTTGATTTATGTAGAGTTCTGGAAGCCATGAATATCCTGAAGTTGCTTTTTACTTTATTTTTTTTTTTTTTTAAGTGCATGTGTGATTTATACGGAAACATAAATCTTAGTGAGTCAGAATATAAATATTATTCTCAGCCTTACATTAAAAGATCAGTGTTCACCTGAAATGCAGCGTGTTTCCTCCTGGTAGCTGTTACAGCAATGTACCCACATGCTTCTAAGACCCTGGCCAACTGATGTGGTTTTTCAATTACATTTTCTCATCCCTTAAAATAATTTTGCATTCTTGTTGCTTGAGAGCTTCCCCCTTCCCGAGAAGTGACTGCAAGGAGGAAAAGACTCACTGGTCACAGCTGAGCATTGACTGGGGACGAGGAGATGCCCATATAGGGGCAAATAGAGAGGAAAATAGATGTTTTCTTCGTAAAAGTCTCGTTATAGCTCAAGCACAAGCCAGTTCCCATATTGCCAAGGCACACCAAGCTGTGTCCCTTTTCCAGGGGCACAGCAGGATCCTCGTGTCTCCTCTTCCTCTCGTTGCTATCCCGTGGGCTCCCCGTGGCCTTGACTTCGCATCAATATGCCGAATTGCCGGATATGTTTGTGCCCTTAGCAAATACTCAAAGCAAATCAGATTCTCAGAGTTTTCAGAGTAGAAAATTCTATTTAGAGTATTGATTTTCAGAATTAAAGTCTTGAATAGTCGGGGGAGAGGGGGGCTTAGGCTCACAGCCTCGAGTAGCCACACTAATAATAAAGGATCTTCCTCTGTTAAGTCAGGAAGCATTCAAGTATCCCCCCTTTATTATATTTTTTAAATCTCCTCTACCTCCAAAAGTAACGCGTTGCAGTATCTTTAAAGGCTAACAATTCCTTTCATATAAGGTAGGCAGACTCTGGCGGGGGGCAGAGGGGGGAAATCCCTATAAAAATCCAGGAATAGAAAATCTTCAGAGGCTGAGAGGCATTTGACTGTAAAAGATCACAGAACATCCATGTTCCTCCTGCACGGAGTTGAAGTGACCGTTCGCACGCACCCAGCCTCGTGTACGCAGTTACGTGCACGTGAGGGCTTTCCTAAAATAACCTGCGAAAGGACAGTAACGAAAGCAACAGAGAAATGAGGTTTCCTGCCTTCAGCCTAGAAATGCTCGTTGCCAAAATAATAAATCTGTGGCAGGCTGGTATTTCTGTAGCATCTTTCATCTTGAAGGATCTCGCAGTGCTTTGCAGGCTGGGGAAAGCGTAGAGATTGTGTTTATGCTGATGAAATGCAGCTTTCTCCAGGTCAGGATGCAGCAGGTGTTTGACTCTAGAGAAGTACGTGCTTGTCTTGAAGAAAGTGTCGCCTTCTGCTTTGGGACCCACTCGAGGTGCTGAAGGTTGGCAGAGCGCTTGCAGACCAAAGCAGCGCGGCGTCCTCACTGCCATCACCAGGAACCCCCTCTCTGCTGTCTCTGCCAGCAGATCAGGGGTTGTCTGTGCATTCTGCTCCCAATCACAACCTTGTGAGGTCAAGCAGAAATCAGACTTTTAACACGTTTCCACCCAGGGGACCCAAAGTCTCCCGGCTTTCATCCTTTTCTTTGCATTGTTAAACTGAGCCGGAGTCCCTCCTGTTTAACTTGGTACAGGTTATACACTGAACCAGGGGAACCTTTTTCATTTCCTCTGTTACGTTTATTTTTAGCTTGCTTTTATTTTTAGTGTGTTTTATTTTATGTTCACATATGCTGGGAAATGCCTGGGTGAATTCACAGGAAGGTGCTACAAAAGGCGATCTGCTTTGTGTTTGTATTTCCTGTGTGAATGCCCTCCTCTGCTTCCCCAAAAGTGGGTGTAAGGCGTCAAGGGGAGACTGGTTTGGATTCCTTTAGTATGGAAAATGGATGTGAGGGAGAGAAAATCAGATGGAGGAGGGAGTTGTTTACATATTTTCGACTGATAAACTTTATTCAGCAACGAGGGCTGTTTCCCAAACAGGTTTTATTTGGTTTGTTTTCTTTCTTCCAGGCACCAAATTTATGCAGGGTCAATTTATGAGCTGCATGTGTGGTGGTATGAAGATTTATGGGCACCCTGGGTAGACATGCTGGTGTCTTATTTCAGAGAAATGTAGAATAGTGTGAGTTGGAAGGGACCTTAAAATCCTGATTCTTTGCCTCTGGCCTAGGGTGCCCCATGGATGGAGTCCCCATCTCTGGAGAGATTTTAAACACATGTGAGTGTGGCACTTGGGGACATGGTTTAGTGGTGGCCTTGGCACTGCTGGGTTAATGTTTGGACTCAATTTTAGAGGGCTACTGCAGCCTAAGTGATTCTATGTTTCCAGGGTCCTGATGACCACATTTCCTGGGGAATGGGCTCACGTCTGCCTTTGAGACCTCTGGAGGTGCTTCTCCTCCAGCATCAAAGCCTGTTGACCTCTGGCGCTTCTCTTGTGGGTCCCTGACTGGCTGATAGGTGACGGTGGCCAAGACTGTGCTGTAGAATGTGTTATTTAACTGGTGGCTTCTCTGTCCAGCTGGAAGGTGTCACAGGCCACCCTTGGAGGTCCAGGCACCATTTCATGGACTGCCCCATCCCATTTGCTCTCTGCAGCCTAACAAGCTTCTTGAGATCAATGCTCTGTGTATGGGCTTTTTTGGGGGATGCTCAAGACGTCTTCTGCCTTTCCCTTAGACTAGCCAGTCTCGCCTAGGGAAAAATATCTCCCAGCACAAGTTTTTCACCGATTTGATCTTGAGTCAAACACAGTAACTGAACAGCTTTGAAACAGGGTGCTTGGTGTCACCTCCTGGAAAGGGCCCCCCGGTCTGATGCACTCGTTCCAAGCAGAGCTGACCCCTGATGCATTGAGGGATTGTGAGTTACAACACAGAGCAGTTGTGGGAGGTGCAAGGCACTTTTCCTTTCTGACCCTGGCACAGGTGTCACCTCCCAGTGGTACCCTGGAACTTGACCTTGATTCCTTGTTCTCTTGCCAACGCGGACGTTACGTGAATCACGCGGAGCCTTCTGTCCTTCCCGTGTCCAGTGAAGAAGGGAGCAAGCACCGCGAGACCCCAGGTTTGCCAGCAGAGCCCTCGGTGTTCCGCTACAGCCGGTCTCCCCCATTCTGCCCTGCCTTTCCTGATGTCATACGCGGGCACAGAGATTCTTCACAGGAACCGGATTAAATGCATCCTTCAGAAGGTTCTCTTATCTCCTGTCACAAGCTGCAGGAGGTGGTGAGTCCACCATCTCCCCTGCTGAGCTATTCTCATATCCAGTAACCCTCTCTGCTGAGAAGGTGCCTCTGATTTCAAGATGAAAGTTGTTGCTTTCGCTCCATCCTTGTCAGAAAGGTCTTGAATGCCTCCTGCCAGCAGACAACTTTTCTGTGTCTATGTGTCTGTACAGAGCCGTCAGATCCTCTCGCTGTCTCCTCTGTCATGATAAATATTTTTTCCTCCTTAAATCTTACAGTGTGAGTCTTGCAGCCCAGCTATGGCTTCTGCTTGCAGCTCCCTTTTGAAGTCCCTCTGCTATTTTTATGTCTTTCGTGGTGATGGATGTGGCTCAGAAATGAATTCCTCTGGACAAGATGAGAAGATGAGGTAGAGTGTGTTTCTGTGGAGATCTGATATGGATAAAGATGTTCTTTGGGTGCGGTCTCTCCCGGCTTAGGTTGGGAAGATGGCTAGACCAAACCTGACATCCCATTCAACCTCATTTTCTGTGCCTCCATACAATTATTTTGGTGTAGCAAACAACAAAAAGAACATGGAAAGGAGCCGTCTGGAAATGCATTAAAATTTGTCTACTCTTGCTTCTTTTTTCCCCTTTGCCACTATGGCTGTGGAGGGGCCAACAGGTCATTTAGTGTCTTACTGATGCCTTTTCTCTGTCTCAGAGGCAGATGACAGCAGATGACTCACAGGGATGTTATTTTTTGCGAAGTTTCCTTTGGAGTCACGTACAGAAGCAAACACCTTTTCTTGAGATGGCAACCTCAGTGCAGATCGCAATCAAGAGGCATCACCACCGTTGGGTCTGTACACGCAGCCTGCTCCCACAAGGATGGTTGCCATCAGATTTACTGGAAAAGTGGGACCTTTCACCTCCACGGGAAACACGCCCGAAGGGAGACATTCCCGAGTATTTCCAAAACACCTTTTCTCATTTCCTAGCTATTCTCTTTTGCTACACCGCACTGGGGTAAACACCTTTTATCTCGCTGATGCTGAGTGTTACAATCCAGACTCCACCAGAGTACGTGCAGTGACGACTTTTTACTTCGGGAGATTTGGCTGGAGCCTTTACTTTTCTGTCAACATCTCCTATAACCCCCTCTCCCAAAAATTCGCGCCGCGAGAAGAACTTAGAAGTTTCCGCTGCTAAGAGTTGGAGCTTGATGATAAGGGGTGTTTCAGCAGCAATCTTGGGGTTGAAAGCTTGAGTAGGCACTACAGCATTGTATAGATGATTTATTACATTTTAGGCAGCTGCACTGCATTTGACTTGGCTTAATTTGATGTGGGTAAATCCATCAGTGTTTTCTGTGGTGCGTTAAGTAGTTGCTGTAAAACATGAAATTTCGGCTTTTCAGAACTTGGGATTTGTCACAACAAAGTAGTGCTACCACGCTAGCTTTGCCACCACTGGCTTAACACGCTCTATTGCTGGTAGTGGCCACCTGCTTTTATTATAGAAGGATGAAGGATCCCAAAGAAAAAGCTTTGCTCTAGTTTATAGAGTTGTTCCCATTTCAGAACAAAGCTCTTACCGTTCTGGAGCAGTTAGGGCTATCACTAGGCAGAATTTCACAGATTTCCAGACCTGAAACTTTCTTTGATGTATAAGTTATGGGACTTGGTGAGCTCAGAGCATCGTGCAGGCTTGTGCTGACATGAAATAAGTTAGGAGAAAAACCTTGGTATTTTGTAAAAATGTTGTTGACAAATCATTAGTTTGAGCTTCAAAAGATGCTGGGATAGAAGTGGAAATTTTTTTTGGTGTTTCGGGCAGAAAAAAAGTAAAAAAATATTGGCTTGTCCCACATCTTATATGGCCTGAATCAGAAATGGGCAGAAGTCAGGAGTTTGCAGCTGTGATACAGGAATTTCATTTATCATCAAAAGCAGAAAGAGCTCCTTCATGCTGAGATCAGAACTGGGCTAACTGCACCATTTCCTTGTCCAGCCTTTGTTAGGGTGTTCCAGGGTCTGGGAGCTGTGATTTATTCCATCACTTTACCCGAGCCCTGGCACAGCATGTGGATCATGATGGGGCCAGGTCACAGGGCTTTTTTTCTCTTTTGACCTGCACTTGTTCACCGTCAGGCTCAGAAGTCCTGGCCCCAAGTACAGCAGTGATAGCAGTGATGATGCTGATAAAGGAAGCAATCAAGGCAATGTTTGTAGATAGGGCTGATATAGATTTTTTTAAGATTATTGATATATTTGAGAAAATCAGACAGGTTTCAGTGACGTGAGCTCCTCTTCAGGTCTGGAATAGCAGCACCAGGCTTCAAAGCTAGGTGTGGAATGAGCACAGCTTCTCAGAATTTGAGCTGATCGGTCTCGGATCATTTCCAAAATAAAATCTAGTGGGTATTTGTAGGATTAGGGGTGTTGTTAATCACAGAGAAAACAGTGCTAAGTTAGTCATCTTTGAGGACAAAGAGAAATGTAATTATTCTAACCCAAACCTTTCTTTTATTTCTAAAATATATCTACATGCACATACGGAACATGTGCATGAGTATATATATATGTGATGTATATAAAAAGAAGTATTTTGCTGTTATGACCTGCAATTATCAATCTCTTATGCAAAACTATCCTAGATAACATTCTGTGTTTATAATACATAAGAAACTTGCTGATATCTTGATCTACTTTCTACCATGCTGCTGGTTATATTTCTGAACTGGTGGAAAACCAAAACGCCCCCCGTAGCGCTCAAAAGGATTAGCGCTTCATTTAATTGTTATTTAATAACAGCATTGTCCCGACTGCCAAGGCTGCCCCAGACACAACGTGCTGGCTCTCCAGCAGCACCAGCAGAGCTGCTCCAGCCAAGCACTTGGCCTGGATGCATCTGGAGGGTGCCACGGCACACCCTCAAGCCAGTGCCGCGATGGGCGCGTGCTCCGTAACTCAACGTCCTGAGCATCGGCTGTGAGGGTGCTGAGGCCCTGGCACAGGCTGCCCAGAGAAGCTCTGGCTGCCCCATCCCTTGAAGTGTTCCAGGCCAGTTTGGAGGGGGCTTGGAGCAACCTGGTCTAGTGGAAAGGTGCATCTCCTTGTGTACCCATGACTGGTGAGGGAAGGGGGCCGGAATGGAGAAGCAAGGCTGGAAAGAGGACGTGTGTGTCCAGAGACAAACACACAAGGAAGTTTAGGACAGTGGCTCCATCACTGGGCGGTGGAACTGGGGACGGGAGCGAGTATGAGCCAGGGGCACAGGCAGGGAGCAGAGCAACTGCCCAGAGAAGGTGACTGCGGGAGGGGAGGGGAGAGGGCTACAATTGGTACCAGATGCCCTCAGAAGCTAATGACCTGACAAACGCTGCACTCATAAAACAAATTCTTTAAAAAGGAAGCAAATGGAAATATAAGCTAGTGAAAGAATTTGCAGCAGCTGCCCTGAAACCATTTCTCACTTCATAAACAGGTCTGCATTGAAAAAACAGCCCCTTTCTTCTTGTTCTCCTTTGTGGTCCCCTCCTGTGCCCACCGGCTCTTTCAGGGCTGTGGCCTGCAGGTTTCCACCATGTCTTTGGCTCAGTGGACTTGTCCAGAGTCAACAGCACATTGCGTTCCCTTAACGTCTGCGTCGGCACCGATTTGGTTTTTTTGGGGTTTGTTGGGTTTTTTTTGTGTGTGTGTGTGTCTTTTGTGGTATTTCTAGCTCTGTGCATCCTTGGCTGGAAACGTTGAGTAAAGGCAAGAGGCAGAGGCCTCTGCCTCGGTGGGAGAAAGGCAGTGCCTGAAAACAGCCGGCAGCCCTGTGCCAAGCCGGGAGCAGAGGAGAGCGAGGCGTTCAGGTACAGCTCCCTCCCTTCTCTCCCCAGTTACTGCCTGAACCCGCAGCACCTCTGAGGCGGGCTGAGGTCAGGTGTTGCACCTCTATCCCTTGGTAACAGATAAAGCCAGACTGATGGATAACCAGGGCATGGGAGCTGTTTTATTGCCCTGTGTCTTGTCCCAGTTCCATCCCAGGTAATTAATCAACTGGCTGCAGTTCCCTGATGGAGACCGTAACCCTTTGGCCAACGCTGGTTCTCATTATGGGATCGTGATGCTCAAATAGTCAGTACCTGATGACTGCTCCTCGGTGGGAAGCTGCTGCAGTGAGGAGAAGGAGGTGTGGGTGATGCATTGCAAACCAAGGAATGGGTGATGCAGTGCAAACTTTCCTGGGACCTCCTGTAACTTGCAGTGGTGCCGAGGGGAAGGTTATTCCTCCCTTCAGCTGTATCTCACCTTGGTGGCCACAGCTGAGGCTGGAGAGATGGACGGGCACATGTTGAGATGGTCTTGGTCCCAAAGAGCCTGGCATCAGCATGCACAGGCTTGGGGTGCTGTGTTGGCCTGTGGGAAGAGCAGGGGTACTGAAGACTATCAGAGCAGAGGGGGAAGGTGACAGGAGTGGGGTTGAGGAGCCAGTTGTATACCCAGCTTCTCCCTTCCACCACAGGCTGTGGTGTAGCTGTATGGATATGAAAGGGGCTGCACAGGATCTGAAGAACATCTCATGGATGATTCCCTAATATTTGCAGAGGTTTCCTCTTAGCTAAACCTTTCCTTGCAGTTGGATTCTCCAGTGTCCTATAGAGAGTTTGACATATCTGATTCAAAAGTTATCCAAAGATATACCTCCTGCCTCCCCTCTCCTTGTCACCTCCCTCCTTTTGTTCTCTTGGTCTACCTGCAATGAGCCCCTTTGTTGCCGGGCTCTGTGCACACTCTGTGCCCGTGTGCAGGCAGCACAAATTTTGGAACACTTCTGAGCTGTGCCTCCTTTCATCAGCTTGGAAGAACACGGTGGTGGTTGGTGGGAAGGTGTGGGCTGGGGCTGGGATGATGAAGTCCAGCTAAGACAGAGCTGCGATGAAGTACTCTCCTGGCATCGCTGTGAGGAGCCTTCAAGCCTGGAAGAAGCTGGAGCTGTGAGGGATAGGTGTGCATCTCTGGGCATCTGTGACCCGCTGAGCATTCATCCCACACAAGTGCCACCTGGAGAGAGCCCTTCCTTGCTGAAGTAGTGCTGGGCCCCACTGGTTGATCCCTTCTCTGTTCTCCTCCACAGCTGTGCCCACGGTGCCTGCGCGGGATCGGGAAGCTGCACGCGGCCGCTGCTCGCTCACGCTGCCACCCTCAACTGCAGCTCCGATGGCCCGGGGCACATGGCGTGCGCCGTTGCCTGCGAAAAGGGCTTCGTCCTCCACTCCAGCGCTGGGAAGAGGCTGGGCTCCACACAGGTGAGTGGGCCTCAGGATGGCCCATGGGACCAAGACCTAGATGAAAAAGGTTTTACCACCCTGAGGTGGTTGGAGAGAGCGCAGACCACTTCGTTCCTCCAGCCCCAACCTTCTTGCTGCTTTCTCAACAAATCCCAGCTCAGTGAAGCTCCAGTGCTGGACCCCTGTGCTCGTGGCTGGTGTTACTGCTCTGGAGATCCTTCTCTCTCTCTTGCTGCAGTCCTAGTTCTCCCAGTCCAATGTTGCCTGCAGAGCACAGCTCTGCCAGGCTGAAAGCTGCTGCAGAGAATGTCCCAGGTCAGGGTGATGCACTCCAGCAGAGGGAGAGGTAGATATTTCTGCTTTCCAGATGGGCATTGCCTGGGGGGTTAAACATCCCTGGGATGTTTTCTCTCTTAAAGCTGAAGTTAGTGGCTCAGGAAAAAATGAAGTCATTGCAGAGCAACTATATTTAGAGGCAGCTGAGAGCATGGAGAGCTTTTCTTCCTTTGTGTTGTGTTGCAATAATGGCACAGAGGTCACCGTAAAAGAGTTTGTCCCACTTTCCAGAGGGTTGGGGGTTACCTCATAAAAGCCACGAGCCAGCACAGCTCTTAGCTGTTGACTGGGGAGACCTGGGATGATGTGTTCTTGGGAACTGAGCTGCCTTGGTGCAGGCAGTCACCTTGGCAGGGGTGTAGGCACAGAGTGTCCTGTCCTAAGGCTGTTTCTGGAGCGGGGAACAGGAGTCTCTGGGGCTGAGCTGGCCTGCACGTCAGGCTGAGCAAGAGCGTGAACTCACTTGGGGCAGACAGATGGGACTGAGTTGGGCCATGTCAGCAGGGTGACTTTTCCTCTCCTTGGACATCTGCTGGTGACACCTGGCAGGCAGGTTTCCATGCTGCAGTGTTGGCCAAAGGAGAGGTGGGCACTGGGAAGTGCACTAGGGCAGCTGGAGATGCACTGCTCATCACTGGGAGGTCATTAATTACATGGCCACAGGGTCTCTGGTCCAAAGCATGCCCAGGGAAAACAAAATGTTCCCATTCTCCGAAATGAAACCACACAAGATAAATCTGCCTCGGGTGACAGTTTTCCTGTGTTTGGCAGTGAGATGGGAAACTTCTGAGCAGAGCTTTACCAAGTGGCTGTCACAGCAGAGGGCAGCTTGCAAGTGCCTTGCCCTGAGCCCTCCAGTGGCGTTTCAGTGATGCCTGGCTTGTGACCCTATTTAGGAAGATGCACACAGCTCTTCTCCTGAGCATCCCCTCCACCTAGTTCGGCTACCCTATGATCCTGCTGCACACTTGGGAGTGCCAGACTCAAATTTAGTGATGTCCTTCAGAGCCACCACATCCAGGTTCGATCAAAACGTGCTGGTTGGGAGGATAGGTCATGTGTTTGGCTGTACCAGCAGTGACTGTACTCAGTCAGTGAGGGGACATCAGGAATATTGGTCTGCAGCCCCTGGCTGAGGGCTGCTGGGCTGGGGTTAGCAGTTTGGGAATGGAAATCATAGAACAATTGGGGTTGGAAGGGACCTTTAAAAGGTCAGTGAGTCCAACCCCCCCCCGTTGTGGCTGGGAACACCTTCCACTAAACCAGGTTGCTCATAGCAAACCATCATCCACCACTCACTTTTGATGAAGTCTGTAGCACATGTTGACCATATTTAGTGGTGGGACCATGGTGGTTTTTGATGTCAGGCAGTTCCCTCAGCTGAGTAAAAGGGGCTGTATAATTACGATTTGTAAATGAGGTTATACGATTTCAGTGGGGTCTGTGGGCTGAGGCATGAGGGAATTGGTGCATTTAGGGAAAAACAATCGACAGAAGAGCTTTCTGACAACAGTTGAAGTAAGATTTGATCTTTTAGGGGAGGAAATTGCAGCACACAGAGCTGGGAATAGCTCAGCTCAAGAGGTTTCTGTGTATCTTGAAGGGATTTTCCTTTTTTTCCTCAGTGTGGACTGGCACCGCCAGACAATATAACATGCACAGTGGCTGGATTGTTACCCCAGGGCACATTTGCTGCTCTCACACCCCACACGTCTCCCTGTGAGCAGGTCAGGGCTTCGTGATTCGTTGTCCAGAGCGGGGAGAAAGGGCACACTGGGGGAGGAAAGGTGTTGGAGAGCTCTCCTCATCCTGAACCTCGGGTCAGACCTTTCTGCTGTGGTGGCACACCTGTAGATCAAAGCTCTCTTCAGGAGTCTGATGGAGCTTTGCTTTTTCTGCAGCAGGAGGTGGTGCTGACGTGCAGTTCGGGACAGTGGGACAGATCTGTGACTTGTGACCCCGTGGACTGCCGTGTCCCTGACCAGTCCCACGTGTACTATGCCGAGTTCTCCTGCCCCACGGGGACCACCTACCTGCAGAGATGTTCCTTCTCCTGCATCCCCCCAGCCAAGCTTCAAGGTATGGTCTGGAGTGTCAAGACATTCAACCACCCTTTTTGATGCCACCTTCCCATGCCTGTCCCAAGCAGTTCAAACAGAGCATTGCTACTTGGAATTTCTCACTCGGCTTTTGCCAGCTGGATGGGCTCTGGAGATACTTCCCAAAATGATGGGTATCCCTCCCCCTGGAGCGGAGACATCCCAGTGTGGGGATAATTCCCTCTGACTCCCATCCCCTGGCAGGCAGGCAGCCCTTATCCATCCACCTCCGGGTGTAGCGATGTCCTCTCCTGGTAACTGCTCCAGCCTCCAGCACTACGGTGATGGAGACAAGAAACACGCAGGCAGACAGAGAGGACTTCAGAGAGCCACAAGTGGCTCTGTGCCTGGTGGCTGTGGGAAAGCCTGTGGTTCAGGGGGCCTGGGGCTGTATAAAGCCATAGAGACCGATGCCCACAGCTGCAGAGAGGTCTGGGAGATGTTCACCACCCAGACACGCCACGGCCTGGCTTTCGTTCTGCCGACTCCATCGGTAGCCACAGGAATTTTTTAAGCCAAGTCAGAGAAAGAGAGCTACTGTTCTGTCTATACAAGGGCTGAGCTGGATGGGATTTCAGGGATAATTATCTTGACAGCTTCAAGCATTGGGACTTTGTGAATTTCCACCAGTGCCTTTGCTCTGAAAAATCACATACAACAAATCATTTTAATGGGTGCCCTATTTTATGGAGACATTTATAGCTGAAATGTATGAGAATTGTTTACTTCTTTTTTTTTTTTTTTTAAGTTAAATCTAAGGAGCAAAAACTGCAGAGAATTAAGGTCTCATTTAATGACAGAGAGGATGGTGGCAGATCCCCAGAGTGAGCTGATCAAAGGGTAGCATGCAAATGTCATCTCGACAACACAAATTCTGCACGAACTGATGCCCGTTGCCTTGGGTTGGTCAACTGAGGGCAGAGCTTTAATCTGATCTTTCACTCACAGCTGCCTCTTGGTCCCGCTGCAGCCACTGGGAGGTTTGCCTTGGGCTCCCTCAGTGGGAAGGCGTCCCCTCGACGGGCCCCTGGGTGACTTCCAGCATGATGGCTGGAGGTGCTTGGCCAAGGCTGCCAAGCCATGTGGGGAAACTCTTAGAGTCCAGCTGACACAACTGAGCCATTAAGGCAGGGACACGCTCTGTGCTTGTTCCCCCCAAAGTCTTGCATCCTTACAAGCAAGCTGTCAATGCTAATAAAGGCTAAGAATAGGCAAGGAAAGGATGACGTGGCTGTGTGGGACTCGGAGGTGGGAGATGACCCCTGGCAGCCTTGACCCATCAGGAACACAAGCGCTGAATAGAGATGTGAGCTTGTCTCTGGTCCAGAAGTGTTTCTGTAAAAAGAAAGCGATGTTTGAAGGAATTGTAGAGCAGCCTGGCTGCACCGCAAACGCGCTGATCCAAACCTCTCAGTGGGAAGAGTCCCATCCACTCCAGTCCAGCTTTTTTTCTTGCTCAGCAGTTCCCAGTGAACTATCCATCATCCACACCATGTGGGTGATGTAGTCCTGGGCACTTCCCGCAGGCATCCAGAGCTGTGCAGTTTTTGGCCACCCATTTAGCTGGGTCTATCAGGGACAACAAAGAGCTGGGCTGTAATACTCAACCCAAACCTCTAATGAATGGGTGGTTTGAATTCCCAGTCACACCCGTGAAGCCTCCCACATCTGTCCTTGTGGCATTTTCCATCCTCTTGACTCTCAGGTTGCCCAGAGAGGTGGTGGATACCCCATCCCTGGCAACATTGAAAGCCAGGTTGGGCAGGGCTCTGAGCTGCCTGATCTGGTGGAAGATGTCCCTGCCTGTGGCGGAGGGAGGGTGGACTAGATGGCCTTTAAAGGTCCTTTCCAGCCCAAACCCTTCCATGATTCTATGATATTGCACTGCATCTGTAGTAGGGTATGACAGCTTGATCCGCTGCAAAAAGCACTTGGGGACAATGAAGGTGGGCTGAACTGAACGTGACAGAGAGGTGTCTCACACGAAGGCCCCTGGCTATCCTGAGGTACCACCAAAGAGGGCAAGTTTAAGGGGAAGATTTGGGGAGATTTGCAGAACCAAGATCCTTTCCCCAGCTTCTAGAAGTTGACCCTTCCATGCTTCTGTCTGCATTCAAGTATTTTCTGCTACAGCCTGACCAAGCAGGTGATGGGGTCCGTGGTCCTCGTGTTTGTTGCCCCCTTTGGTATCAGTATGCACTCTAACAAGAGGACTTCTGCTGGTTGCTCTGAGCTGCCCTCGGCAGGACTCCATCCCTGGCTCGGCTGTAACCCCACACGCTGCTTCTCTTTTGGGGTCAGGAACAAACCAGTGGCTCACCTGCCTGGAGGATGGTCTCTGGTCACTGCCCGAAGCCTACTGCAAGCTGGAGTGTGACGCGCCTCCCGCCGTGGCCAACGCCAAGCTCCTGGTGCCTCGGTGCCTGCAGGGGAACCACGACGTGGGCTCGGTCTGTCGCTACAAGTGCAAGCCTGGGTACCACGTGGCCGAGAACACAGCGGACAAGCCTAAGAAGTAAGTCTGTGGCAGGTCTGTTATCACCATTCCTTTCCTCCTCCCAGTGTGCGCAAGGAGCAGAGGCGATAGGACAAAGGCAGTCTTAAAGATCTGACTTGATAGACAGAAGGCAGAGCAGCTTGCTCTGATGGCAGAGATTTCTCTAAATACAAGAGGCATTCCCTGGTCTAGGTGAACCCAGGGGGAACAAGGTGCTGCTGCACACACGTGTGAGTTAAGTACTTTAACCTGAAACAACCAGATCTTCCTTCCTCATTGGTGAAAGTCAAGCACCAAATTAAGTGTTTGCGGACTCCCAGGTAGTTAGACATTCACAAGATGTTGGCAGATTCCTGGAGCTTCTGTCTTTCCTAAAAGCGGTAAAACATAGAACAGAGGCACTGTAAGAACGAACGGCTGCCTTTTGTCAGGGTTAATGTCTCACCCGTTGTGCCTCTTGGCTAAATTTAATCTCTAGCATTGGCATTTCAATGGGAGAAGATTTTTCCTGAGGCTTTGGGGAAAAATTCCTGGTGGTTCGCTAGCCCTGCTCTCAGCCAACATCTCAATGCTGGGGAGTAAAGCAGCATTTCGTCTGTGACGCCTCCAACTGAAGTCCCCGTTGGGTTTGGTCACTAAAGATTCCCTGGCACTGGCCAGGTCCTCCCCAGAGTCTTGATTCTAGCCCAAATCAGGTAATTATGTGTTAATTGTTTAATGCCCCCTTCCAGTTTTAATTGGATGCAGACTTCATCTCTTCATTGCTCTGGGGTAGAGTTGTTGTGCAGCGGGAAGCAGTTGCCAGATTTCTTGCCTTGTAATGAAGGAAGTGGTTTCTGTAAACAGATTTTCACAGTGTTAGGAGCATTTCTTGGGCCAAAGGGAGCTGAGCAAATGGCGATTATGGCAGCGATCACATGGACTGCTTTGCAAACTGTAGAGCAGCTTTCATGCCTGTGGCACTTCAGGCACTGGGCATTCGAACAGATCCACTCAGCTTGCAAATTTAGGCCCCCTCTGTCCTGCTGCAGCAACTGCTGGTAAAAATGATGACCCCTGGGAGATCCTGAGGCTCCTCTGATGTGTGAGTAACTTCTACATGGGTCTGAGCAGCCTGTGAGACAAGTCAAGGAAAATCATGCGAAGTGGTTTACGTTTTCATAGCAATGCACGTTGGCATTACATTTTCACATTTGCGATTGTCATTGCTGCTATTTCATCGGACATCTCTGATGGTGGAATAGTAAAACCACATTAACAAAACCAGAGAAAGTATTGCTTTCCTGTCATGCAGACTAACTCCTGTGTGAGTGGCCCACCCCAAGCAAAAACCTTTCCTTGGCCTTGTAAATGTCATTGTACCGTCTCATCAGGAGCTCTTGGTGTACGCTCAGCATGAGTACAAACCCCTTGGCGTGGTGTAGTAGCTACTAGCCAGTAAGCCAGTCCTTGGATTGCTGGAAATCCTTCTGGTGTCTCAGCCCTGGCAAGGAGAGCGTGGGAGCTGCCAGAGTGAGAGGCTGGTTTCTTTGATCGTGCCAGTTTTGGAGAAGGCGAGGTGACAGAGAGTTCTGGAAGCAACCAACACTAATGAGGTTCAGGTTCCTGATGTGCTGGTGTGGAAGTAGGGTCTGAGCTGGTGATTTGGACATCAGGCTTTTGGGGTCTTCTGCTGTCTCTCTGGGTTCAGGAAACTGAGTTATTGATCTACTGTCTCCCTGCTGTCCACCAACCCAGCAAGCACAAGCCTTGCTGAAGGATTTAGTGCCATACAGGTGTCGATGTACATAAGGAAGCAAGACTCTCTATGTGTACTCTATATTGGACAAAAGTCAAGCATCATCTGTGGCTGACACTGAAGATTCCTCATGTCTGCTAACTAGATCACCCTTGGAATTATAGTCAGGCTTCCTTTGAATTATTCTTCTAGCTCCAGCTTTGCTCCTTGTGTGAAGGTGCCCACCTTGTGCAGGCCTGAACCATGGTTGGGATCCAGCTGTCTCTGTGCACGCCAAGATGATCTTGGACACAGATGTTCATGCAATTCCCTCCCTTCTGTTTTTCAGTAGAATTTTACTGAAGGAGCAGTAAGGATGCTTAGAAGGGGCTGAGATCATAGTTGAAATTCATTTCCCATAGCTGAAGTGGAAGAGAAAGGGGATGAAGAAATCAGTTGTCTCAGAGATGCTTTTGTCTATTAACCTGGGTGAGGAAAGGCCCTTGGGAAATCACTGCTTGTCAACAAGGGATCCTTCAGGAAATACTGATTGTGTAATCAAGATCCTGCCAGAAATTTGCTGCCTTCCTGCTGGCAGGTTCATCTGACTGACAATGCTGACTTGAGGGGTAAAGCTTCTTTGACTCTTCCTAAAGGAGATCTGGTAACAGCCTGGCTTCCAGCTGCCAAGCCACTTCACTTCTAAAAGTACGGGTAGCAAGTGGAACTTAACATATGCATTTGTGCTTTGTGATGGGAGCTCTGGATTTAGGCAGGACCTGTTCCACGGCAGTACCAACCCACCACCCAGATCACAGAAAGATAGGAACTGTCAAGGAGAAATGTTCAGCATCACCCAGAGCTGTAGCATTGAAAAGTGCCCGCCTGAAAGTCAGGGGTCAGATACTCTGGGGAAAAGGCACCACCCCCACAGTGCTCCTTGCTGTTGCTCCCAGCATGAAGTGCCACGTGAAGCAGATCTCTGACAGGAATAGACAAGGTCAGGTTGGATGGGGCTTGGAGCAACTTGGTCTGGTAGAAGGTGTCCCTGTCCATAGCAGGGGAGCTGGGACAAGATGATCTTTAGGGTCCCTTCCAACCCAAAACAGTTCCATGACTGTGTGATAATAGCTAGGAGATCCTTTAGAGGAACACCCTAATGTTGAGAGGTTACTCTCAGTTTGGGGACCTAAGAGGTCAGACCCTTCAGAGGACTTGTTTCACTTGCCCATTGTGGGATGATTCCTTGGAGAGAAGAGGTTTGGGGATCTCCAAGCTGCTTTTGTGAGGGGTTGAGCTCCTTCTCCTAGCTTGAGGGAATGAAGCAAAGAACCCCTTGGGTATTTTCAGGCAGATTTGAAAGTCTCAGCCTGCATTTTGACCAGAGATCAAGGGAGCCCAGCACAGTCCCCAGTGAGCTTCCATGGAGATGTCAGCCCTTCTTCCTTCTCCCTCTGTTCAAAAACTGCAGAGACCATGGAAGAAGGAGGGGAGGTGGGAGAATGTGGAGGAGAAAATGGGGACTGGAAGGAGTTAGCAGACTGGGGACTGGGAACAAAACAAAGTTTACAGCTGAGCAAGCAGGACAGCCTAACCCAGGAGCACTGCAGCTTAGCAGGGCACCAGGCACATGTGTGGTGGGCACAAAGGCACTGGCTGCCTCTGCCCATATCTGGCCCCTCCCAGATAAAAGGCAAACACACACAGCTGTGGGAGCCAAAGAGCCAGGTAAAGAAAACCCAGGCTGTCAGCCAGGTTCCTCTGTCACTTCCACCTCTAAGGTCTCCAAGCATTTACAGCCCAGGTTGTCCAGGCTGTTTGGAGCAGATCAGCAGAGGGTTCTACACACTGCTGGTGCAGCTTTCTTTCCATTTACTGACAAATCTCTCTGCTTTCCCCCTATTCTTTTTGAAGTCATCAGTCTCCTGCCGTAGATGAGGCTTTAGACTCATTTGTCACCATTCCTGCACAGCAAACGCACTCCCCCCAGGCTGGCTGTCTCAGAAGATGGCTGGATCCCTGCCAGGCCCTGCATGCTCAGCTCCTGGAGCCGGGCAGGTGCTCATGCCTTCACCTCAGAGACAGCCCTCGCTGGCCTCAGACATCTCCCTTGCCTCCTCTGTCCACTAGGCTTGCCTGGTTGGAGGGTCGACTCTAGTTTTCCTGGCTTCCTTGTTAATCCTCAAGAAGTGCTGCTAACCCAGATCAGAAGAAGTTGGGGTGTGGGAGGGGGTCCGGAAATTTCAAGCTCCTATGAAGTTGTGTGTATTTATGTGCATACTTTTTTTTTTCTTAAAGCCTCTCCCTTCCCTTCTCCATGCTTCCATATGAACTGCTTATTTCATATAGGTGGGAGTGGTCCGCACCCCACCCTCTACCCCGGGGTCAGCCTGGGCTAGCTATGTTTGAAGTCCCTGGATGGATGCTGGCCGTGGGTTGAGCCTCCAGGGCAAGGTGGTCTGGGTGTGGGGTGCAGGTTAGGGGGGAGCGGTGTGAGAGGCCGTGCACGGTGCTGGCTCCGACCGGGGTCACTCCAGCACCACATCAAAGCGAGGAGCCCCTGTGAGGATGACGGGGCTGCAAACCACAGCCTGCACCTGTGCAAACGGCAGCTGCCACAGCGTGTCCTCCCCGTGCCTGACCCCCCTCCCCAGGCCTTCCTGGGCACGGGGCCTCTGCCACGATTTGGGAGCAACAGGGAGGTGCAGCGGCCGGTGAGAAGTCGCGTGTGGCTGGGATGCTCCTGGTCTTTAAAGGAGTTTGCTCAGTGCCTGAGGTGCTGCTGTTGCGGTGACTTCACACTACCAGCTTGCTTCTCTCTCCATAGCCCCCAGTGCTTTCCCCCTTGCAAGTCCTACAGCTGGATCACACCCTGCGAGCCAGGAAGTTCGAGAAGGGGAAAATGCTACTTGTGGAGCTGGACATCCAACGTGGATTAGCGCTTCTTGGCACGTGCCTTTGCTTACCTTTAACGCTGGGCAGAGCAAAGCATTCAGATTTGGGAGAAGGCAAAGTCTGATGGGGACATCTTTACAAGGCAGTAGCTGTCGTCCTCATGGGAAGGGCAGGCAAACAAGAGAGTTAAATGAGGAATGGACTGAAAGCACAGACGCCTACAATGGAGTCCAGAGTCCCTCTGCCTCACCAGCTTTCTGAAACGCTTCATAGTTGCAGTTCCCTTAGTTAACTCAAGGCTGCTGCTGCTGCTGGGGTGGTATTGCGGCAAGCCTCACTGCTCAGGTGCTCACAGCACGGCCATCCTCACTTCTCAGGTGGGCTGGTGGGAAGATTTGTGCAGAGCTCTGTGCCAGGGGACTCGCTGTGTCCCATTCCCTACCCTGCCTGCCTCCGTGTTACCTGCTGGAGCCCGCATCCACCTTGGCAGGCACCCACTGCCCCTTTACAGGGCCCTGAGAAAAAACAGATCCCTGATTTCTGAAGGGAGAAGGGGACTCTCCAAGAGCTGCACCTATATTAAAATATGAGAATGCTTCAAAAACCTCTAAAATATCTCATCCAGGAGTTCCCAGTAGAAATCTGACAGGGAACACCCCTGGTCTGGAAGTGGGGTGCAAAGGGGGTCCCCTTGCTTCTCCAGGCTGCGTGACCCTGCACCATGTGTCGAGGGGCAGCTGGGTGGCCCCACACAATGTCATGACCCTGCATCAGGTGTTAGGGGGCACACGGGTGGCCCCACTCTCTGTCTGTTGCCTCCAAGAACAAGGGGCAATTTAGTGCCTTCCCCCAGGGGTCCCTCTAACCCCCTCCACATACCTGTGGCAGGCTATAAACTCCCTAACGTGGCGCCTGGAGCCCTGCCTGCTGGCACCCGCGGTGGGAGAGGGCAGGGGCAGGCAGCTGGAGCGTGCTGTCTAGTAAAGGAGGTGAGGAGTGGGGGAAAAGCCTCATTAAGGATGGAGCAATCAGCTCTGGCTCAGGTAAAGCCCATCAAGGCGGTGACACGTCCTCTGCCGAGAGAGTAGTCCTCGGCCAGCCTGATGCCTCACCAGTTTTGATGCCTCTGTGTAAAAGATGTGGTGTCTCTACCACTCTCAGGGACAGGAGACTGAAAAGTGGGTGGGCTCTGCTCCTGGACTCTTTCTTTCTTTCTTTCTTTTCTTGGCAAGTAGTTTGTGTCTGGGCTGTTTTAGCAGCATAGGGTGGTACTGGTCTGCTGCGGCACGGCAGCCCCTTGGCGAGAGTGGGATTGACAGATCTGGCTGGAGTACAAAGAGGAGCCTCAGGAGAAGCTGGGCACAGGCCAGAGGATTTACTGGTGGAGGCAAACTCCATCCAGCAAAGTATGCAGCTACTGGCGGTGGGACAAAGCGGCCCAGGACCTGCAGGGACTGTGGGAGGAATGGTTATGGGGCACCACAAGAGGTGGGGAGTGCAAGGGAAATGCATCTAGTGCTCCTAGATCAGTGTAATCCCCCCAGTGAGGAGAAGAAAAGGTCCTGGTTAAGTATGGGGTGTCCCTCTGGAAGGACGTGCCCATGGTGCGGGATCGTACGGTATGGGAAAGTCCTGCACGTGGGGGGCATGATTGTTCTCCAGGAGAGGTGTCTGTAGTCTCTTCCTGACATCTGTGGGATTCCTGGTAGAGCCAAGGGGGAGTGTCTGGGGTTCTGCAGGCCAGTCTGGTGTCTGTGTTTCCCCAGGAAGTTCCTGAAGGTCCAGTGCCTGGAGAGCGGGCAGTGGGAAGAGGGACGCTGCGTCCCCGTGGTGTGCAAGCCCCCGCCCCCGGTCTTCGAGGGCATGTACAACTGCACCCAGGGCTTCGAGCTGGACAGCCAGTGTGTCCTCAACTGCGAGCAGCAGGGACAGCAGGTGAGTGTCTGGGGGGAGGCAGACATTCACCACACCTTGCGTTTCAAAGCATCCCTATGCCCTGCTGTGCAGAGGGGCCCTGCAACAGCCTGACCCATCCCCGAGGCCAATCACTGTTATACCACCAAAGAGCAGACCCTCTACAAGCCCAGAGCTGTTCTTGCTGGGCCCCATACATGGCACAGGGTGCACCACTGCCTGGGGCTGCTCACCTGCTCCCTGGGGACCTTGTCTGGAAGGCAGTGGTCCTGAGCAAGTTGGCTCATCTTGGGTGAAAAGGGTCAGAAAGCATAAGCAGGGGCTTTCCAGTGGGTTTGGGGAGCTGCTGTGAAAGCATTCACCTGGGATGATGAGCAGCCCTGCCCTGGGGATGGAGGCTGCTGCCTGCCAGCCCTTCCACCCAGGCATCTTACCAATGCTTGGAATGGGTCTTGTCAAAAGAAGTGTGGCTGATTCCCTCTGGTGGGAGCCAGCAGCAGCTGGAAAACAATTGGCTTTCTGGGCAGTGCACGTAGGCTGGACCAGATGGTGCAACCCAGCTGCCTCGGGGAACTCCTCTCTGGACATGGGACGGGAGTCCTTGCACGGCGCTCCCCCGGAGATGGGCAGTGGCCGGGCAGGGCGAGTAATGCCGGCCGCTCTCCCTCTGCTTTGCAGGTTCCCATCGTCTGCACTAAGGAGGGCCTGTGGACAGAGGAGTTCAAGCTGTGTGAGAGCTTGCGGGGCACCTGCCCACCACCCCCGGAGCTGAATCTCGTGGAGTACAAGTGTGAGCAGGGGCATGGCATAGGTGAGGGCAGATGAAAACCAAACAGAAACACAAACTTTGTGTTGACTCAATCATCCCGGAGAGCTGATAGTCACAGTGACTCTTTCTGTACCAATCCCCACTAAATATAAAAAAAAAAATCCTGTTTCCTCTTCTGTCATCTTTATAAACACAGAGCCAGGGGTGGCTTTAGCCTTGTGCTCACCCTGGTTGCACTCTTGGGCAAGACCCAAAACTAAAGCTGTCTCCAGCATTAAGCATCTCTCTTTTCAGAAGCAGCAGGGATTGTCTTTAGGGCAAACCCTGCTCTTTGCCTTCATTTTCCTGCTCTGTAACCCTCCATCTTTCCTGAGGTCTCTCCACTTGCTGCAGCTGTTGCTGTTTGCGGGGTTCGTGTGACAGGTCCTAGATAAAAGCCATAAAAGCTGCAGTGACAATTGAGTGCAACAGGGCACTTCCACCAGATGAGGGACCGCATCATCCATTTCTATCTGCAGGACTTGGCTGCTTTGTGCTTTCAGGAAAAGCTGCAACACTCAGCTGTAGTCGTTGCATCTGGTCCAGCATCCCTCTGGACAGGATGCTCAAGCACAGCCCGTGTTACTCTGAAGCAAAAGCATCGGTCACCCCAGTCTGGGCAAACCAGGCTGAGGAGAGTCTAATGACAGAGACTACTGAGGTTAAGCTCAGGACAGACCTGATGTGAGGCTAGGATAAGGGCTGGGATCCCACCTGGTTTTCCAAGGTGGTTTTTGCAGCTTTTTTTTTTCTTCCTGGATCATGGGAAGGCAGTGGGAATTCTGTGTGGTAGAAAAATTGTGAAAGACACTTCTTAACATGTCAGCAAACATCGCAGGCCAGACTTACTTTCATGCTGGTTCCCATGTCCTGCCATCAAGGTTGGAATCTTTCTCTTAGGCTGTGTTCAGTTTTCCTTTCATCTGGGAGAAGATAATTGGGCACAACTCCTGTAGGATCTTGGATAATTCAGGATTTGGGGGAGGAATTGCTATCCCAGGCCGAGAGGAAAAGGGTCCCCTCTACGTCTGTCTCTGCCACCAGTGGTGGCCTCCTACAAGACATTAATGCCTGGCTCCTGGTGAGGTCCTCAAGGCTCTCCCTCCTCCCACAGGTGCTGTGTGCATTCCTTCCTGTATCATTCCTCCCAGTGACCCCGTCATACTGCCCAGAAATGTCACTGCTGAGACAATGGATCACCGGCTGCAGCCCACCAGAGTCCAGGTAAAAGGGGAGATTAATTCCTCTGGGGGGGCAGTGCTGGCAGCAGAGAGAGGGAACCTCCCTTCCTCTCCATCTGGTGTTTTAACCCAAAATCTCTGCCTCAGGTGAAGAAGGGTAAGGCTTGGAAAGAAAAGCAGTGGGTGCTACTATGCATCCTCCTGCTCTCCGATACCAAAGTTCAGCATAACTATCAGCTCCCAAGCCAGCTTTCAAGGAATTGCAGGATACCACAATATGTGAAGTTTAATGCAAGAATCCCACTGATTTTTCAGGCTGTGCTGTGTGCCTAAACCTGTTAAGCTGCTGTTTATTGTCAGCCAGTGTGCTGGGAGAGCAGAAGCCGCCTCTGGCACAGCGTAAGCCTGGGTCCCCAAGTACCTGGCAGCGGAGATGCAATCCCAGGCAGGCATTTCCCTGCCAAGGAAGAGGCAGGGCACTGTCAGCTGAAAGGTGTCTCCAGCTGCCAGGACCTGCTGGCCGGCCGGGTGCCTCTGCTGCTGGAACAGGGGGAGCCTTTCCCTCCCCACCTCTTACTCATTTTGTAGGCAAAGCAGCTCAAATAGCTCAAATAGTTTGGATCCTCACGGCACAACTTTACCAAAAAGCAGTTCTGCCGGGGTAATATTTCTTAAAATAAAAATGAGATGTATAAGGAAGGAGGTGGAACAAAGAAAAGCAAACAATCTTCCCAGGAGCCAGTGCTCCCATCCAAATGCTTTCCCCTCCTCCTGGGAAGCCGCAGGAGGCCCAGCGTCGTGCCTGTGGATACTACTGTGCGTCGCCTTGAATCAGACCCACGGCGGACGCTGCCGGGGGGGGGGGAGGATGCCGGGCGGATGTGGGGCTTANTGCCTGTGGATACTACTGTGCGTCGCCTTGAATCAGACCCACGGCGGACGCTGCCGGGGGGGTGAGGATGCCTGGGGCATGTGGGGTGGTTAAGCACGAGCCTTGGAAGGAGTCCTCGCCTTTGAGGGATCGGGTGGCTTGGCCCGTTGAGGCAGTGGCGTTCGGCTTCCCTTTCACCGCCGCTGCAGGCTTTCGTGCAAGGGAGGCATTTTGCAGAGAGGAGGAGGAGGAGGGAGAGGAGACGCTATTTTAAGAAGCAGCTCTGTCCCATGCCAGGAGCTCTCTCCCTGGACCATCTTGTTTTCCCCTCTGTCCTGGCTTCTGTCTCCGCTCCCCACTTGGCTCCCCCAAGCCTCCCAACAGTTTGCTGTTCCCGGGAGCTGCCATGCTCCGTGGGATGGAGAGGATGGGGCAAACAACACTGGGAACTGCAGAGGCTGCTCAGGGAAGGCACAGTCCTGTTTTGCTTTCAGCTCTGATTCGTTGCATCCCACAGATGAGCAGGTTTGTCTCTCTGCCCTTATTTCCCAGCCTGGAGTACCAGTGTACTAATATGAGTATGCTAAAATGGCATCCGAGTTGCTCAACAACCACATACAAATCAACTCCATGGGGTTGGGATGCACACATCCTCTAGGCTGAGCAGGAATTGGTGGGCTCTGGAATTCCCCAGACTTTGGCCCATTAGGGTGCCTCTCTCTGGGTCTGCCCTCCCTGCACTGGCTGAGGATGGCCAGGACCTCATCCTGCTCCAGCCTCATCACAGTCTCAACCAAGGATGCTGCAGAAGGACCTGCAGCCGCTCTGTGTGGGCAGAGCTGCCCCATCCCTAGTTGCCATGCCACCTGGGAATGCTGGAGCCACTCTTCCTGCCACTGAATGTATCAAACAAGAGGCTGGGAGAAAACACACCTACCCCTCTGTGTGATTCCCGTGCTGCGAAGGGCATCCTAGGACACTTTCACAGGCCAGACGCCGTTTTATGGGGCCTCAGATTTCAAAGCCTGCCCGAGCTTTACAAGGAGGAAATTGCATGTGTGGTGGGGCTTCTCTTCCCCCTGTGTAATCATGAGTGTTCCCCACAAACCCCAGCTAAATGAGCAGGGCGGTGCGTTCCAGGGCCGGGAAACCGAGCCCTTCACATCTCGCTCGTGTGTCCATCTGGCTGCCACAGCTGAGTTTGTGCCTTGTAAATACCAGCGAGAACCTCAGAGTGACCGTGAGTCCGGTGTGTCTACTTCAGGTCGGGTCTGGGGAGATGGCTCCTCTCAGGACGCGGTTTTCGGAGCCTGGGCAGGGATCAATGAGCCAAGTGTTGTAGGCACTGAGTGATGACCAGCTGAGAAGCTGGCCAATTCAGCATCACACAGAGACACGATGGTAGACTCCAGCCTCGTGTGGCTTACCCCCAGCAGCAGCTCCTGGCCAGGTCAGACGCTATGGTGGCACTGCCAGCCAAACCCCCTTCTCAGGTAGTCCCCATCCTCTCCGTTTGTCCTCTTCCAGTTTTGTATCAATATGGAAACACAGAACCACTAAGGCTGGAAAAGGCTTCCCAGATCACCAGTCCAACCAATATACCTCTAAATCTATACACAGGCACTTGGGTATCTGGCCTCTGCCTCGAACAGCGTACCCTGCTGCGTGGGCTCAGCAGCTGCCCTGGGTTTGGCAGGCCTCAAAGGGTGCAGGGAGGGTCCTGGGGGTGTCACTGCTGTTCTGCCCCACAGTGAGCAATGCAGTGTTGTAGGAGACCCTCTAGCTCCAGAAAGCACTGCTGGCTGTTCCCCTGCCTCATCCACCTCGCCTAACCGCTGTCTTCTCCTTCTCTCCCAGAGCATTGTGTGCACGGGCAGGCTGCGGTGGTACCCGGACCCCTCTGTCATCCACTGCATCCCGTCGTGCGAGGTAAGCCCTGCCTGTCCCCAGCACAAGCTGCCTGCTCCTTGCAGGAGAGCTCCTGGCAGGGATGACCTGCTCCAGCACAAACCAGACTGCTTTGACCTTGTGTTTGCTCCGAGCTGGGCCAGGGCTTGCTGGATGAGCGGAGATAGCACAGGAAGCATCCTTGGGCAGGGTCCCCACAGCCAGGGCGATGCTGGGGAGCAAGAGCTGCACAATAACCCATTTCCTTCCTTGCCTGCTTCTTCTTGGCCAGCCCGGGCAGAATATTCTAGCAAAAGGATTTCACTGGCAAGGGGTATCCCCCAAAAGCCTGAGCTGACTCCAAGCTGGAATATTTCCTTAACCAGAACCGCAGTTCTAGAGTAACATGGGTCCAGAAAAGTCCTGCGTGACTCACCTGTCCAAACCAAACAATCAGGATTTCCAGCCTTGTACATGCAAAACAAACTGCTGCTGAAGAATCTGCAGACAAAGAATTCCTTGCAGAAATTGGTTAGCCACTCATTTAGCTTTGAATAATGACCAGGCAGGAGAAAATCATAGGCAGCCTGGAGTCAGTTTGCAAAGGAAATTAAAAATAGGCAGCCTTTGTCAAGCGCTAGTTGTTATTATGATTGAGGATAAAAGGAAAAAGGGGGGAAATTTTGGAATGTTGTACGCTGAAAATTTGGGATTTTTACCAAAAGGGAAAATGTAAATGGAGTTTGCACACCAAAAATAGCTTTGGGGTTTGCTGATTGTATTTTTTCTTGTGCTCATTTCAATGCGAATGATTGCTTTCCCTCGCTGGTTCTGCCGAGCTCAGCTCTTTGTCGACTGAAGTGTGGGGGAAAGGGCAATGTTGCGGGGGGCACGTCCCCAGGAAGGAAACCTGATGGTCTACAGAAAGCACAGCAGTTATTTCCCAAACTCGATGCCTGTGTTGTGCGTGTCTGCTGTGAGACACAGGCAGAAGGAGTAGGGGAATGAGGTGCTGTGTGCTAGAGAGGTGTTTGGTGATTGAGTACCAGAAGTGAGTGACCCTCTGACATTTTGGGAGCTCTAAGTCTTCTAAACCACATCTTTTAGCACAAATCTGGGGTAATGTGTTTGAAATGGGATGGCTTAAGTGGAAGAGCAGACCAGATGATTGAGTGATTGTCCCTGCGGTGGTTCTGCGAGCAAGGGAGAACTTCTCCTTGTGCTCTCTGCGAGCTGGTCCTTTCAAAAAAGGAGCCGATGGAGTGTGAGGTGCTTCTTCTTCCCTTCCTGTGCAGCTCAGGTAACACAAAGCTGACACAAATGTGAGGATTCTCCCTTAGGCTCAGGTACACCAGACTGACCCTAGTGTTTCCTCCTTTGGGGTTCCTGTGCTTCACCGTGGGTCTGTGTCTTCAGTGAGAGATCCCGTAGGGAATGATGAGAAATGCCGGCTTATTTGTGTGTGTGAGAGAGAGAGACACACACTGAGTACCTGCAGTCCCAGTGTCTCAGTGTAAGTCACTGTGCTCTCATCAGCCACCCAAAAGTGCTCACAGCCAACATGAGCTCTCTCTGTTCCTCTTTGCTTGTCACACTCCTTTACTCTTAGAAAGCTGTCCCAGGCAGGACTCTTGGCATACAGGAGGTTAACCCAGCCAAAATCTTGCAGTGTCCCACCAGAAGATGGAGAGATTTCGTGTTCTTCATCACCCTTGTAGACTTTTTAATGCTTTTTCTGCTTTCAATTACTGTTTCATCAGGAATGACCGAGCAGGCAGTACATGTTCTTCCACCCGAGGTCTCACCAAAGTCCTGCACAAAGCTTCCTTGTGCTGGAAATGTCTCTTTTGATGGGACACAGGACTATATCTGTTGTTCCTGCAGTTGCATCAGTCTGGCAGTTCAGATATCCTGAGGTCAGCAAGTACACACAGATCTTTCTCTTCCTCCCTTGTTGCCAACTGATGAGCACCAAGCTAACAGCAGATGTTTTGCCATCAGTGCAAGAGCTTGCCCTTCAATTTTATACAGGAGGATGTCGTCTTGTTTCTCTCTCTAGTCCTTCAGGTCATCTAACTATTTGTTAGATACCCTGATCATCCTCTGTGGAACAGTGCCTTCTTCCTTGTTAGCAGTTTCATCAGGTCAGGCCTATTTTTAAGGTCACAGTCACTCAGTGTAACACTAATGAAGATTCATCCTCAGATAGTTTCTTTCACCCTTATGCTCTCCTTTTTGATACAGCTCCCAGCCTCCTCCTCATCCCTGTTTTCCTTCTCCTCACTTCTCACGTACATATCTTCGTTTATTCTTTTCCTTGCGTTTCCTCCTATGGTGCTGCAAGCTGTTAAGGTTGGACCAATAATCCAAATTTCCTAGATTGATTTTCTTTCCGTGACATGAGTTTTACAGTAGTTATTGTCTTGCCATGAAGAGTAACTCTTAGTGAAAGCATCTCGTTCAAAGTATTGCTCTGGGAGCTGCTGCGTGGCGCTGGGAAGAAGGGAGATGTTACCAGCCTCCCCATTTGACTGCAGAATACCCTGAAGGTGGTTTCTACCTCATCCGTGCTGACTGCCATCCTCATTCCCGTCCCTCTCCTGCCCTCCTCCTTGTGACCAAAACCACTGCAGTTCTCGGAGGCTGTTTCACTTCCCCCGATCTCTTGTGGTTATGGAGGCATCAGACAGCGGGAGCAGGGTAGAGGAAGAATATAACCCGTACTCTGTCCTCGCTGCACGGCAGCACCCCTCACACACATGGTTCAGCTCCACTTGCCGTGTCCATGGGTCGTCTTAGTCCCACGTTCCCTCTCATTTCATAGGAGTCCCTCAATGGAGACACACCTCCTTTAAGAGCCCAGACTCTGCCATCACTGGGCAGTGAAATGCTGTTCCAGTGGACTGTCCGTGTCACCTCAGGTCCGAGTCACCCCTTGGAGAGTCCGTTGTCTCTCCACTGACTGCCAAGTGTGTGTTGGATCAGGAAGCTTTCTCTTCTGGATGCCTCAGTGAGGGGAGCAACCCTACATAAGAGAAATCCAGGCCACCTGGCAGCTCGTACCGTCTCTCCCTGGCGGAGTCACTTCAGGCCAGGGCATGGGAGCAGTAGCCAAGGCTCAACCTTCCCAGCTCCATCTGGAGATCTGCCTCGTACTGGAAAGTCCAGGTCACCATGCAGTGGCATTAGAGGGACTCTCGCTCATCTTTATCCCACGCTGGCGGTGGATCAGCCTGCCTGCTCATCCCTCTCACTCCTCTCCCCACCTCCCTTCTCTTTCCGTTAATCTGGTCATCCATCTGCCTCCCGCTCTCTTGCTGTGCCTTGCCAAGTTCCCCGGTGCCGGAGCAGTGAGGCACGTACTTCAGGGAGGGAGGGAGGGAGGGATGCAAACCCTTCCAGGAGCCCATCAGGAATACAAGTTAGCGCTGAG
Source organism: Eulacestoma nigropectus (assembly GCA_013397775.1). NCBI lineage: Eukaryota > Metazoa > Chordata > Aves > Passeriformes > Eulacestoma > Eulacestoma nigropectus. Next base: position 11,966 of record VZTE01005470.1, on the reverse strand, counting down.
CGCGCGTTGCCTTTCGAGGGCCAGCGGAACATCTCGTCCCCTGCCATCAGTAGAAAAACAGATGGCGGCACCAAGGGAGGGGGCTTGGGGCTGTCAGGAGAGGGGAGTGGAGGAGGAGAGAAACCCGTCCTCCCCACCGTGGCTTGGGAGGGGGTGGTTTTGGTCGTGGTGGTGTGTTTGACTGCCATGAGGGAGGTGTTTGCAGCGTCTGGGTCACGTTCTCCTAAGCCCATCCCGAGGTGATCACCTCTGATGCATCCTCCTCCTGCACTCAACGGCAAGCGGGACTGTTGACTTCAGAGGAAGAGACAGCATGTCCAGAGATCCAGGTTGCTCCCTTGGGCTATTCCTGCCACGGTCCAGAACAGTCTGTGCATGAGCATGGCTGCTATAGAGCACCTCCTAGTCTGTGCCATGCCCTACCTCTGCACCCCTCTACCTCCCACCACAGGGGCTCCTGTGCTTCACATTGTAGACGTGGTTTAGGTGCAAAAGTTCACTTCTTTTATCATCATCGTGTTTACCCGGTGTTGTTCACGGGACGGGGTAACCACCACTGTCCTGCTCGAATGCACCCAGAGAAAGCTGGGCTGCTCTTGCAGTGACCAGAGTGAACGTGGGCAGCCCTTTTTCGGGCAGCCAACACATTGTGCAACGTGTTGGCCTCATTCTCACCTCCAGCTTCTTGTCATTATGTGCAGGTAGCAAAGGGTTAATGGGAATGGACCTTGACTTGAGGTCTGTGCCTCATGCCCTGGATGAGGACGGGCCACACCAGAACACTGTTGTGAGCATGAGCTGCTGGGAATTTCTCAGGTCCTCCCTGCATGAGGAACAAGGTCTCACTGCCCTCTCATGCTGGTCATGTTATCGCAATTGTAAAATGTTAATCTCTTCTCTGTTTTGTGGTTTTCCTGAGGTATTACAATGGAAATGATTAAATAGGGAATGAAGTGTGTTTGTGGTTGCAAGCTGTTCCTGAGTCTCTTGATCCAACAGGTAGTGAAGGACCCCGAAGGATCCTTGGCTCTTCCCACCAGCATGCACCAAACCCTCACTCGGCACATCTGTGCCTTGTGTCCAGCATTCCTCAGTCGGAATTAACCCTTTTGAAGGCAGATGCAGTAAGAATGGTGGGAAGTGCCACCTAAAATCTGCTGTTCTTTCACGTAATGGGAGGCAGGGTGAGACTTGTTCCCCGGGGAGGCACTGCGGCTGGGGTCCAGCTGCCTCTGCTCCTCAGTATCAGTGGGGCTGGGGACCCTTGGTTCTCCCTCATCCCAGCCTTGCGGGTCTCTGATTTTGTACCGTGGCAAAACTCAGCATAGGAAACTGGTAAGGAATGCGTGATGCTGGTGGAACGCTCTGCTCCAGGAAAGATTCTCTTCTGCACTCCTGGGGCTCAAGACAATGAGGACTACGGGCACCCCAGCTGCACCAAGGAGAGTCTTGAGAGCAACTAGAGCAGCATGGCCAGAATTTAATCACCCTCTCAGGATTCACACATCATCACTCTCTCCTCTCTTGGACCAGGCAGTGCTGTACCTTCCACCCTGCTTTCATGCAGCCTGTGCAGATGGTGGGGGAGCATAAGGAACAAGGACTGCAGGTAGGGGTCACTTCAGGATCAGACCTGACCTCTGACTGGTGAAGGCAAAGCCCTTCATGCTGGGGAGGTGGAAGGCAAGATGGGGAGCTCTTTACATACCTGCTGGGTACCTTTTCATGATGCTTTTAACATGGGCAGTGTGGGCTGCTCAGCATGGGATAGAGCCTTCCAGGGGATGATCCCAAAGAAATCTATTCATCTTCCAAAAATCTCAGCTGAGGCATGCTTTTCCTAAGCAGTCAGATGATCTCTGTCCCCTGCACACACATAGTGTGATTGTAGAAGCATCATTTTATTAAGAGACAAAAGCAGAGGGAAATAAAATGATCACACAGCAGCACAGTGCAAGGACAAGGGACAGGTGCCCCTCCCCTACCTGCAGGACCCCTAAAGATGGGGGGGTCTTTTGCCATGGGTAGGGCTCCAGCACCCAGACGCACCACCAGTGGTGGTGGAGCCCCAAAGAGGTGGGAGCAGCCTCAGCTTCCCCAAGCCACATTGTGCCAGCACTTGGGATGCGCTGACCTACGGCTGCTTCTCTGCCCTCTCCAGTTCAGGTGCCTTCCCTTCATCCCTGTCCACGTCCCGCTTTTCCCCCTCCCAGCAGTCACAGTCGTGCAGCCGGTGATGCAGATGGAGTGGAAAACCACTGAAAGCACCCGCTGAAATAAAAATCAATGAGTCGTTTCTGATAATAAACATCCCCAAGCGCAGCCCAGCCAACTGCTCTTCCAACACGAATATTCATTCCCCTTCAGCTCCTTCATCCCTCGTACATTGTTTTTCTTTCTGTTTAAGATCTGTAACAAGAACTTGGCAGAAACCAGATACAAGTGGGTCAGGAGGCCCTTGTGGTTTTCAAGGCTTGTTTTCCATAACCCGTTCTATCCTGTAACATATTTTGCACAAATGGCTTGGCAGGAGATCTAATCTGTGCAGCAGGCGAGCTGCTGAGGGCAGGATGGCAGGCTGGTGCTCGTGGCATGGGAAGTCCTGCCTTCCCTTGTGTCTCACAGCGGTGTCCCTGTGAATGGTGAGCGCTGGGGACTATCTCTGGGAGCCACCATGCTTGCCAGGAGCACTATTGACACACAGCAGCTTCCTCTGCTCCCCTCTCCCTGTTCCTTCCTGCTTCTGTTTCTCTTCTCCTGCTAGCATTGAGATCAGGGTGTAAAAAGGACAAGGCTAAGGAACTCACCATGAATCAATCACAGACGTGGATGTTTTGATGGAAGCAAAGACCTGCTCTGATGTGGCGACCTACACAAGCTTTTCACCCTTTTCTTCCCTCTCGTCCCTTGGACTGTGCAAAGACCTTTCCAGATGGCTCTCTGCTGAGCCATGAGGTGTCTGAGCAGCACAGTGCAGAGCAGGACAGGGACAAAGAAACACGTCCCCATTCAGGGGTCCAAAGTGCCACATGTTCCCTTCTGCAGCAGAAGCATCTCCCAGCCCAATCCTGGCCTGGGACACAGAAGCACTTCCAGGCACTGTGAAGGCAAGGACCTGCTCTCCCAGGATGGCCATCGACAGCAGCCCTTGGAGCCTCTGTGCACTTCGTCCCCCTTACAGACACCAACCCTGCACAACCTCAGAGCAGACTGGTTCGCATGAGCCCAGCTGTTTGCAGCAGCCCCGTGTCCACGGGACTCCATTGTCCTGAAGAACACCTAGAGCTCCACACCAAGACTGCTGGCAGCTGGTATGGCAGTACCAGTGATGGTCCACGAGCTGAAACCAGACAGCAGGATGTCACAACCCTCCAGCCCATCACCTCTGCCCTCAAGTGTTCCTTCAGGTGTATGGAGAATGTTCTCAAGCAACAAGCCTGTTTCTGTAGTGAGGCTTGGGGAGAAGAGGTGGGGGCTGGAGCAGATGTTTCTGGAGACCTGAGATGTGACGTAAGCGATCTGCATTCTTAGCTGACGAGTGGCTCAGGGACACCAGCAGGCTCAGAAGCAGTTGGAACTTCTCTGTTTCGCTTTCTGTCTGTGTCTGAGGTGGTGGGGCAGGTCCATGATGTCTCCAACAAGCCATGCTACAGGCATGTACCTCCAAGGGACAGCTGCCACAGCTCAAAAGGAGCAGAGGGATGGCTCAGGGGACAGAAACTGGAAGACATAAAAATGGGCAATGAAGCACTAAGTCTGTAGGATTTTGTTTCTCTTCTTCCTGCTGCTTGGTCCCGGGTTCCTGTTTCCAAAATTCTAGAAGTCTCTTCCTCTGGGTGGTGCTCACCCTGCTTTCCTCTTTACAATGGGCCAGGTAGACCTCGCTCACTGCTCAGGGCACAAAGACATCCCAAAAAACTTTCTGAGCATAAGCCAGACCTGTTCCCTCTCTGTCCCTCTCTGTTTTTCAGAGCCAATTTCCTCCTTCTGCCAGAGAGCCTCCAAAAAGAGAGAAGGAAAGTGAATGTGCTTGGGGTGTCAAGGGGGGGAGAAAAAATAAAATAAAAGACACTGCAACAGAGAGAGGGCCAAGAAAAATATTTAATCCAAACAATGAACATTGTCATTTCCTCCCACAGTCTGCATTCCCAGTCAACTTCCCTGGGCAAGCAGGGAGAGCCAAGAATGACCGGGCTCTCTGCCTCACCAGCGTGAATGTGTGTAAGGAAAGGGATGCGTCCTGGGGACACAGTGCTATAGCATCACTTTAGCCAGCTCCTGTCACATCTCTGGCCTCAAGGACTGGCAGTTTTCTGCAGGGGAACAGTGGTTTGGAAGGATGTTGGAGGGATTGGGACAGGGACGGGAGGGGGAAATTTTCAGGGACCCAAGCTGGGGTGGTGGATGTATTGGGGCTTTAAGTGAACCAGATGTTTAATGAGGCTTCAGGCACTCCTCAAGTCCTCCCAGGGACCTCCCAGAGCTTTTGGAAAGATCTTGCTAGTGGCTGAGGTGGGGAGGAAGGGAAGCCATCCGGCAGGGAGAAGCTCCCCTCTGCCTCTCCAAGGGCTCCTGCAGCCTCTCCATACTTTCCTTTCCCCACACACCCCGCCTGTCCCTCCCTGCCACGGGCAGCCCCTTCACCTTGGACACAGCTTCTCTCGCACGCCTCAGACTCCTGGAGCTGTAGCACTCTCCAGCCCTGGGGCAACTCAGGTTGGTGTCCCGTGGGTCTGTGAACCCTGGTTTGGGCTGACATCCCCCTGCCACCAAAGGGATGGGGTTTCCAACTGAGCTTCCCACCACTAGTGAGTGACCCATCCGTCCCAGGAGCAGAGTTACCGGTGGTGAAGCTGATGCACGAGGCGTGAGTCTGAGGGCAGCAGCAGCTTTTCCAGGGCTGGTCCCTGCCCAAATGGTGGTTCCCCTGCTTCTCTGGGGCTGCTTTCAAAGCGACAGCTGAGGAGGGCAAAGACACCTGCGCCTTCTCAGCCACGTGACTGTTAGCATGCAAGCGGTCTGAGCTTGATGCCCAAAATACCAATTCCCAAAGGGAAAAATGAAAGGACAGCAAAATCCAGGCTTAGAAGCTCTGTGAAAGCAAGCTATGCATTCTCCTTGGGTGGATCAGCACAGTCACAAAGCCCAGGACCAGCCTGTGAGAAAGCATTTTGCTTCTTAAGGCTGGGCTTGACTGCCTGAAGCTGGGATCTGGCCTTTCAGTGGCTGTGTGCAGATAGAAATGGCAAACACTTTCCACCTCGGTGGCAGACCAGGGGAGTCTTTCAGCTCCTCAGTTACACAGTTGGCCAGGTGAACGCTGATATTTTTTTAATTTTTTTTTTTTCTTTTTTTCCACCTTCCTCCAAAGCATCTGGAAGGGGTCATGGCCAAAAGCAAGGTGCTGGGCCTTCAGGTGTGCTCAACCAGAGCAAAGCCTGCATTCCTGGAAATTAATGTTTATCCAACACCAGCGATGCAGCACTGAAATATGTACAACACTGATGGGATCTGTGATTGAGTCTTCATGGTCCAGCTTTCCCTCACCTGTTGCACCTTTTTGTGCTCTTTCACACTAAATCAACCTACGTGTAAGGTGGATTTGGAGAAAAATGCCTGGACCCTTCCTGCCTCGCTGATGGCACTGGGGACTCCCTGCTGGGCAGGACAGCAGCCCCGGGGATGGAGCCAGCCTGGGGACTCATCAAGGGCTGTGGAAAAAATACTGTGCACAGGCACTGCGCCCAGCGTGACATCTCCCAGCATCCTTGAGAGAAACTGCACCACTGGGTGCTCGGAGATGCTTCTGGCTGGGATGCATCGGGATCTACCAGTCCCTTCTCGCATCCTTCCTTTGCCTGCAATATTTTTTCCCCTCTTTTATTTTTTCTCCCCCCTCCGATTTTTTTCCCTTTTCATCCGTGCCTGCTCCCAGCTTTGAGAGCCTGTGTTTTTCTAGCCTATTTAAATTGCCAAGCCCTTGATTTGCCGTTCCTATTTCTGTGCCGGCAGCGCAGGGCTCCGGCCCGGCAGCGCCAGATGCTGCTGCACCTCCACGTGCTGACACACGCCCCGCTGAAGCTCCTGTCTGAACAAACAAGGAAGATGGATGGCCGAGCGGGAGATCCGCTGACACAGCCCGTCTCCCTGGCTGCCTCGGTGGCACGCCGCCTGGCCCAGCAGCTCCCCACCGCTCAACACAGCGCAGGGCGGCTGCTGCCATTACCTTATTCATTTTTTCCCTGTTTATAAGAGACATTTCAACCAGCCCACTGCCCCCCGAGACCGCAGGGTGCGTATTCTGGCAGCTGGGGCCCGGCCGACCGTTTCCCTGGATCACATCCGTCACCTTCGTGTGGCACAGCTGGGCATTGGTGTTTTCCTTTTTTTTGCCAGCGTCTTCAAACATCGTCAGGTGTTTTTGCGAGTGGCCTTCTCCCGCCGCTGGCATTGCTTTCTGTAGAGCCACACATCTCAAGCACAGGCTGAACAGAGTCTGTGCAGGTCCTGCTCTCTCACACCGCCTACCCTTGGTACATTGCATCCTTGCCGTGATTCCTGCAAGGCCAAAATGACACTGATGCAAGGACAAGGGCTCCTGTGCCCTCGAGGGTAACCAGCACCTTACTTTGCTCTTTCTGCTTGCAAAGACAAAACCATCTGGAGGTTCCCAGTAAGGCAAAGGCACAGGAGTCACCGTGTTGTCCAAACACTAGGCAAGGAGCAGGGACAGAAATCCCCGAACCCTGTGCCTGGCTCTCCTGAGCCTCGAGTCCAATTAGTCATTTTTTATTTTCCCTTCATATGTTTTTCCAATGTAATTTGGAGCATGAGTTGTTAAGTTTCTCCAACAAGTGTTGCCATAGGAGCCTGTATTTGTTTAGGGTGGGGTACGGGCTCCGGCTGGGTGAGAGGAGGGGGCAGTTAGCCCTGATAGGTGTAGTGAGAGACTGGGAGCCTCTCCTTCCCCATCCTGTCCCTGCCTCTGTCCTCCCCCCACCTTGCATGCAAGATCTGGAAATCGTTTCAGACCTGTGCAGCCAGGATGGGCAAACCTCCCCATAATTGTATGGAAACTACCAAAGCGACGGGTGTTGTTTTGCCAGTGAGTCATGACATATGGAGCAAAGCTCAAGGAAAAACTCCACCGCGTGGAAGGCTGCAAAAGCAAATCACACCCAGAAGAGCCTTCCCCTGCCAGCGGCCCTGGCCAGTCCCCTGGCTGCATCCTGGCACCTGCCAGCCCCGATATCTCTGCCCTGGCCCTCCCGGTGCTCAAAGCTGCTTTGAGACTAAGAAACCTTCTTCGATCACAGTCATTTAAGACCCACCTGATGCTTTTTAGTGGAAGAGGAGTGTTAACACTGTTGCCTTGAAGAAACCGCACCCTGGTCTCCTCCGGACGCGGTTTGTGACAGCAATGATTGGAGTCAAATCCCTTCTTGTTTTCGAGCGAGCTGTCTAACTCGGCTGTGCCTCAATTTCCCAGCTGCAGGAAGGTGTGCTATTCCTACTGCTCTTCCCAGATCTTCCAGGCTAACGCAATCTCTCTGTGGCTGCCTGAATTTGGCCTGTGGCCTGTGCTACTGGTAGCAGAGACCTGACTTGGTGGTTTGCCATAATCCCTGCTGCTACTCCCTAAAGTGTTATTAGCCTGTGTTGAGCCCACTTCTGTTCCTTGTGAGTCACAAGGACAAAAAGCCACATGGGTTCTCTGGTTTTGGCATGGTTTTTTCATGTGAATTACTGGTATTATCACCAGGCCCACGTGTTGGCTTTGGCACAGTGGGTGCAGGGCTGTTGCGGTGCAGTGACATTTTTCAGCAGGCTGTCATTCAGTTTAAGGGTGCTACATGGGAATGTCCATCATCAAAGGCTGAGCCTGGGCATTTTTGGGAGTTCGGTTGTTGTTTGGGGCCAACCAGATCCAAGGAAACAGGTCAGCTGTTTCCATGAACAACGGGATAGCCAGGTTTCCACCAAGAGTCCTGTTGAGTCTGGAGAAGACTCTGTGGAGACCTTAAAGCACCTTCCAGGACTAAAAGGGGCTACACAAGAGCTGTGGAGGGGCTACACAAGAGCTGTGGAGGGACTTTTGGCAAGGGCATTGAGTGATAGTGATGCTTGATGTGGCCACCTAAAAAACAGTGACTAGACAGGGATAAGGGAATAAAGGTGGGTATTTATTTGAGGGGCCTTCAAAGGTCCACCCTGGGCAGGCCAGAGGCTACACCCAAGATGGACCCCGAGTCACGAGTTCTTCACACTTTTATAAGTTTGGTTCATTTGCATATCAGGGTTAATTCTCCAATTAAAACTTCACTTAATGATGTAATTTCCCCAAGCTTACCCCCCTTCTAAAGATGTTGGTTTANGTTGGTTTACACATTTTGGGCCTAGGACAATCTGAGTGTCCTTGGAGAGCAAGCTTGGAGAAGCTTTGTTATGTCTAAGCGTAAGAGAACAGAAATTAGCAGACTACAAGACACTTCAGAGTTACACACTAAGCAACACAGGATTTGAAAATATGAAAGTTAAAACCTAAGGCATCAATAGGATAAGGGGTAGTGGCCTTAAACTGAAAGAGGGTGGGTTTGGACTAGATATTAGGAAGACATTTTTGACTCTGAGGGTGGTGGGACACAGGCACAGGTTGTCCAGAGTCGTGGCTGCCCCATCCCTGGAAATGTTCAAGACCAGATTGGACAGGACACCTGGTCTAGTGGAAGATGTCCCTGCCCATGGCAGGGGTGTTGGAACGAGATGGTCTTTAAAGCCCCTTCCGATCAAAACCATTCCATGATTCCATGATTCTGATGGAAACTGTCCTCCTGGAGGTCGGCCATGGTTGCTGGGCCAGCCAGTGCCATCACAGAGCCCGAAGTGGAAGAAGCATTTCATTACTAATCACTCTAGTAACGAATGGCTTCTCCGTCCTGTAGCTAGTTCAGCTGCTGCCTGGCAGTGCTGGTGTGTATCTGTGATAAATAAACCTTGGCTGCCGACCACTCCCGACCCTCCTTGCAAGCGCTTCCCATGCACGTCGCTGGTGGCAGCCGGTGCACAGGACAGTCTTCGAGCCATCGCTGGCTGCTTCTCAGCCCCAGTCGCTCGTTTCTCTTCTCTGATCAGATGACTCGTGTAACTAAACAACAATAAACTGTTTTTCTGAATGGCTGCTCATGCCATTTAACATTTCTGACACAGTTCCATGATCCTTTAGCTGCTGCCCTTGGAACACCCACTACTCCCATCCACACCAGCTGGGGTATCTGGTGCCTTTTGGCTGGGAAGAGGGGGTTGTGTGTGGTGGAAGTGGGCACAAGGGGCCTCGCTGAGGACCTGGGACCTCTACTTTTGGGGGCAACCTTATGCTTTTGAATGACCTTTGACAAAGCCTTGTTCCTCTGCCTTAGCCCTTCCAAGCAGACGGCTGGTGTGACACCATCAACAACCGGGCGTACTGCCAGTACGACGGCGGGGACTGCTGCTCCTCCACACTGTCCTCCAGGAAGGTAAGAGAGCACCTCCCGTGGCCTTGGCCGGGATCTATGGATTCAGGGGCGACTGCTGTCTATGTTCTTTGGCTTTGCTGGCTGTGGAATTGAGCCTGCAAGGTAATTCTCCCATGAACAGAGAACAAACCCATGATTTTAAACCAAAGCCAGCTGAAGCTGATGGACATCGTTGCACTGATTAAGAGTGGGGTTTGGACTCAGGCCAGCGTGATTGAAGCCTCAGCCCAGCTCCCACTGAGGTTCATGGGATTTCCTCTCGTTTTGGGAAACGAGTCCCAAAGAAATGACTTCCATAGGACACAGTGCTAGACATGGTGAGTCAGAAGCCACCTTGTTGTGTAATCGAGCTGTCTCAGGGGATTTTTGGTATGGTCCACTGGCATCTGCTACAAGTGATGTTTTCCTCCGTCTCTGAGGAGGGAAGGAGGGAAGAATAGTGTAGAGGGAGCAACTTGGCTTTCAGGTTGCCCAGACCCTTCTTTGTCTCCCATCACAACCTTCCCTCCCACCTAACTTGCTATCCAGCACTCACAGCCCATTCTTCCTAATCATATCCAACAGCAAAACAAATCACAGGGCATGAAATAACTTCTCACTGCGAAAATATGTGAATTTGGATCTTCTCATCTTTGTTGTGGAGCTTGAATCATTTCTCCTTTCATCACGCATACATACACAGAGAAAAGGAAAAATAAAATCCTGGGAAGATCCACTTGAGATAGGAAAGAAAAGGCTTTACACCCAAGTGATGAGTGAAATCCCCACAACAATATCATGACATCTCAGAGCAAGGCATGGACAAATAAAGGATGGGTTCACGGTGGAAAGTGGAGGGGTTCAGTCCCATGGCTCTCAGGAGACCCAGACCCCCACAGGTCCCAGATCTTCTGCTCCACAAGCCTCCAGCACATCTCTGTTACAGCAGATGGAGAAATACAGGGTTTAAACATCAAAAAATCCCCAAAGCTCTCCAGCCCTTCCCTCACTGATCCAGTCTGTGAAAAATCAAATGTGTTTTCATAGTAAGAAAAACTCCTGGCTCTGAGCCTGGTGTGTATAAAACCTCTGAAGGGAACTGTTTTCTCAGCTCCCATGGCTGGTTACCAGGCCACTGTCAACCAGGAGTCAGATGCTCAGTGTATGCCCTCCCTCCTTTCTCTGCTACCACCAGCTAAGGGGAGACAGGCTTGCTCGGTCACATGCAGTTGTTGTAGAGAAAGCAATGTGCAGTGAGCCTCCCTAGCTGCACGGGGTGTCTCAAAGCTGCACAGCTCCTGAGTGGCCCTAGATGAACCCACTGCTTGCCCCACAGAAGGCTGTTCCTGCTCAGAGCCTCCCTCCTGCCCAGCTTTCCTTAATCCCCCATGCACAAGGACAATGCACCTACCCTGGCTCTCTTGTCGGGCGGTGAGGAGGTCAGCTCTGCAGCTGGGAGCTTGGTTGAGTTCCTCCGAGAGCTGCAGAAGAAGAGGCTGTGTTATCTTCATGCTTTGCTGGAAGAGTCAGGAGGAGCTGACAGGTCCACAGGTTCACATGCGGATGAAGGGGGTTTTCTAATAGGGACCAAACTTAAATCTAGAGGTGCCTCACCACTGCCAGCCCTAGTCTGAACGTCTTACACCCATCAGGGGACACTTGTGCCCAGGTTTTGACACTGGGGCCACAAGATTCAACCTGACCTTTGGCTGCAAAGTTTGAAACACTTTAACAAAAAGGAAAAGGCTAGGAACGAAACTCAGCTGGGGACAGGTTGTATCGGACCCCGTTCCTCAGCGAGCGCAGAGCCTGGCCGTGCCAACAACCGGGCACAGCCCAAAATGTCCATTTGTCCATAGCGGGGTGAAGAGGCCTTGCGGGGGCATGGGGGTGCCTCGGGGCGGAGGCTGAGATCTCCCTTTGTTCCCCCAGGTGATCCCCTTTGCTGCTGACTGCGACCAGGACGAGTGCACGTGCCGTGACCCGGCGGCCGAGGAGAACCAGTAGCGGCAGCTGAGGGGCCTCTCTCGGTCAGGCAGCGCCGCAGGAGCGAAGGGGCAGCGGCGGGGCCGTGGGGATGGCGGGGGCGAGGGGCAGGAGCGTGAGGGAGAGCCGGGCAGGGGGATGGCGACTGCACACGCAGGGCTTGGGGTCCAGGCCACCGAGGAGCCCAGGAGGGCAGGCACGTGGTCCCCTCCCCATCGCTGCTCCCTCCAGAACCCGCGCGAGGGGCTGAGCCGGGGGTCTGGTGCCGCCGCAGCCACACGCTGGGCTAGGGTCCACGCCGAGAGCCCAGGTGCTGCCACGGATGTTTGTCCTGGTCCGGCTCCCGGGTGTCTGTCCGTGCTCTGGATTTCGTCACCATTCACCCTTCTCTGCTGTACAGGCTTCTTTTAGCAAGGTCGAGGTAGTTGTGATCTCTCTGCAAATATTTAAACTTAATTATATCTATATACATATATATAATATATA